>JBAIZZ010000022.1:973782-1027024 GCA_037355905.1 Heliconius aoede
GTTTATAGTAAGTTATTTTTCTATCTGGATTCAGTAATTGTATGTGTTTTTTTTTTTTAAATCTTCTTTTCCATATTAAATAATGAATCTCATCACGTATACCACCTTATTCTTAAAAATAAGGATTTTTTATTAGGTATATAGATTTTTGTTAGTGAACTATGTATTTAGTTATTTATTCGGGAAATAACCGCTATGCATAGGATAGATTTAAATCAGTCACGCTTAGTTTTAAGTTCACTTTTTTTTTTTAATCTATTACGAAACGATTTTTTTAGTAAATTTTATATAATAATAATATGGCGGTGCGAACAAACGAAAATTTTTATTATATTTACATTTTCAACTTAAACTTAGAAGCGATTGAATTGATTGAAAAAAAAAAAAACAAAATGTCGAGGCAAAATGAGTCGTAGAGTTCCGCCACACAATACGCAATATCTACATGGAACGGAGTGTCTTAGCACTATGTTCCATCTGCTATATGCAGGGTTCAGCGTAAAGTTGAATTAAAAAAAATCTTTAGAAATTACTTCAAATATCGTTTTGTTACTATACGTGTATCTACATATTTAGCAATAATGTATTTTTTTATTAATATAATTGAGATTTTTGATTCCTTTAACACGATCGTGCAATATAATGTATTACGTGCAATATTTGTTGTAAATAAATATTTTATATTAATTTTAAGATATTTCATTACAATATCCTACATTTTTACGCTTTTATGAGTTGACTTTTGTAGCCACAGCTTTCAGCGGCAGAGGAAACGACTGATAAGAAACTATTTGTTGTTTATTATAGAATTACGACTGGCTGATGATAGAATTTTAAGAGATTTTGTTTCTACTCTTCGACCGGAGAAGTAATTCCTGCTTGCATTGACTCACAATGAAGTTCATAGAGGTCTAGTAAGAGTCGTATGTACAATGTAGGACATTATATATATATAAATTGAGCAAAATAACAGTCAAATATAATGAAGTAACATTTATTACATTTCACATTTCACAGATACATTGTCAAAACGTTAAGTACGGAATACATGGGCGTTACCACCGCCACTGTCGCACTGCCGCTCTACTCCGACTAATGTTCCTGTGGTCAGGACTTATGTTATAATTTTTTTAATATCTGGATATGTCTGGAATATAGTCTACGGTCATTTTTTGCGATCGCATTTCCGTTTAAAAGGGGACAAAATTTTATATCGTGGTCCATCATATGCGTTCAATATTGATTCTCTCTCAATCTAAATATAAGGGCTTCTTAGGTTTATGTATAATATTATTTATACATATGAAAATATGAGAAATAACGAGTATCTAAATAATGTCCTTATTACGTGTTGCAATTGGATCGCTGCAAAAAATAACCTTAAGCTACAACCTTAAATCGTAATATAATTCTATACATTTTTTAATTATACAATAATCTTCATATATTCATATTCTGTTCCTAGATACAGGTATATAATATCTATATTATGTTAAACTTGAATAAGTATGGTTATAATTTATATTTACAAATATATTTCTGTGATACTTATTATGAGTATTTATCTATGTTATTTGTAATTGGAAGTTTTATTTTAAACATATAAGATATATTATTATTGAAAACAAAAAAAAAATATTTATGATAAATAATATAGGATGAATGCTTACAAATAGTCTGAGCTTTATTTATAGCCTTCATTTAAAATGGCACCAAATTATTGTGCAAATCTTAGAATTTATACAAATTTAAAAAAAAAAATCTTTCAATCTTTCCAATTGCATGTTCTCTTATAAAGTTCAGATTAAATGCATGCATCATGCTTATGTGTAAAGTATCAACTTTTTCATATTTATCTATTTTAGTTCTTTAATAGAGACTAGTATAAAAATTTGTTAATCTGGATTTGCGAAAGATATTATAGACATATTAGGTACATTTGCTTCTATATTTCGACGGTATTTACAAATCAGAATCAGGTAAAAAATATAGATATCTCGCAACAAAATGACAACAAATGCAATTTATAATATGGTTATTACGTAACCATCGTCATCGTATATAACAAGTGCTTAATTTAATTTCTATTATGGCATTTCTAGTAAGGCCTGACGGTACCTAAGCGGCCTCTGGGTAGCGGTTCAGCGTAGCTGTGTCTATATTTCGCCGGCTGCCTGTCGGCGAGGTCAGTAAAGTCTCTATAGTCCCTTTCGTAAAATCTGTCTCTATCACCTTCTGCATAGGACTGGCGTTGGTCATCCAGGAGTCGTGAGCGACTGAATGCCTTTTGTCGGTCATTCCAATTTCTCCTTTCTTCTATTACTGGCTCAATGATTTCATCCTCTTCGATGCGACGATCTAATTCCCTCCTATCTCTGTACCGGTCAAAATCATTCCTCTGTTTTGACTCGACTCTATTCAAATAATCTTCCGTGCCGTACTCATATCTTTTGACTTCATCACGTTTCCGGCCAACTCTGGGAAGTCTCTCTATTTCTCTCTGACCCAAATCAGGAACAACACCTAAGTCACGTACCCTATCTTCTTTACGCCTGTCCGGTTCTCTGTGAGAACGTTCTACGTCGCGATAGGAGCGGTCGTTTTCTCGCCGAGAGCTCACCGGTCGGTCCTGACGCTCATCTCGCCTTTCTTCCTCGGGGGAAGAAGTCGAGCGACTGTTCCGTTCTAGCATGCTTCTCCTCATGGCCATGTGAGCTTCAAGTTCTTTATTAAACCTCTCTCTTTCTAAATTCATGAACTTTTCCTTAGCGACGTTAAACCGTTCTTTTGGGGAGGCATCAATAACTTTAAGGCTTCCTTCGCTTGCACCTCTTTGCAGCTTACCCAATCTGCGATCTTCGACTCTATCGATACTTCTATTGGAAGGTTTTGTTTCTGCGACATACCGTCGCCTATAGCTCGTATCGTCATCGAATTTATCTGTTTTGTCCTTCCTTTCAAGAGATTCATGACGGAAGCGTCGCTCAAAAGTTGCTTGGTCACGGAATGAAGGCATCTGGTCACGGTATTGGTCACTATAGTCATCGTTGTAAGCCCTCTCGAAGTGGCGCGGAGACAATGTACGACGAGGAGGAGGAGAAGAGCGGTGTGGAGAATGAGCTCGACGTGGAGAATGGGCTCGACGCGGTGGAGATGCGTCAAATGCCTCGTGCATTAAGTAAGCTGTGCTTTCTGCCCAATCTTCCTCTGAAATGGAAGGGAAAAAATATTTTAATATTTGTAACCTTAAATACTTGCTACATTATTGCGTCGATCAAGATGTTTTAAACATTTTTGTTGTTTTAGCTCTCAAAAATTTAATCTAATGATTCAAGAGAATGAATCACTTCGGGTATTTAATATTAATATATGAACAAAAAAAAAATAACCCAAATAATATTTTAATAAAAATTTCCTTGAAAAATATTTCTTGGCCCGATTACCTAGATTACTTGTAATAATATATTCAACACTTCGGTCGGGTCGTTCCTATTGTCGAATTCAGTGTTAAGTATAACGGGAGTTCATCTCTAAGCGTGTCTTTTGTTTGAAACTTGTTTGAAAGTTAGCGTATGCCGTAACCGTGTACGAGGTGTCTTATTGATGCTATACAAACGTATATAATGTATACATACTTTATTATTTGGTAATTTATTTAAATATTGGCGGTAGTTATTTTTTTTTTTAGTATTTTAGTTTTTTATTTTTTTGGTTTTACACTAAATCAGATTTGTAATGGCCTCACCTTTATTCACGTCTCGGGAATTGGTTGAATAACGAATAAAATGTATATATTGGTGCTAACTAATTGGCAACGCTTTTTTTTTTATTTAAGTAAGATAAAATTTGCATATGTAAAGGTTAATTACTCGTTATTTATTGAATGATGCTTGAAGCAGCACATTATTCTTCCTTTTTTTTATTGTAATGAATTTCAACGGCACATTACTAAGGAAATTAGCATTTATGGTTAAAAAAAAACTAACTTTTATAATTCCATAGACAAAAGATTATGAAAAAAAAAACAAATAGAAAGTAAATTGACATTAATTTACATTCACTAACTAATTATTATTTAATCTGTGCGAATATATTTTTTGACGTGGAAAGAAAGTGTCAGGCTCCCACGTGTCTTCATTTATCTCGGCCTATCGCACTTTAACGAGCGAGCACATTGGGATTTAGAACATAAATATACATTTTATTTTCAATGGTGTTCCAGATGAATTTAAAACAAAAGGGAAAGTGATTAAATTTGATTATTTATTGCAATCTCAGCTTTTTTTTGTGAGAGGCGAGTTCAAATACGTGTTATAATTTATGTAATTAGACTACTCTGAGCAAAACTAAAGCATATTTGTTTGCATATATTGTAAAAAATAAAATTAATAATCTATGTTTTAATGGCTACGTGAATGAAGATTGCATTAATTTGTAAACTGATAACGTCTTGCTACAGTCGATGATTGGGGAAAGATTTACATTTGTTTTTATTGTTTTTGTTTGCTTGTACAAAAATTAATCTTTGGCAAATCCAAAATAAAATCAGCTTCACGCTATATATCGCACCCAGCAGGGAAGGTAAAAGGGAACCTAGTGTTAAGACACTCCGTTCCCGATTTTCCACCTTATTCTGGATCTGCATTTACCTTGTTACCAGTGCGAAGAAAATTAAAATAATTACAAAATCCACAATCCAATCCTCCGAGTAGGAATATAGTAATGTGTATAATTAAAAATAAAAAAATATAAAAGCTGTAAATTGTGTGTGAGACATGTGAACATATCTCCGAGTGATTGTTTTAAGATGTTCCCAATTTTAAACAATAGTCTTTTGTTGATAGAATCGCATAAAGCCTGTCGTAGTCAAATTACTACTGGCATCCTTCAATAAGTATTGCGCGTACACAGGAATAGTTATCATATATGTACGCAGTTTTTTTATCTTGATATTTATGCTAATTTTGCTATCTAAAATGGCCGTGAACTGCATTGTTTTTTATTATATAGACATTTTTCTACAGGTAAAGTAAAAAGAAGCAACTACTATATTTCGGTATCTCGCACATAGCAATTCCGTTTGCCCACTTTCCACCGAATTCTTTAGGCATTGTGCATATATTTTCTCTTATAAAGAAATTTTGGCATAATTTTCAACAATAGTAGTTGTCTTTTATTATTTAATAAATATACTTAATACATTAGGTATGTATAATATTACTAATAATAATGTATGTAATGTAAATATAATATAATAATACAATTAAAATTTCTAAGAATACCTAAGAACAAATTGTTTGATCAGTATAGCTGCGTGCGTCAAAAATCATAAATATAACTAAATATAGTCGAGCTGACAGTATATAAATTCAATTGCCAAGTCATTTTCAACGAAGGTGAGCATTCGTTCTTGAACCATTTGAGAGCAAGAGATTGTATGTGCACATTATGTAAGCTTGCCTTTGAATGCATTATAAATATGTTACGACAGATTTTTCCTAATATAATACAGTTATCATTTTATTAAATTTAAATTTATTAGTGAAATGTGTAATGTAAATTTTCAAAAAAAAAAAAAACCATGAAAGTCTGTCGTCTATTATGCACGAAATCGTTAATTTCTACTAAAGGAAAGTGGCACAAACAAAAATCGCGTGATAAAATCAGGTAAATAAATTAAAATATGCAAATTTTGTTTTTATTTCGTATACAAGGTTAGCGTTTTATGCTCTATTCATATAACTAGAAAGTGTTCAATTTAACTACTTTACTATAATTATCAATTATTACTGTAGATGCCAGTTGTAGCGCAGGGGCGGTTAGTGTGACTGTAGACGTGGCAGACTGTGAATTCGATTCTCACTCGGGGAAATGAAATATTTAACATTTCTATTAAGAAAAGCGCGTTTGAGTCCCGCCGCTCAGTACGAAATATCTCCAGAATTTGGCGGAGAGTGGGGAACGGAATGTCCTAACAATAGGATCCCTCTGCCTTACCTGCTGTGTGCGGGATACAGCGTGACACAAAAAAATCTATGAAGTTAGTTTTTTAGGTAGAATAGATATAGATAGATGTATTTTATTATAAATTTATTACTGGAATGCAGTCATAAGAATGCTCAGCAGCGCAGATCGTGACTTGAAGTGTGTGTTGCAGAACTATATCCGTGTATATTTTAGACTCAGAAGTTTTTAAGCTTAGTGATATCATCTAAGTAAATAAGTACAGGATTTTGTCTTTTTATGTTTGGTTTTTTTTTGCTTCCGCATACCAGGGAAGGCAGGGGAACCTGGGAATGCAGTGTTAAGAAATTTCGTTTCCCTGTTCTCGCCAAAATCAAGTTTTACTAGAACGCAGAAATGAAAATTATTATATATTTAAATCTCCCTAGTAAGAATCAAACCCACAATCTCTAGTGTTTACAGTCACAGTTTTTATCTTCACGCTTATATCCGTATATAGTACGGTAAAAAGCAGGCAAACTCTCATTCCCAAGTATATATTCATTTAATAAAAAATATACATCTTTTTTAGTTAATTATATATGTAAAAGATAATTTTCGTATAAAATTCGTGAAACAAATATGATCAAAATTAATATTATAATAAACTTAAATTTTTATATCATCATTAACCGACGGATATAAAATTATGAAAATATATATTTTTATTAAAACTATATATAACAAATATATATATATTTGTTAGCATTCTCATACAACTTGAAGGTTGTATGACTAACAAGTTTCATCTTAAAACCGTGGGTATTGACAGATGCAGTCAAAGTTTTAACTTATGTGAGAAATTGAAGATACCAAATTTTAATTGCTTATATTTTACAATGTCTTTTGTACGGTTATGAAGGTAGTTTTATTATTAATTAAGTAATCAAATAATATTATACAATTGTCAATTGAATCAACAACGAATGAAATCAACACGAATCATTTAATTTTTTCAATTATTTTTTAATATATTTTATAATAATATAAATTAACTGAAATATTAAAATGTGGGTTCCCTCTACTTACCGCTAGTGCTATGGTTATCATGTCGTGGATATTCATTCCTCTCTGGCGAGGGTGCGAGGTCGCTGCCTATGCCAGAACTGCCGCCGGAGGACTCCAGCTTGCGTCGTGCGTTTATACCTACAATGTTCTGATTTAAGCACCGCCTAGTGTCTATATTGCTCAAATTGCCCTTCTGACGGTGCACGGTGTCGTAGTCACGTGGAGGCAGCAGGATGGGACTCTTGCCTGAAATTTAATTTTTTTATATTATTATTGTCCGAATCTACGTGATTGACTAAAGTTATATTAATTTTCTAACTTTTCGGTCATTTAAAAAAAAATCTAAGGGATTTGAACCCGATATTTTTGTTATTACATATAATTTTCCTATTAATTGTATCCCAATAGATAATTTCTATGTTAAGCCTGAAATAGTCAGCTTCACGCTGTATCCCGCACAGCACTCAGAGGGAACCTAGTATTGTGAAATAAAATATAAAGTAATTTATTATAGTAAGTAAAAAAAAATATGCATTGCTTCAGTATTGAATTTGTATTTAGATTGGTCGATGTTTACGTATACTAGTTTAATTATAGTGCTGGTACGATATAACGAGTTACCCAACGTGTGACTTAATCGTAATATAAACACAAATATTCACATATAAAATATATTATTAGATAATAGTGAAGCTTACGTGAGCGTGGCTAATGGGTAAGAAATAAGTGTAAATTATACTTGTATAGAATATTACTACTTTCTATTAATAAATATACATATAAATACTTTATATATTATAAATCAGTTTGGATTTTATGCATATATACATAATATAGACATATACCAATATATTAATTCTATACTACGTTATTTTTTAATTTTTTTACCCCGCATGTAACAGGATAGAGATTTTTATTTCCGCCGAATTTCTATGGTACTGCGTGTTGAGTGGCGGAACTCAACGCCGCGCTTTGCCTCGACACCAGAGCGAAAAATTGAAAATATTAAATATTTCATTTCCTTGAATGGGAATCGAACCCACAACCTGTCGCATTTACAGTCACACGCTTGTGCCCCTACATTACGACTCGATTTTAAGTTGATATAAATATTAGATTCCATATATACGAAAATATTTTATAATTATTAATATATATAAAACAGATTTAAATATTACCGACTAAAAGCACTTGAATACAGACACCCCTGGTTCTGACCCACCTGGTTATAAAACCCTCATAAAGCACAAATAAATACCGCAAAGTGCAAAAATAGTGATAAAAGCATGTTCAATCTACGTAAAACAAAGAAAATGGACTGACCTAGACCCTTTTTACCTGTTGACAACTTCTGCTTCAGTTCAGCTGCAAGACTGTCGTATAGATTGGCAACGTTCCTATCCTCGTTGCTGCCGGAGTCAGATTCTCTGGAAACCTCACTGCCGAGGGAAGAGTCGGGTGGTTTTTTTGATGGTAAAGCACCCCGCATTTGAAGTTTCCTCTCGATATCGGCAAACTTCTTTTGGTTTTCTGGACGTTCTATCAATGCTAGTAGGTGTGTGTATAGCATCTCTGCTGTATGGTCCGAGTCGCATCTGTCAAGGAAGAAAAATAAGATTTTTATGTGGAAGTATTATCATTTATTTTAATTCAGTGTCTTTTATTTGTTTTTCGAGGGGACGGGGGAACCTAGTGTTAAGAGACTCCCTTCCCCACAGAGAAAATAATATAGAAAAACAATTTTGACATATCTATAAAAATTAAAAGAATTTTGTACTAAAAAAAGCAAACTAGGCTTGTCGAATTACTCATACTCATTAATTCCAATAACAGTATAGAGTAAATTAGGTTATTACTGTCTCTAAAGGGAATCACCGTAACGCGACTGACCGAGCGGCCTACAAGATACTTTTCCAAATCCGGTATTGCATTGCGTACCGCCACCGTTCCATGAAAACGTGTCAACACTATAGAGCTATGAGAAGCACCACAAACCCTCACTAATTGTATATAAATTTTTCTATGGTTTACATAGAAAATGTCTTTGTATAATACATAAATTGAATATAAAAACCTGAGGTCAGATTTGACGCGGTCGTGGGTTTGATCGAGTGGGGGACTCTAGGAAATGAAATTTTTTTTAGTTATATTTAATAGTATTTTTAATTTCTTCGCTCTTGTTTCGAATCAGTTGTTCAGAATTCGATGGAAAAATAGCAAACGGAATGTCTTAATAATAGATTCCCTGTGCCTACCCTGCTATATTATATAACTTACTATATTATATAACTGATGCAAGTCAAAGTAGTTCTCGTTATTAACCTTTAACCTTTAACTCTCCTATATCTCCTATAACCCCTCATCGTCGATCATTTATTTCAATATTCATGTTTTGACATTGTCTATAATGGCATATGTATAGTGAATCATGTGCCACGTCTGTTTATGTCGTAATGTCGGAGTTGACGTTTTAACGTAAGCGACGTGGCATGCTCGTGACAAGGCCTCAAGTCACTTCGATTTTGGTTACACTTTTTGTAGCAATCGATAAAAGGAGCATTCATTTAAATGAAATAGCTATGTTTTTTTCTCTGCTAGGTTCACGCTGTATCCCGCACGTAGCAGGGTAAAGGGAGGGATTAAAATAATTCCGTTCTTCACTTTCAGCTGAATTCTGGAGGCATTGCGTGTAGAACGAACCCACAACAGTCGCGTTTACGGGCGCGCCATTGTGCCTTTAAACCCGAAGGCCTAAGCCAGCTATGTACAACGTTCATAGAACTAAAAATTAAATAATATCTGAAAATAATCGCCATATTTTTTAATCATATATTATACAAAATGTACAAATATGATTGTGAAAGAAAGAACTGTATGTACATCGGATAGGTAACGTAACATCTGGGCGGTAGTTCTTATGGGCGGCGCGAACTAGAATTCAAATATGTCATTATTTCTATAGTATGGTGCTATTAGATATTCATTACTACTTTTGTCATGGTGATCATGCCATTGGTCTAATTTCGAAACTAGCCTATTATTATATTATATATATATATATTAGATTATTTTATTTATTATTATTTATTAATATTATAATATATTATATATTATAGCACGTTATTGTGACTGAGCCCATTTGTGGCGTGGCCACTGTCTTGCCATTAACGGAACTACGTGTCGATCTCTACTTTAGTGTCAAAACGAGGCAAAATTGAGTTCTGCCACTGAAGAACCATCGCCCCCTGAATTCAGCGGAAATTGTGTGTGTTAGGTTCCCTAGGTTCCCTCTGCCTACCCTGCTGTTAGCGGGATACAGCGTGAAGCTAGCCTTTTATACTGTTAATGTGCATAACATAGTTATTGTCATATTGTGCAATTAAAGTGTGTATCAATAGTAAATAGATTCGAGTAAATAGTGAGTTATTGAATTACCAATAAAACTATCTACAATATATTAAAATTTTGTTAACGAAAGATCAAGTATTTCTATATAGGAGTATAATATGTTTATTTTCATTAAAATATTTAAACACTTTAACAAACTAGTTTAACAAATTCTTGTCATGGTTGTCACATAAGAAATTCGTATAAATACCAGTCGTGTCACCAGGCGCATGCTCATAAGCGTGCGACAAGTTGTGGGTTCGATTCCCACTCGAGGTAATGGAATATTTAATATTTATATTAACTCGTTCCGTCAATTAATACGCAATGTCTCCAGAATACGGTGGAGAGTGAGGCACATAAGTGACTTAATGGGGTCGGAGTGTCTTAACAGTAGGTTCCCAGGTTCCCCCTGTAAAGTCTACTATCCACTGGATACAGCAACACGCTGCACGTACAAAATAAATAAATGCCTATATATAAATACTACCTACGTCCTGTTTTACACAAAATAATTTATGTGGTAAATACATAATAATACTGTTGGTCTCTTCGCATATATAATATATATAATGATTGTTGTTAGAGACGACACAAGTTGGCGTTGGAATGTTGACATTTTGCATTCAATGTCGTATTTATAAAAGTTCTGATGAGTAGTGCTTGAGAAGGTCAACTTTTTAATGTGAACCCGGATGTAACTAGTAGCTTTGTTGAAATTAGAAAAATTATTTTTATTCTGTTATATCTATTATTTTATTTGTACGTTTTTTTTTACAAATAATGTACGCTACAAGTTAACCTAAGATACTTCTGGTGAAATAGATGCCAGTCATGGCTCAGTAGCTCAAGCGTGGGAATGTAAACGCGGCGATTTATTGGTTCGATTCTCATTCCAGGAAATGAATTGAAAAGAAAAAAAAAATAATATTTTCATTTCGTCGCTCTGCTAAGTGGAAGCGCGGCGTTGAGTTCCGCCTTTCAACACATAGTGACTCGAGAATTCAACGGTAAACACGGAACGGAATCGTCTTAATGGGATTGGGGTGTCTTAACACTAGGTTCCAAAGTTCCATCTGCCTACCCTGCTATGTGCGAGATACAGTGTGGAATTTAAAAAAAAATACTCACTGGCTTTGATAGGATTGGGATAAAAATAATATGAGCCAAAAAAGCCAATATGATGTGCAAATCTTGTTTTTACATGAGACTTGTGAGGAATTTCATAAAATACTCAAGATATGAATGTCAAGGACAAACAAATATATCATTTATCTTTTATATATTAATTAATATTCTGTAAAAACGAAACTAGTTTCGTTAGTATGTAGAAAATATATATCTTACCTTAACTTACAAAAACTGTAAGTACATTTATTTATGGTTTTTTTATATTTATAGGCAGTAAGAACTTAATGCAAAGACACCCCGCCTCCCATTGTCATCGAATTTAGGGGTCATTGCGTGTTGTTTGGCGGAACTCAACGCCGCGCTTTGCCTCGACACGAGAGCTAAGAAATCAACATATTTAATTTCCTCGAGTGAGAATCGAACCCAGAACCTGTCGTGCTCTATTACATTTTATATATTTATTTAAAGTTTAGTATAAAGTAAAATGACTTACATATTTTAATAACTCTAATATCGAAGTATATAAATAAATTATATGTATTTATACTGTTGTCACTATTTAAATTGAATTTGGAATTGTGAATACTCCTCAGTCGACCTCTAGATGAGTAGGTTGAAATATCGAGGACAAAATTTCAATATATTTATATATAAATCAATCGAACTTCAGGAATGTTAATAAAACTTTATTACTGTAAGGCTTAATTATGATGAATATTATATTAAATTATTATTTATATTTTTTGCTATTCACAGTATTTTATATATGTTTAATAAAACACTACGATGATATGATAAGATTGTGTATTTGACGCTATCGTAGTGTAGTGGCACAGCGTTTGACTGTAAGCGCAATAGTTGTTGGTTTGATTCTTATTAAGGGGAAGACGTAATTCGTTCATTTAATCGCTGATACACTAAAATGCGGTGTTGAGAGCAACACGCAGGAAAGTTTTCCAGTTCAGGGTTTTTGAACTCCATTCCTTTTCCAAATCGATGAGGGTTCAGACTACGCTTATTCTCCAATCCTGCTTATAGCAGTTGAACAAAGCCCAAATCAAAAAAAAAAGGTTATATAATTATATCATCTGAAATTGCTTCCCACTAGTCGAAAGAACAAATTTATGATACTAGTGTATTCGGTATCAAAGAAAAGGAAACTAAATGTCTAACTGTGTAATAGTATAAAGAAAAAAAAAACAATGACTTATGCCGTCATACCTTTTTTAATTTTCACTTCGCGCTTAGTTAGCGCTTATTCAAGTCAATTTTTTGGCACCCAAACGTGTTTCGCGATTGAAAACAAAAATATTTCATCTACGAAACTGTAAAACGACAGCGCCGGTGAAAGTAACAACGGAATTTTTACGATTATTTATTATATTATAATCCGGTTTTGAGAATAAACTTTATTTTTTTTTGTGCCGACTACAAGAAATGTAAATAGTAAATTCCAAAAATCGATTACCCAAAAAGAGCAATATATTAAAAACAATTTATATGTAAATGTAAAATTCATTCTTTACTCGAAAATAATGAAAAGTCTAATATATCCTAAGATATATATATATATCTAAGAAGCAATAATTAGAAAGTTAGCAACGATATGGGCACATATTAAGATAGGAAAGCGATTAAAGATAGAAAATCTGTGAACATAAATAAAGGAGATAATGTCGTCGCTTTGACATCTTCGTAATTGCTTAATGAAAATTAACTTAGTTGTATGTGGATACTCTCGCTTTTGCGAATATCTCTGTCAAAGTGGAGAGATTTCTCTTTTTATTATTATATTATAGTTATGTGTGTGTGCGGGATACAGAGTGAAGCTGACGATAATTTGTTATATGACTCTCAAAGTCAGTCGTGGCAGGGGCACAATTCAGAATCAGAATTCGACGGAAAGTAATAAAAAATAGCGTGAAAACATATAACAGTGTGTTGTTGTCAAAAAATAAGGTAAATTACCTCTATTAGGTACTTCTATAAAGAATGATATAATATAATAAAAATATTATATTTTATATTGAATTATATTTTTTTCTATTAATTTATAAAAACTTCAGTTAGATTATATTAAAATCAACATTAAATAAAAGCGAAAAAAACATATTCCATATCTTCAATCACAATAATATCTATATAATGACATCAATCGAATTGGACAAGAAACATTATATATTATGTGGCCATACATGTAAGACGGTATGGAAATATGTGCGTTACATCAACAAGTTACATGAATGCTGTCTGTGTATACGCTGCAATATATTGAATTAGCATATGAATAGGTATAAGATTATTTATTCCCTTCTACCGTCAATATAGCTTGGAACACGAAAAGCAGGATCGAAGTTCGAGTTTATTCACCAGTCCAGTCAGGGTTGTGGGTCCGATTCTCACTTGAGGAAATTAAATATTATATATTATCATTTTCTCGTTCTGATGAAGGGGCAAAGCGCCGCGTTGAGTTTCACCAGTCAACACATAGTGCCTCCAGCATTCGGTGGAAAGTGCGGAGCAGCAGTGTCGTAATCCTACCCTGCTATGTGCGGGATATAGCGTGAAGCTAAAAAAAAATGTATCTTTCGTTTTCTTCAATGCGCAGGCGCAGGGGTCAATGCTTCTAGGTGTAGCTGTGTTATCATGCATTATGTTAATAAAGAGAAAGGTAATGTGAAAACTAAAGTTACGATGTTTACGCGTACAGTAACCTAACTGATGTCGCTGCCGGTGATCTATGACTGCCGCACGTTGTGTATGGTAAGTTTATGGTTTTTTTTATATAAATAAACTTATGTCAGTTAAGTACTGTTATTTTAAATTTCTACTATCGTAAACAATCGAGACCCGTCGTGGCGCAGGGGCTCAAAGTAAGACTGTAAGCGCGACAACGTGGCTTCGACAGAAAATGAAACATTTAATATTTTAATTTCTTGGAAAATGGGAAACGGAGTGTCTTAACACTAGGTTCCCTCTGAAAAAAAACCTATCTTTTTATAGTTATAACACTGTTGTTTGCATGGCATGGTAAGCTCGAGAACCTTGTACCTAAAACTCTTCCCTTTCTACTTAATTCTAGACATTGCATGTTAAATGGTGTAACTTAATGCCGCATTTTATCATAGTCGAGCGAAAAGTGGGTATCGAACCCACGACTATTGCATTCACAGTCAACACTGTCCCTTTGTGTCACAATACCTATATATTATATATTTATTTTATATATGTATGTATATATTTAGTATTTGTGTTTGAAAAAGAGAGAAAATTTAAGACACTTATTTTTATAAAATCTAAAGATATTATTTTAAAGACAAAAAAACTAGTATTAAAATAAAGCAAAACACAACTTTTACTGGACGATACGCGTTATAATGAAAAAGTGGAAAAGCAGGATTTCAATTAAAAGCTTTCCTGGTCACATCTTAGGGTCAATTCAACTGAGCAACTTCTATGAACATGTTATCTAAATTACTAAGTTTGCTAGAAAGAACAAGATTATGATAATTATTTGTGTAAAATAAAGACATTTAGAGTTCAAAATAAAGATATTAAAAGATGAAAAAAAGACATTTGAATTTGTCTTTTTTTGGTTGTAAATAATATTTAAAGTTTTAATAATAATAATAATAACGTTTTTTTTGTTTGCGTAAGTAAAATCTAAGCAAAACGTATGACAGATTAAAAAAAAATATAAATTGAAAACATTCCGATTACAGAACAGAAACTACAGAAGTAAGGTAGTTGGATCATTTCTTAAAAAGGATAAAACTAGGACTTTTATAAGGCCTTTTAGGTAAAACGTAGTCCTTGTCATAAATAACTGTCGAGGCGAGCGCGACGTAGGCAGTACGACCTAATCTCAGTAAGGCCTGAGATGCGCCGTGATATGTCACTAGAATTGCTCCATGTACGGTTTGTTATTATCAAATGTATACATAACTTTGAAGAAGACTTCCTTATTATTTTTAGCTTAACGCTATATACCGCATATAGCAGGTTGGGCAGAGGAAATTTAGTGTTAAAACACTCTGTTCCCCATTTCAGCCGCAAGCAGAGCAGCCGCGCTTTGCTTTGACACCAGAGCGAAGAAATGAAAATATTAGATATTTCATTTTCTTACATTCTGGGTGGGAATCGAACTCACAACATGTCTTTTTGTCCAATTTTTGAGCCACTCAGAAAATTACATCTAATTTAGTACAGCCATTTAGAAGTAGTAAAGTGATAAACACAGAATAATTCTTCTGTAAATAGATAAGATAAGATAAGATAAGAACTATCATTTGTAAGCGATAACGATAGCAGTGAGTGTCATAAGTTTAAAGTTATCTATTTATATATACATACAAAAATTAGGTACCGTAACGCTGTAAGCTGTGACTGTAACGCGTATAGCGTTTTAACATATCTATTGTGAAGACATGACTAATTTGCCAGCAACAATAGAATTGCCAAGGAACACCTCAATATCAATTTACCATACTTTCTCTTTACAATCTTTAAGTGTAAGCTTCACGCTGAATCCCGCACACAGTAGGGCAGAAGAAACCTAATGCCAAGACACTCCGTTCTCCATTTTAGAATTCTGGAAGCATTCCGTGTAAATATCGGAGCTCAACTTCGCATTTTGCCTCAACACCAGAGTGAAGAAAATATTACATACTTCATTGCCTCGAGTGGGAATCGAACCTATAACCTGTCTTGTTTGTTGGCAAACAAGACAAGCCACGCCACGACTGGTCACAACTGTAACGCACATTTTCACAAAGGTTAACTAGTGAATAGCGTTACACATATAAATTCAACTTTTTAAAAACTTTACTACTAATAATAATTGCTATATATGTTTACTACATATATAGAGAGTAGATAATAGTGTATATGTGTATATAATTAACATTTACCGTCTCAGATAGCACAATAAGCTCGCCTGTAATTTTCTATTGTATACCAAAGGTCCCCCTTTCTATTACAGAGAGAAACTTTTTGACGATTAACTTCTCACCTTTTGTGAATCCCATTAATTAAAAATAAACTCTTCGTAAATGTCGTTCTAACTGTGTTCAACGTTTAAAGTATTCATTTTCGTTTTTGTTTTTTGCGTAAAGTATGTTGTTAAAAATGTCAAAGGTTTCTAAAATTTGTAAATATCTCAACACTTTTGTTAAATTTAAATTTACTATAATAAAGTAATGATTAAAATTAAAGTATTCATATAATAATATATGTTTTAATTATGGCAATTATGTTTCCTGAGCGAAAAATGGTATTTTTGCAAAATGAAAAATATTATAATATCTATAATGTCACGTTTACCTGAATCATCAATATAAAATTCTAAACGTGACCTTACCAAAATGAACCTCCTTTAAGTTAAAAATAAATACACCTGAATACTTGTATTGCGCACGCGCAGTTCTCAAAGATGCGCCAGTGCCGCTATTCAGAATCAATTGCGACACAAAATACTGAAACACTAAATGTCAGCATTTGTTTTGTCTTTGTGAATGTGAGTGAGGATAAAGGGCACCTGCTTTTATTATTATTATTAACGAAGCAGCATATTACAGAAAACATTGTAATAGTAGGTATTTAAAAGATGATTATTACTGTTATTCGAATGAGGCCAGTCGTGGCGCGATAGGTTGTGGGTTCGATTTACACAAATTAAATGTTTAGTATTTTTATTTCTTTACTTCAGTGTCGGGGCAAAGCGGGACTATGAGTTCTGCCACTCAACACGCAATACCTCCAGATTACATAAAAAAATTACTTCACGTAATATATCAATGCACCGTTACATTTTGCAATTCACACGCATATTATTTATAAATTATTACTATACATACCCTCCACGTGTTGCTAGGTCAACAAATATAAAAAAAATCAATTAAAAAAGGAAGATATTACACAAATATTCAATTCATTTTGAGTGATTTTATTGAATTTGTTCATTTACAGTTATAATCAAAAATATAGTTTAAGATTCTATAAAGAACATACAGATAAACATTCAATTTTATATATATATATATATATCTATATCCATATATAGATTTTAAATAACTTAACTGAACCAAAGACTACTTACTTATGTTAAGTATCAAAATCATATAAAATAAAACGACGACCTATTGACCTAAGATTGAGAATGTTAAATTTTATAGAATAACTTTCTTAACATAATTTAAAATTCTGATAACGATAATATCGCTCTACATATTCTGTCGTATTTATTCTACATTTCTTTACATTTTTTTGTATAACACACGAAACTATGAGAAACAGTTAAGATATAAAAAGTTAACAGCTGCCCGACTCTCAGAGACACCAGTTGGCATTTAAATGATATTAAATTATTAAGGAAGGCTGTGAATATCTTTTAACTCCATTTTAAGTATATAATCCAATCTAAAAATAAAACAGTTATTTACTCGCACAACTATTTGCTTACAATTGTTTCAAATGTTAGTTCACGCTGTATCCCGCATCTAGCAGGGTAGTTAGGCAGAGGAAGTGTTAAGACACTTACTCTCCACTTTTCGCCGTCTGGAGGCATTGCATATTGTCAGTGAACTCAACGTAGTGCTTAGCCTCGATATCAGAGCGAAGAAATGGAAATAAAAAATAATTATTAGAGTTAATTTTATTAGTTAAATTTTTACTTAATATATAATACGAACATATTTTCAACTTTAAACGACGACATGAGTCCATAATAATTTGGGCAGGTCAGTGGCCACCGGCCATTGGTGTGATTTATCTCGAGATCGCAAACCTGTTAAAGCATCACGAACGGTAGATCACATGTCTGTTACCATACAATCGCTTACATGTACAGATTTTTAACTATTTCTTTAAGAATACCTAAAATATTTAATTTATTTGAGTGACTTTTTGCTAGTCATGTGTCAAATAGTAATATGCAGTTATATCATTATTTGTAAGCACTTTTGTAAATTGTTTTGTGTGAAAATGTATTAAAATAATTTACAAATTTCCTTTAAAAAAACAATTATTTTCTCTTATATACAAATATAAGATATAGATTTGTAAGATTACTTCAAGCGAAGGATATAACGAGATATTTTTTATATTAATATCGAAAAAAAAATTTAATTTGAATGCTGAAAGCGTTAGACATAGTTTTTTTTTTAAAAAAGGTCGTGTTTGGTGGCAGCCAAAGGTTTGATAATATATTCTTGATGTGCATTTGAAATATATTTATAACTCGGAGGTTTTTTTATAATTCTCAAGGCATTGCATTTTGAATAGCAGGACTTAACGACACACTTTGTCTCGTTGTCAGAGCGAGGAAATGAAAATTTCAAATATTTCACTCTTACGCGTGGGAATCGAATCTACAACCATCTCGTTATCATTTGCGCTCTTTATAAAGTTATTTACTAAAACACTTTAAACCTACCTAGTCGGTAAAAAAGTATTTGATTATAGATTTTTTTATATTTTGAGAGATCTTAAGATCTAAAACACTCCAGAGTGTGTATGTAAATCTCTACGTGTCTTGTGTATGACTGTAACGCGACGTTTGTGGGTTCGATACTCACTCGAGGCAAAGAATCATATTATTATTTATTAATATTCCCATTTTTTCGCTTTGACACCAATGCAAAAGCCTAGTGAGTTTCAAATTCAAATTCAAAATATTCTTTATTCAAGTAGACTATTATAAGCATTTTAGAATCGTCGAATGAACATATAAAAACACCTACCACCGGTTCGGAAGGTATTTCTGCTGAGAAGAGTCGGCAAGAAATTGCCCTATTTTAGTTCTGCAACTCAAGACTCAATGCTTCCAGAATTCAACGGGAAGTGGGAAATCTCTGCTACCCCGCCGTTTGCGGGATACAGCGTGATTGCGTGATTCATTTCTGGTCGCCTTCGCAAAAGATATCAGACACCAATCGTAACGTATTTGCGGTGAGTTACTACCATTGCATTATATTACAGAACAATTCCTTTAGATGTCGTTTTATAGAAATGTGTAAATCACGAAGTAAGTTGCCTTGCACGACCGCGTTTCTAGTGTTGTAACATTTATTTGATACATTTATATCGACACCTGGAGGCATGCACTAGTTAGCCTTTAAGGTAATATAGTCAAGTTATTCGTTTCATAGTGAGTTATAATATATTTTAAAACTTCTATACCGTGATAGAAAAGGGATAATGATAAAAAAAACTATATAAGAGTAATTGTTCGGGATATATTTTTTTAATTGAGTTAATTCCTCATTTTAAAATATTTTTTTAAAAACGACCTTAAGACATAAGCTTTAATTTTAAATACATTATTTACTGATTATTTCAAGACCTCTCATTAGAATCCAAACCAATTTGATGGCGCAATCATTCTCCCAGACAGAGATATTGTCTATATTGTCTCAACTACATATTGGACTCAAAATTTCAGCTCAGCTAAAATGACGTAGGTCTGGCGGCTCTAGGGTCTTGGGTTACTACTTATCAAAACAAAACCTGTCACCATTTTAAAATCTAAGCATATTTAAACCCAATTAACTTTAATTGTGATTTCTCTTACCGGTACGCGTGCACGTGGACGGGACAGCCGGTGATGGGGTTGTACAGCAGCAGCACACACGCGACCACGTCCCCCTGCACCACCGCGCTGGTGATGCTGCCGTGCGGTATGAAGTGCTTGATTGTCTGTTGCTTGCCTTTTGCTGTTACATTCTGAATTATTTTTAGCCCTTTGTGTGACACCTGTGGGAGTTAAGTTTATGTTTGTTTAAAGTTTTATTAAAATTATAAATAAAAAGCTATATAAATATTAATTATTCTATTCTTATTATCATTTATTAATTTTGATTAAAATTGAGGGTGTTCTAGTGCATTGACACAGACCTGGCTGTAAGCGTGACGGTTGTGGGTTCAATTAGGAAATGGATTAATATTTTCATTAATAATTCAACAATAATTAAAACTTTATAGCAATACTTAAAAAGAGGCGAACAGTCATTCTCAAACTTTAATAAAATCTTGTTTAAAAGAATTCATTGGAATATTAAAAACTTACCTGCAAAGTAACTTTGAAAGGTTCCAAATCTCTCGCCCTCTCTTCTAAGAGCCGTATCGCAGGTATAGCGAACTCCTCGCCCCGCAGACCACGGGACTCCTGCGCACCGAGGAACCACACGTAGTACGACGCTTTTTTTATATCTTTTTTGAGTCGTAACGCCATTTTGTTTTAACTATTATGTCATTATGTTGAAGTACCTGCAAAGGATACATAATTATTTTATTAATTTGAATGTTATATATGAGGTCAGTCAAAAAAATATGTCAGATATGTATGATATCATGTCTCACAAAATTATAGTTTTCCGGTGAATCTAGTAATGGTCAAATAGAGTGAAAACTTCTTAATGGTGGCTTTTTGCATTAAATAACCATTAAGAAGTTTAACATAGCTTTAAAGTAATACAAGTAAGTATATAAAATCACATATATATATATATGTATGTATGTAAATGTGTTCGTATATTACAAGTTTCATTACAATTCTTTTAGACTCATATATATTTTTATATTCATAATATATACGTGAAAAAAAAATAAACATTTAATTGTGGTACAAAAAAAAAGCAATAAAAACATTTCCACGAAATGACAAATATAGTTAAAATGTGCTGCATATTAAATAACTTCTACCTGCACGGAGCTTAAGAATGATAAAATCAAAAGAAATATTTGTATTCCATACATACATACATACATATATATATGTCTATTAAACGAGAAATCAAACCTTGTACCGTAAATTCTATACTTGGATAAGAGGGCGACGTTATAAATGTACTTACTCGTAATAAAATTAGGTACTAATGTATATATGTAATAGTTGCAGAAAAAGGGCAACGCTGTTATTAACATCCGCAATTTATTTATTTTTTTTTTGCTCTTATTTACGCAAGCATTTATTTAAACCTATATTTTAATGTATACATAGAATATTTATGTTAAATTGATTTTATTTCCCGTAATTGCCAGAGATGTGATTGTAGTGATGAGACACTCCATTCCCATCAAGACACTACTTCCCATTTACTGTAGAATTCTGGAGGTATTACACGTTGAGTTACGGAACTTAACGTCGCAGCTAGCTTTGATACCACAGCGAAGAAAGAAAAATATTGAATATTTCATTTCCTAGAATAGAAATATAACCCATAATCTGTCACGTTTACAGTCGCACTCTAGTGTTGTCAGTTTTTAGTTTGAAAATAAAAACTATAACTCGCTAACTAGATATTTTATTTCGTTTTTTGCGTCCAGCCAGTGCAGATAGACACTTACATATTGGTCTGGTACTCAAATACACTGTAAAGTGTACAAATACACTGTAAAGTGTACAAATACACTGTACAGTGACCGTCTGTTTATTACGAACTCTCTCACGCATTTATTGCCTCATTTATTCTGGAACCTTGACTTCTTTTTAACAGCATGCTAAGAATACGCGAAAACTGCAAATCGTATGAACCTACTTGCTCAATGTTAGATTTAATCTGTGTTCACTTGCTCTTTGAAATATATTATATTGTTTAAATTAAAACTTGCACTTTAAAATATATATCTATCTAAATACCATCAAAAATTATTTTCATGCCAGTCCAGTCACGGTGCATCGGTAGAAGCGTAAGGCTGTAAACGGGAAAGATTGTGGGTTCGATTACTACACGATGAATTGAAATATTTAAAATGTTTATTTCTTCGCTTTGGTGCCGAGACAAAGGCGTGGCATGGTGTTCCATCTGTCAACACGCAATAAGAATTCAACGGAATATGGGGAGGGGATTGTCTTAAGATTAGGTTCTCTCTGCTGTGTGCGGGATACAGCGTGAAGACAGTGCGGGTTGAGTGCCAGATAAAGAAGCTACACAAATACATAATATTCGCTATATATTTCAAAAGTATATTTACTTACCATTGACATTTAAAGTGCATTCTCATAAATTTTAACGCGAAATCAGCTTGTTTATATAAAAAAAAACACGTATGACGATTCAGACTACAAAAAATTAGGAAGCGATTATATATAAACATATTTAGATGCACGTATGACAATATGCCTTTGTTTATTTGTATTGCATCACAGTCCAATGTTTATAGAAAAACAATGGGTAATTAGTTTTTGCTGTCGTCGACTCATGGTGGATATTAGATGTCGTTAATTTTCACACGGTATTCTATGCGTTTAATAATAAACATATAATTATATATTACTTTAAAACGACATACGTTTGTGAAAATCTATTTTTAACCTTAACTTTTTAACCTATGGTTTTCATTGAAGAGAATATTTTATTTTTTTTAATTGTTTTATCAGTTTCACGCTTATCTCGTATGTAGCAGGGTAGGCAGAGGGTTAAGACACTCCGTAAATAAAAGCATAAATTCTGAAGGAATTACATGTTGAGTGGCGGAACTTAACGCCCCTTTTACTTTCATATTATCTAAACGTTACATTTGTAAAGCTTTAAACTTGAATTAAAATAACAAAACTTATATCAACGATAGTAAATTGCGATAATGTACAATTTCGTATTATTTAAAAAATTCTCAAGAGTAATTAATCTTTGTAAGATATAAATTTTATTTCACAACATAAATTGTAAGAAGCCTGATTCATTTCAATTCTTGCATATCTGAAGGAAGGGAAATATTTAATATTTTCATTTCTTCGCTCTGGGGTCGAGACAAGAGTGGCATTTAGTTTCGCCACTCAACACGCAATCTCTACAGAATTCGGCAAGAAATGAGAAGTAGAGTGTCTTAACACTAGGCTTCCTCTGCCTACCCTGCTCCATACAGGATACAGAACAAAAAATACAAAAAAAAAATAAGAAGAGAAAACGCGAGATGAACTGACGACACCTCATGATAGTTCACCGTTTGTGAAAAACTAACTAATTATTTCACTATAATAAATAATTATATTAACAGAAGAAACTCATTAACCATGTGAAGACTGGCATAAGAACAATACGAGACGAAACACTGGTGTCGGATATCGAGGCCACTCGGTTACGAGGCACATGCCCGGTCTCGAAAGCGCTTTTTGTTTTTTTTTAACCGAAATGTATAAACAACCGTAGATTTACCTGTTTGAGGTCTTAGTCATGAGTGGATAAAGAAAGTGTTCATAAATGAGACTACAAAAACTTGAAAATATATATATATGTATATATATATACAAGTATCTTGAATTACACTCTAGTGATGTCCTCGTTGAGGCCACATACGTGTTAGCTCGTTTATTGGTAAATTTTGAAAAAAAAAAAATGACCAGGTTAGATTGGATAGTAGATTCATGAGAAAGTGCAAAATAAACACTTGTTGAAGTGATTTACAAGTAATTATCAAATATTAATCTGTTATTTTGGGACATACATACTTAAAATAGGTTTAGTGGAAATCTCTAATATATTCTTAAAAAAAAAAACAAATTTGAATCCATGAAATAAATACTAGCCACATAGTATGGAGAGATCAGATAATATGTGAAAAACACATTAATTTACTTATTTCTATTAATTTATATCATTTTATCAAAAGTTTGACTGTAAATGCAAAAAAATCTAAACAAAAAAATTACAAATGTTCTCAATAACCTTGATGTTTAATGTAATTTATTGATGCTTGTTTATTTTATAACATATGATTGAATTAACAAGTGCGTCGGTGTCGGCGTCGGTGTGTAACCCGCACAGCAGCAGGTACACTGACCTGGCGGGTGACGCAAAATTTGTAAGGCAATTGAGTTTGAACAGCTTCTAACAGTATTTTAGATGGAATTTTACCTTGGTTTACCCAATTTGGAAAGCGGTCACTGTCCTTTGTGGTGGCAAATGAAATAAATAATTGCCTATGGCCATATTTTTTGTGGTATATTATTTAGTATGGGCACGTGATTCTAAGACAAATCCATATATATATATATATATATATATATATATATATATATATATAATTATTTTTACAAAATTTTAATAGTTTTATATGAAATTACCTTAGGTAAGACCGATTTCGGTCCAGTTCCTCTAATTGACACGCTATTACTCGATTACGATTAAGGGGATTACTTCAAATTTATAGATAAAACCAAGAAACTATAAAGAGTCCAGTTCTGGCACAGCGCCACAAGTATGTGACTGTAAGCGCGTCTGTTTGTGGGTTTGATCCCCACTCGAAGAAATGAAATATTTAAATTTAACCCTACCCTACAATATGGGGGACGCAGCGTGGAGCATAAAAGAGAAGTTATACCCTCAAATAAATCGGGTGGACAACGGAGTGTCATAAAACAAGGTTCCCTCTGCCTATGATATGATAAAAAAAGAAAAAAAAATGATAGTTTAAGATGCAAACTTATATATATAATTATATAGCTATAATTATTAGTGGTTTGAATCTGTTATACTTTCCACGTGTAGTCAATTGAAAAATGCTTTATTATGACCGAGTGTTACAATTTACGTTACATAACGTAGTAAGTAGAATGAAGAATTTTAACGATCATCATATCTTGTACTTAAGCGATTACAACATTGAATACCTGTTTCAATATATAATATATTATAATTAAGAAACTTAAAATAGTTTCTTTTTATCACAAAATAAATATAAGAATAAAATGAAATTTTCTTCAACGCCTTTCTATTTGAGGCTTTTTTTTTGTTTTACAGGCAGTCGCCGATGAATTTTTCATATAAAATCTGCAGTTTTAAATTGTGTGAATCGAGAAAACTTATAATGAAATAATAATTATTCTCGACAAATCTCGATTGCGTTATGGTTCTCACATACTTTACACAATTACCACAAAACTTTATATATGTATGAATAAGGATTAATTTCTCCTTAACTATAAGATTACTTTTATATTACCATTCTTGGACTGTTAAAAATATAGAGGTGAGTCGCAGCGCGTGGGGCCAAACGTGTGGCTGTAAACGGGTTCGATTCCCACTCAAGGAAATTAAATATTTATTATTTTCATTTTCTTCACTCTGGTGTAGAGGCAAGGCGCGGGGCGGTAAAACGAAAAACTAATAAACCAATCCAAATTCAATGATAAAATTTCTGTTTTAATTATAATTATTCCTGTGACTGAAAATATAAATTAATTAATTTCTATCTCGTTAAGTTAATGTTATCGTTACATCACACTATAAAATGTTATGTTCAGAGACACTTCCGTGCTTATTTACCACTAACACAGGATATAAAGTTAGTTCCAAAGACATGAAGACGAACTAATAACTCAACGTTATACCGTTATTGCTTACCGTCACCAACGGTTAACGGGTAAGTTAACGGTTATGTAACTCGCACCCGCGACCCGCAACGTCGGTTAAACGCAACCCACATCGCTGCGCTGGGTCAGGATAATTGTTTATTAGACCATGATGATCCGATTTTTGAGATATAATTGTTACAATATATATTTATTTGAGCAGTATATGCACCCAGCATCCAGCACGTAGGCGAGGGAATCTAGTGTCAAGACACTTCTGTTTTCCACTCTCCGCCGGATTCTGGTGGCATAGAGTATTAAGTGGCGGAATTCAGCGCTTTCTTTCTCTCTCTTATGACCAGAGAGAGAAAATGAAAATATGAAGTATTTAATTTCGTCGAGTTCGAATAAATCCACAGCCTGTCGCGTTAATAACCGCACGTTTGTGCCCATTCGCCACAGCTGGCCTCAAAAATATTAAAATTAATTTATGTTATTTTTTATAGATATCAATGTAAGCACACGCACACAAAATGGTATAGCAAGAGTTATAGATTCATATATCTCCATAGAAGATATCTCTTATAATAAATTCAAACATTCTATACTAATTTCAACGAATTAACATACCAGTATAATATACTATGACATGATAATTTAAATCTCTATTACTTGTAGTAGTACAGAAAGTAGAACTAGTTGTGATAAGCGATTAAATACAATCTTTCCAGTGATTTAGTTTCAAATAAGAGACCTTCATAATTTATAGCACGCCTACTATTAAAGAGGCTGGATTTCAAGTTATACTGGATCCATAACTCAAGTCTCTTCTCTTCAGATAATTAATGAAACTCTACATATAATCCTTCCAGTTGGACGAATAAAATTATCTTTCAAGTTGTAATTGCTTTTGCTGTTTTAATTTTAAGTTGAAGACCTCAATTCATACAATATATAATTATTTAAATATTTGATCGAAGCCTTATATCGTTACACGTTTTAACCAGTACAAACTGTTAAATATTTATGAACCCTATAAATAAAAAAATATACATATTAGGTGGAAAGTGGGGGAACGCAATGTCTTAACACTAGGTTCCCTCTCTATCTGCTGTATAAAGCGTGAAGTGAATTATATATATTCAAGTAAGTTTAATATTGAATCTACAGAAAACTGACGGATTTTTAATATGATCTGTAGTCTGTAGTCGGTAATGACATCATGGAGAATTCGCATAATAATTAGGACAAACGTTCAGCTCACATGGCTATTGTCGTTTCTTCAACTGGGCTTGTCCTCTGCAATCCGTGTTAGAATAATAGCTTATTGTTCTATCAAGTCACGACTAAAGCTCTCTTCGTTCTGTTTTAGTTCTTCTCTCTTCAACTGTAAGTCGACTTTTGATTTAACTGGGAAGGCTTTTATTGTTTTTAAAAGTTAATTTGGAGTTAGGTAATACGCAATTCCTTTATACACTTTAATGTAAATAGTTTCGTCTTTTTTTATATATATATTTATTTTTTTATATATATACAAATTTGTTTCAGTTAAGTGATTGTCAATTCTTAAATTAATTTTATATATTTTTACTGATTGAAGATATTTTGATGTTATGGGAAAGATACAGAACGCAATCGTAATGTTTGTGGGTTCGATCCCAACTTAGGGGAATGATTTATTTTTAATTGTTGGTTTATTTTTATGAGTTGGTGGAAGCAGGGAATGGGTATTTCAACACTCTAATTTTTTATAGATATGTCTTCTTGTATAGTTATACAATTCGGACTAAAGATAGTTTAGAATTTGGATTTGGAAATATTTAAAAATGTTAAGAGAGTGAGAGATACATCTTTTCCATATCTTCCCCAATCTAGCTCAGAAACATTAAATAGCATAATATTAAAAGAACTAAGGATTCTAATGAAAGATAGTATATCTATAAATAGTACTTATTTGTCAAGAATTTAAGTAAAAGGACACAAAAACGACGAGTGTCCCGCCCGCCTCGACTGGTCGCTCACAGTTTTTGCTTGATTAAACGGTAAAGAAAGCAGGAAATTAAACGGAAATCTTGAATAATTTGTCAGCCATTACACGACGCAGCACGACGCAGCACGACATCACGTTGTCATTTGTGTTCGTGCATTGTGATGCGTGAAGGTATTGATTGTAGTATGTGGACTTATATTTCATACATTTATACTTTTATGTCTGTATTTCTATACTAATATTGTAGAACTGAAGTTTTTGTGGTTGAACCCGCTAACCTCAAAAAGTACAATTAAAGCTTATTCAAATTAACCACTTCACTTCGCCTTGCAGCGCCCTAGGTTGTGAGTTCGATTCCCACTCGAAAAAATGAAATGTCGAGGCAAATTTTCGAGATATTGCGTGTTTCGTGGCGAAACTCAACGCCGCGCCTTTCACCTTGTTACCAGAGGGAAAAAACGAAAATATTAGTCAATAATAATTAATTATTTCGACCGGGAATCAAACTTATAACCGCCACGTTTACACACTTGTGCCGAGGCGTCTACTCATCCTACATTCTTTACAAAGAAAAAACACATCATATTATTTACTTAAAGCGTATGGCTTGAATATTATAGGAGATCAAATATTAGATATAAATAATCATTACAAACATTAACATAAACTTCGCGACCTTTTTAATTTTATTATTATACATGCAATCAAAATAAAATAATAAATTACATTTGACAGAACGAAGTTTCATAAGAGCCATTTTTTTAATTAACAAAATCGAATTATAATAAATTTAGATAAAGCTCGCGCACGCCACATATCCAGGTGACGTAACTTCCTGCACCGGAACTATCGGTGCCGGCCTGCTTACTTTCGTGTCACTTGTCAGTTAAGGCAATAAGGACGCCTGAGTACACATTCGCATAAATGTCGTCTTATGTGATGTCTTTATATAATATTATGTTTATATAATACTATGTATTATATTATATACAAGTACAGATCAAGCAAGGCATAACGCGGCGTTGAATTCCATATTCAACATGCAATCGGAAAGCGAGGAACTTGGTGTCGGGATACAGCGTGTTGAGTTAAAAAAAAAAGTAATATGAGTATACAATTTATAAACGTTGACATAAATATTCCAATCTCGTTTTACATAAAAAATCTTTTATTTACTACACAATTTAGTTAAAAATATAATTACATGCCTATAATGATTCGTGGGACAGGTCGTGAGTTCGATGCCCATTCGAGATAATGAAATATTTAATATTTTCATTCATTCGGTCTGTTGTGGAGGCAAAACGCGTCTCCCCTGATACATGCAGGATACATTGGAAAACTGAAGAAGAAGATAATAATTTTCGTTCATTTTAACTTGTTCATTTTTCTTTATATATAGCATTTCAAGGATGCTATTATGAAAAAATATTTCAGATATTATTTCATAGATATTATTATTACAATAGATATTATTTCATAAATAAAAGATCGAAAAGACTTTAGAAGAAAGAAAAGACTTTATTTCTTAAATAATATTTTAGAAATAAAGTCTTTTATTCAAAAACTATCCAATTATACATTTTAAAAAATGTGATTAAAAGAAAAACGAAAGTACAACTAGGTTCTAACTGGAACTGTCAATTATGCAACAAATAAACTTGTCCCACTAACTAATAAATTCGATATACCATTCTAAACCAATTAAGTTTTATAGATATTTAGCAATATCCGCCATTTTATTTTTACTTAAATGGCCAATTCACTGCGGACGTATTATAAAAAATTCTACTTGCTGTTATAATAATATATATGAAAAGATGTCAACAATTTAATAGTTTGAAGATTTATATTGGAATATGAATATTGGCTCTAAGGTTCGTATTTATAAATCGCTCTTAAGTTTTAAGACCGATCTTGAGATGCTGTTTTCATTCTTGGACATTGTTTATGAATGCAAACGGCATTACAAGATCGGTCTCAGAATTGAGAGCGATTTATAAATACGGGCTTAAGATTATTTAATGAGATCTCATAATTTTTCATATTTTTTCATCGTTACGCATAACTCCGAGTAAAATTCTCTCTAAATTCTCTTCAATTAACTACTGTATGCTGGAATATGAAACGCAGGATATGCAGCTTCACGCTGCAGGATGCATATAGCAGGATATGCAGCGAGCACCTAGTGTTAAGACACTTCTTCCCCACTTTTCGCTGAATTTTAGGAGACATTGCGTGTGGAGTGCCAGAACTCAAGACTGGGTTTTGGCTTTGGTGTCAGAGCGAAGAAAGGAAAATATTAATAAGTAGAGATGTTTATTCCCTAGAATGGGGTTCAAACCCACAAACGTTGCTTTACAATCCTCTTTACCCCTGCGCCACGACGGCCTCTAACTTGTAGTTAGCTATTGTAAAATATTGTTTAATGTCGAGCTTTAACAGCATTATTTTGAAATTCATGCATATTTACGTAGTGTTGTAAATTAGAAATTATATTTATCACCATAATAAATGAATGAAGTAATAAAATATGTAACGTAACATACCTTATTACTAGACGCGTTACTTATACGATTATGACATGAGTAAATATTATAACATAAAATTAAAATAACAGTTTCTATAAATAAAATAAAATATTTAAACATACTAAACTAAAAGCGATCGATTGGTCAAGAATCCTAACCGTGGAGTTCTAAAAGTTACGTCCGTATATTTTGATAAGAAAACAAATAAATCATTCAGGCGAGTCGTGACGCAGGGGCAAAAGCGTATGACAGCTGACGCGACCGGTTGGTGGTTCGGTTCCCAGTCGAGGAAATGAAGTATTTTATAATTTCATTTCTCTGCCCTGGTGACTAGGTAAAGCGCGGCCTTGAGTTCCGCCACTCAAAATGGTATGCCTCCAGAATTATGCGGAGAGTGGGGAACGCAGAGTCTTAACACCAGCTCTCTCTGCTTAACCAGCTACATGTGGGGTAGAGCGAAGCTAAAAAATAATGTCAGCCAGGCATTCGATTTTTAAAGAATCCTAATCGTGCGAGAAATGGGAAAATAATATATTTCATTTATTTTGATAACAAAATAAATGAACATTTTGATCTTTCAAGGATTTTAAAATTGTTTTAAAACTTAACATTGTACTTACATTTAATACAGTACCGCCAACGAGTCTTGGCCGCCTTGAAGTTGGGTTTTCTGATTTTTTACACATTGTTCACTCGGAAATAATAAAATCAAATTTGTACAGCCAGACAGCAAACTTCAGTTCGGCCACAACTCGTTGGCCGTACTGTACGTTCATTATTTTATAAGAATATCATTCACATTCGGAGCGAGGCTGCGTTTCGGTTCACGCGTGAATGATTCAAATAACATTCGTATCGTAATTAGAAGCCATTTCATACAAAGCAATGGCGCAAAGAAAATAAAATTGTAATTTAAAACACTATATATACCTTGCTGTCAAATTAGAGAAACGAGGACACAGAAAATTGTCTAAGGTGAACGCAGAGATATAATAATAATAATAATTAGAGGACAGTCGCGGCGCAGCGGCACAAGGGTGTGAATGTAACGCGACGGTTGTGGGTTCGATTCCCACTCGAGTAAGTGAAATATTTATTTACGTTTATATTTCCATTTCTTCGCTCTGGTATGGAGGCAAAGGGCGGCGGTGGGTTCTGCCACTCAATACGCAATGCCTCCAGAATTAATAGAAAGTGAGGAACGGAGTGTCTTAACACTAGGTTCCCTCTGCCACCCTGCTGTGTGTTTGATACAGCGTGAAGCTGATTTACTTATTTAATAATTATTTAACAGATATGAAACTTTTGCGAAATGAATAACTAAATATTAATGTAGCCTTTAAAGACAGCCAATTAAAAGTTATAACGATGATAGTCCACTTTTCCTTGGGCAAGTATATAGGATAATGAAGTAAATATATCAAGGCTCAGGTCCAAGCGACTTCCTGGTGATAATCTAAGTCTAACCGGTATACGACAGGATAACGGGATATAATAAACATACTATATTGTGATATACTATCTTTGAGATATACAGCTGCACACTGCACACAGTAGGGTAGGCAGAAGGAACCTAGTGTTAAGACACTCCGGGAATCGAACACACAACCAGTCACGTTTACAGTACATTTTTGCCCCTGCTCCACGACTGGCCTCAAATAAAATATATAAAAGAAAATCTACACTATTATAAGATATGTAGAACTTCTAGTAACAGATTGGGTAAGTGTACCACGAAATGTAAGTAAATCGACCAGGACCGCTGTCAATGACCGCATCCGTTTCCGTTATACTGTTAACGTGTAAACGGAGAGCTTGAAAACATTATTTGTACTGTATGAGCTTAAAAGTTACTTAAACCAATTACTTCATTTTATAGAGAACCGTTGTAAGTTTACATTTAATTTATCATTTTCGAGTAATACCGTCGCAGCGCAGGGGCACAAGCGTGCGACTGTAGACGCGACTATACGCGAATGTGGGTTCGATTCCCACTAGCGGGAATAAAACATTATTGGTTATTTCATGCCTTCGGTCTTCACAGTTTAATTTCCAAGTGAGAAAAAATATCCACAAGGTGTTACCCGTGTTTACAGACGAATAGTAGTGCCCGTGCGCCGCGACTCGCCTTAGTTAAAATATTAATCTCTGTATTATCAAAGTAAAATACTCTGCCAATAAATAAAGTAATCATTTTCGTACTATACTTGTATTCTGGTAAAATTTTCTAGGCATCATATTAAAAATTTCAGATGTGAAACTCTTGTATAGATCGCTGTTTTACTTTTTATTTCTCTCCAAATTTTTATATTAACAAACTTTCACAAAAAAAGAAATACCTAAACAGTTTAAACTTTTTATCAAAACTTATTTAAAGAAAAAGAAAGGTGAAGTGAAATAAATATACGAATTACAAATTGGCGCTATTTGATGTTGACCGCAGGTGGCTGCTGCTTTCAGGCTTCAATGACTTTTTAAATTAAGTTTTTATTCGATATACATTATGTACATATAAATTTTCATATATGCTGTACTGTACACATTTCTATTCAGCTGTATGTCTGTCTATTAATGATAAAGTAAATTGATATAATAAAAGAAAATTTAATATTGTTAACTCATAAAACATTACTTAATATCTAAGTGTATCTTCAGACAAGTTTCCTGGTTCCCTCTGCCTACCCTGCCTCGTGCGTGATGCTAATATCTAGACTTATTGGATAATATAACTTATAGATAACTATATATCTAACTCTATATAGATAAAACAGTTGTTTTAATGTACAAAAATACTTATAGAGTAGAGTAGAATTTGCTATTTATGTCTACGATGAATTGTATTTTCCAAGTTAGGTAATTACTATTAATAGTCAATCAGCTTAACGCTGTATCCCGCATATAGCAGGTTAGACAGAGGGAACCTAGTGTCAAGACATTCCGTTTCTCATTTTCCGTCGATGTTTTCAAATGCCGCGTTTTTTACCAGAGCGAAGAAATGAAATTACTTAACAATAATAATTCATTCCCCCGAGTGGGGATTGAACCTACAACCGTTACTATACAGTCATTAAACGGCTTTTTCTACTAAAGAATAATAATTGATTTATTTTAAAATTTCATTTATCTCAAGCAATTATATACATATGTAAATTATACATATTTAGATCACTTATCTGACGGTGATCGAGCAGTGACATATATTTTTAAAATATCCGGAAACAAATTCAACATTCTCCAGATAAACGAAGAATGTTGATAAGTGGTGAATATTTCGTAAATACTGCTCTTGAATGTCGATTGTAAGCGATTTTTTTAAGATAAAATGAAATTTTTAGACAAGAATTTTGTTTTTCTGTGATGTTTTAAGATAGATATCAGATAAAATATATTTTTTTTATCAAAGAAAATAAGATGTCATACATAATATATTTGAAACAAAAATATTTATAAAATATTTATTATGGGAATTAATCATATTTTTGGATAGTCCTTAATAAATCTGTACCTAAATAAATATAAATCTTACCTTCACAGCATTAAATTCCTTTGATTATAGAAACGCAATCTGAAAAAAGAAAGAAGATATAATTATTAATTGGCATGAATAAAAACATAGTTATTTTAATAAATAACGATAACTTTTATAATGTACATTGGTTTTAATGAAAAAGATATTTATTTCTTTTTGCTTTAATGAAAAAGGATACATTTTTTTTAAAAGATTAACAAAGATAGTAAAAATATATTAAGGAAGATGGAACATAGAGTTGACGCAGTACATTCGCTATTTTCCAAAGAATCAAGTGGCAGAACTCACCGCCGCATTATGGTTCTACACGAGGACGTAAAAATGGAACTAATTCATTTTCTCGTATGGGAATCGAACCCACAATCTACATTTGCGTAAAGATAGAAAGAACTGTCTATTACTGTTATAGCATTTATACAAAATTATATGCCACGAGTGAGAAGTAATCAACTATACATCTGGGTTAAGAAATAATAATTGTTACACGGAAAGGGAATGCGAGCCGCTTGCATTTCCATCCGGTGTGCACTCGCGATTCTTTAAGTTTTCTTTTCTTACTTTGTCTTTTTATTGAAATACAAGGAAAATATTGTTATAGAGTATTTTAAAGAAATATAAAAATAAGTTTCTAGTATAAAAATGTTTACGTTGTTTTTAATATATATAAACAAAAACTACCAAAATAACTGTAAATAAAAAAAAAAACTTCTAAATTATTCAAATTTTTTTATTAGTATAGTTATTCTGTTAAAAAAATATTGCCATTAACATAATATTTACTTCCATTTTTTTACGTAAGGTTTGATTAGACGATTTAGCCACTATATGTAAATAGATTTATTTAGCACACAACCGCAAATTGTGTACATATAACGTGACTATATTATGTATATATTTATATATTAAATGTTATTACAAGACTTTTTAAATTGATATAGAATAGAAACGAAGGTATAAACATAGTTTATCGAGTATTTTCAACTAACTAGTGAAGTGAGGCCAGTCGTGGCGCGGGAGCACAAGCATATTAAATATTTCATTTCCTCTAGTGGTGATCGAACCCACAACTAGTGGCGTTAACAGTTCCACACTCGTGCCCTGCGCCACGACTGGCCTTGTGACAGGGAATTAGAGAGGAGTATAATTACTGACAAGAAAACCTTTTCACTCACTTCCTGCACACACGCTCACACACGCACACACACGCACACACACAATATTTGCGTTTATTCGCATAGAATTTTTCTTCCGTATGTTGGTATTCCATATTAGGTTTATTTCAATAATTTAAAGATTATATTTCCTGTATTAAATAGGTACTTGCGTTTTGCACCATTATCATATTTTTAAGAAATATATTATTGATTTTTTTTTCAATTTCACGCTGTATCCCGCACACAGCAGGGTAGGCAGAGGGAACCTTGGTGTTAAGACACTCCGAAAGTGGGGACATATATTAATATTTTTATGCATGCTTATTTATATAAATATTTTTTGACATTAAGTAATATTATAATGTTATTTTTAAATATAGTCACTAAATTTAGAAAAAATCAATTGTTGTAATTTTCATTCTCACAATAACTTGTAGAACTTGAGTAGTGAATTCTTTAATATATATTAATACTTTAATATAATAGTGTTTCTGGTAGAGATCTCTATTAGAGATAAGTTATCTGTTGTACACATTATTTCTGTTTTTATATGTTTTCTGTACTCTCTCTTGTGTGTGTACATAAATAAATGAAAAAAAAAATCAATATACATTTGTATTCCAAATATAATAATTTATACTATAGTTGACCATGACTTACATCGTCCCAAAATCTCACATAAAAAAAAATAACTTTACCTTTTCAAATTTAAATATATTATTTATATGTAAATTTTATCAAACTTTTGCACTTAAGTATTAAAAAAGTAATTTTGTAGACAATTTGTTTTTGAGGTTCACATTGTATCATCACATATAACAAAGTAGGCAGAGGACAAAGAAAGAAAAGAATATTTTTTTAAACGAATTTAAAATTTAACATAAATTTAACATAAAAAATATTTAAACGGGCTTGTACTAATATTTTTAATGTAATCAGCAAACCTCTCTATATTATCATTGATTAAGATTATCGTGTAGAGTTTAGAATAAAGATATATTCTCTGAATATAAAAACAAATATAGCCGATGACTTAAACGGAATGTAACAGGTCAACCGCCTCACCTTGGCTGGAGGGCGCCCGGTCTCCGCAATGTTTACTTGTCGACTTTCAAGCGAATACACCAGTTCAATTCAATGATTTGTACGAACTTTACAATGCTTTGTTCTGATAAGAATAAATTTAATAAATCACGCTTCACGCTGTATCCCGCACGCAGAGGGGTAGGCAGAGGGAACCAAAGGTTAGTTTCCTATTTTTCGTCGAATTCTCTAGGTATTGCTGGTTGAATGATGGAATTCAACGCCTCGCTTTTACCTCGACATCAGAGCAACGAAAACATTATATGAATTATTTATTTCCTCGACTGGGAATTGAACCCACGAACTGTTGAGCTTACGCTTACACGCTTAAGCCCCTTTGTAATAAATAAAATAAAATAAAGCTATGTTAACGCAAATATTTTAACGCTATAAACAACGATGACTTCATTATGTGTGCCTTACGTCATTAATGTTTTCTGTTAGATAGCTTTATTAACTGAAACGTTGGAATTACATATATTCTTCTATCTAAGTGTAAATGTATCTATAATTCCGCGAAAAGCCAGTAAAGGAGTGTCTTTACACTCCGTCTACCCTTTTATGCGGGATACAACGGGAAAATTACAATATTTATAAAGTACGATGCTGTTTTGCCACAATAAGGACCAAAATATGACCCTATTTACATGATATAAAAAGAAAGTGGCGACACGCACAAGTGTGGTAGGAATGCTCTTAATTTCGTCACTTTTCTTTCATTTAACCGCAAAAATTAATTGGTAATTTTTTACATAACTATAATTTATACAAAATATATTAATCTTAATATGTAAAATGGTATTAATAATAAGTATCATATATTTTACGTTATTTCGTATTTATAATAATGAATGCTTCTTGTTCAATTTCTCTCTCTCTCTCTCTCTCTCTATTATCTCATCTATAAGTGAAAATCGCATTAAAACCCGTTGATTTTAGCGTATATGGTAGCGAGTGTTTTATATACGAGAGAATGATTTGAAAATTATTAAAAACTATAATGTTTATGCAGACAATTTACATATATAGACAATTTAATATTCCAAGCGTTAGCTTAAATTAATACAATATTTATGTAATTTTGTTTCTTAAGTTGAAAAACATACAAATTGGCAATCAAACGAAAAATATATTTTTATTAATTTGAAGCAAATATGAAATTTATATTCTTAATTATACAAAAAAGTATATTATAATATAAAAATTAAAACAAATTTACATACTAGTTTCATTAATTTATAGGAAAAAAACAAAAAAACTAAAAATGATATTACTGAATTTGCTATACGTAATATTTATAAAAACATATGATGTGATGATTTTTAAATATAAAAATAAATTCTTTATTGTATACAATACAGTCGTTGTTACAATATTTTTCAGCCTTTAGATGAAATATATATTTACACGATAGAAGTAGGTTTGAATGCCGACAAAAGAAGACCAACATTTTCTAGATTTTAAGCTAGATTATTTTATAAATAAAATAAATCTGAGACGTTGTCGCTCATTATTATCAGTAGATTCTGCATTATATGCTATTAAATTATATTAAAAAGAAAAAAACAGCTTCACGATGTATACCTAGTTCTCCAGATACTCCGTTCCCCATTTTCCATCAAATTTTTCGATGAATTGCATTATTGAGTGGCGGAACTCAACGCCGCGTATTTTTCTAGTATCGGACCGAAGAAATGAATATATATAATTTCTAAATAACAGTTCATTCCCTCGAGTGAAAATCGAACTCACAACCTGTATGAAAAGTAAAATGCCATAAATCATGTATTTTTATAAATTTATCAGCTGTCTGAAACGCTCATTCCACAGAGCTATTATCGCAGCCTTGTTAGACTTTCGCCGAGGCGATAGGTCAGACTATCTCATGGAAAATTATCAAGAACAGGTTTAACCTCATTTCTCTGATCGCGTCTGTCTGTCGACTTCTATATGCGTTATTGAATGTAAAGACGGCGGCTCCAGATTGCTATCGTGTAAGCCTGTAGTCTCATAACGTAGTGGCGGAAAGAAAACTTGCAAATAACATATAATTTACATAGATACAAAACTTTCAAACAAATAGCTATATCAGGTCTTACTGACCTCAAAAAGAGCTTGATAATTATGCTTGTCGGTAGCTGTATTGGATATTAAATACCTGTTATTAAACACTTTATGCTAGATCAGCTTCACGCTGTATCCCGCATATAGCAGGTTAGGCAGAGGAAACCTAGTGCAAAGGCACTTCGTTTGCCATTTTTCGATGAATATTTCGGGGCATTGCGTGTTGAATGGTGGAACTCAATGCCGTGCCTTGTTATGAAAATATTAATAAATAATAGTTAATTCCTGCAAATGAGGATCAAAAATTAACCAAGAATTCCTTTGTTTTCTATAACGTTTCAAATACCAAAAATCTGTGTCTCTTCAAATGAAATAGACTTATATCTATCTATCTTATTTTTTCAATCTACAACCAATAGTAAAATCAAACTACCTGGGAGCGAGTGGGAACGTAGCAAAAAAATTGAAAAGGTAAAAGAACTACCGCATATTTACGCACCGGCCTTTGCAAAGGCCAAAGAATTCTTTGTTAAGATTACAGATTACTTATTAATCTGGATTTTAAAATTTTTCGTATCTGGATCGTATAAAAGAAAAATATATAATACAAGTTTTATAGAAGATTATTTAGAATATGTATTTGTAAGGTCTTTTTTCTTAGTGATAGTTTAGTTAATTATGCCATCTTTTGTTACTATTGAATTTATGAATATTACAAGGCCAGTATTAAATTTTATTATATTTGATAAAATTCATTTAGTAAAAAGGTGATAGATATGTCAAAGTTTTAGAGCTAGACGGATGATGATAGTGAGACTGAACGCTATGTCTTAGAACAGGGTTCGATGTTTACAATATTTACAAATAAGTATAATAATAAGATTTATTAGGTAATTTTCTGCATTTCATTTATTAAATTGAATATACACGTTTGGCTTTTTAGTCATTTGTTTAAGATAAGCTGGCAGTTTTTGACTGAAATAAATAAACTATATTATTGGCATAGTGCAGGCCACGGTTTGGATAGCCCTGGCTAAGCCCGGTGAATGTTAGGGGCGGCATGAAGGCCGCTCTGTTCATGACAAAGGCCTATAGATGGACATTGGACATTCTATCCACAGATAAATTATGCCATCTTTTGTTACTATTGAATTTATGAATATTACAAGGCCAGTATTAAATTTTATTATATTTGATAAAATTTAATAAATTGCATATTTTTAATTGACAGTAAATTTTACACTAATTATACTACTGAGTTCTGCCACTCAACTAGCAATGCCTCCAGAATTCGGCAGAAAGTGGGGTACGGAGTGTCTTAACATTAGGTTCCCACTGTCTACCCCGCTGTGTGCGGGATACAGCGTGAAGCTGATTAATTTAATTTAATTTTCTATTTAGTTGGGAATATTCTGTCTGTCGATTGTGCAACTATAATGTCAATTTTACAGAATCAATTTGTAGTAATTGCCGCGTCGGTGCCGCAAGTCGGCCAAGTGCCGCCGCCACCGAACTAATCGGACAACGATTTAATTCCTTATAGGTCAAAATCCCGACAGTTAAGATACAAATAAAATAATATTGAAAACTGTAAAGCCACTTACATTGTAATATAGTTAGTTTAGGTACTATGGTGAATAAACGAGATTAAGGCCAATCGTGGCGCACAAGCGTGCGTTATGCGTTCGATTCCTGCTCGAGGAAATTAATATTTAATATTTTCAATTCTTCCCTGTGGTGGCGGAAGAATTCGGCAGAAAATGGAGAATGGAAGTGTATTAAAGTGTGTGTTAACACTAGATTTTCAGGTTCCCTCTGCGTATCCTGCTTAGCGCGGGATACAGCGTGAAACTACAAAAAAATATATGAATAGACTATAAATATATTTCTATACTGCGACATGCACTATAAAAATACAAATCTTACTCTTGTGAAATGTTTTTTTTCATGTAAGATTTATAAATATTATAACGGGAACAAAAAAAAAGAGTAAAATACCACAGGTATACTACAAATTAGTCACGCATGCCCGACTCAATAACAGTGTCGAAAGCGTAAAAAGTAATTCAATTAATCGCCGCAAACGCAAGTTATTTCATTCTGTATAAGGTAATCCTACATATTGAAATTCCTGTGTTTTTTTAGTAATGCGATAATAAAAAAATGAAACAAAAAAAAAGTAAACTTACAAGAAATATAAAAAAAAATAAAGCATGAGGCACGCGATCAAGAATTGAACCTGCGCCATTAACGTTCCAGACACACCTACCTTCTAAAAACTACAAGTACACGTAAGATGAAAAGTGTTAATACATTATTTTTTATGATCAGAATAAAAGGAGACAAACCTTAAATAATACACTAGAAAACTAAAAAGTGACAATTTTTTGTACTAATTTAGTTTGTAATTATCAATTTCTTAATTTTCAAACTCGATTCGTTAAATATTTTTCAGAAAATTTTTTTTCAAGAAAAATCAGAGAGCAGGTGTTTTAAAACTGAATAAGAAACAGAGTTTTAAATTATAATATATTCATCTAAAACTCATATTAAATGAAGTGCTACTTCATTTAAAAAAAAATACTTATATAATAACACTTTTTTACAGAAGGATACCAAAACAATACAAAGAAACTAGTTCCTTCTACGCAGCGTAACAAAATGACGATCCATCTCAAAGCGATTTATATTTTATTAAACCTTCTTAAAATCAAAAATCAGCTTCACGCTGTATCCCGCACACAGCAGTAGGCAGATGGAACTTAGTGTTAAGACACTCCGTTCCTCGTTTAAAACTTCTTAAAATTTTATATAAAATACAGATACCTAAATATGCGTTTCTTAAAAAGGGATATATAAGATTTATTTTCACGATATTTAGGTGTGTGTTCAGGGAAATATTTATATATTATGTAAAACCTTTTTTTCTACGCTATATCCCCTTTATTATTGCATTTAAAATATAAATGATAAAAAATATTTTTGTTATTTATTTGAGTACACTGCACAATAGAACTGTAATATCTTCTTTAAAACGTTTTCGAAGTTTTAAGTTAGCCTTGAGAAGGGTTAATGACGGTTGAGAGATCAGACAAACTGAATTTAAATTTTCATGAATATAAGACTTTTATTATATGTAAGTAAGGAATGTTAAATTTCATAAAGAGTTTCGTACTTAAAATACAAGTATAAATATCTTTGTATAATCCACAAAATGCGACGAAGAAGAATATGAAGATAAAATTTGTATGAATAATTTTTCTCTTTAGCTTCATAGTGTATCCCCAGAAGCAGATAGGAAGAAGGAACCTAGTGCTTAAACACTCTGTTCCCCACTCTCTTGGCATTTGTTGAGATATTGCGCGTTTAGTGACGGAATTTGACCTTGTTACGAAAACTAGGAGATGAAAATTATCAATTCCCCGTAAGTGAGAATTGAACCCACTACTATTTCATTTACTACACATTGACAGTCTTAATGTATGTGTGTATGTTATGCTATAGTTACGGAATTATTTGTAAAGAAATTAGTGAAAGTGCAACTAGGTACTACGCGCCCGTTTCCATACTAACACTAAATGTAGTGACAAACCAATTGTTTTCACCGCGTTGCGTGACTGGAGTAAAAGTGAACAGGTGTATTGAAGTCAGGTTTTTGTTTTTCCTGTGAAATAACCGTTGCCATAAATTAAATTACGTTTTACTAAGAAATCATGGTTCAATAGCTCACTAGTCCAACGATATAAGCATCCTCTGGATGCCAGACCAGACCTTCCAGACCTTCCAGACCTTCTATGTCATATACTGTTACACCTTTGTTTTCGCTCCACGCTTCATTTGACGCGTATACTCAATGAATTAACTTTTTACGATAATATTTCACTTACAAGTATGGTAATAATGGATCCGGTTAACGTTTCCTGTCTATTGTTCTAATATAATTTCCTGTGATCACAATGGGAAGAATGTACAAGAACCCATGACTATTTTATTAAAAAAAAAGTATTAGTAGAATAATTGAAAAGTTATCAAGGAAATATTTACAACATATTTTATATATTTACATGAACAATAGTAACAGATTAGTCGGCCTATATAAAATATTTAAATAAAAAAAAATATTTATATGAAATTTTGGCTACCTAATCTACAGAAGACTTTATTATTATAAAAATTTTCAATAAGATTTTTAAAGATTTAACACATTTTTAAGCAGTTTAAAAAAAGTCCACGGCAGTTGAAAGAAAAAAATTTCACATTATGTAATATTTATCTGTAGTTTTATTGACATGCCACACGCGTACGGCGAAAACGGCATTGTGAGAGTGTTGGATGTACGGTCGCTTTCTTATTTATTGCTATTTAATTATATGATGGACGAAGTAAAACATAACATTTTATATACATTAATGTTTCATTTGTCTTCTATTAGAATGTTACGCGCAAAAAAATGTAGCAAAATGCCTATAAATAGAGAATTTAACATTATTTACATACTTACTCTTACCATAAATATAGTTACAAAATTAGATACATTACGCGGGCGACCTTATATTTTTCTGTCACGAATTATTTTACAATACGTTGGCGCGAAAATACAGAAACATAATGAACAATCATATAGAAATGACAGATTCCAAATTCAAAATTAATATTTTGTTTATTTTTTATTGTTACAGTATTTATGGCCAGATTAAATATGACGACATGGCACGACACATTTTGAAGGAATCGTAAATTTTTCGCAATTAATTTCGATGTAAGTAATTGTTTATTATATTAGTCGAAGTGAAATACAACAGGTTAGCTAATTGTTTGACAAAAAGTGAAGTATAAAATCGTATGCAATTAGATGTTCTCAGCTTACTTTTCAGTTTAACGGAAATGCTTGTCGATTATACATACTCTAATTTCACAATGTTTATTTTTATGTAACATTTTAAACGAATAACATTTTTAAAAGAATATAAAGTTGAGGTCGTGGCGCAGGGGCAAAGGTAGGGTAGGTGAATGGTCTTAACACATTCCCGTTCCCAAGTTCTTCAAGTGAAAAAAATAAAGATACCTGACAAGTTTAATGTCTAATGACTAATAAACAAGTTTAAAAATTCGTGTTATTTAATTTACAAAAAAAAAACTAGAAATACTTAATTGCAAAATCAAATACGCAAAACTGTAATAACTATCTCGTTCCGAGTAATTTAAAAAAGTCGACATCATTTCGATGCGTTATTAAATACAATTAAAATGGTCGATTACCACCAAAATATGATAAAACAAACAACATTAGCCTATTACTGAAGTAATTTACATTAAAAAATGTAGACTAATTGCGGCCATTACGTGTAATCTCTACAAGGTGACCTAATCTGACGTGAAGTCGACGATCAAATATTTATTTAATTCAAATTGAGGTTTCAAAAACCATGTGAGCAGATAAGCAGGTTCATAAATTCTGATTGCAGAACAAGAAATTACGTTTACGGAAGAAATTATTTTAAAAATTTCATGAAATATTATTATTTATATATATATTTAAAAATCGCCTGGGGACGTAGTGTTAAGACATTCCGTCCGCGTTTACACTCGTTACGCGAGAAAATAAAAATGTTAAATACTTTATTTCTTAGAGTGGGATTCGAACACACAACCTATCGCGTTTACAGTCGCACGCTTGTGCGCCTGCGCCACGAATGGCTTCATACTTTTAAAATAAGGGCTTATCTCAGGTTCAAGTGTCAACAAATATTCTTATCTGCGTAATCTGAAGCACTAATCGCTTCGTAAGCGTAATCAGGGACGAAGCTTTTTATCAGTTGTTTATTATTTAGAAAACTTAAGAAATATTAAATGTGTTTAAAACAGTGATATTTTAAGTTCATTTTTAATTTTTATATTAACATGTGTTAATTATTTTTCACTTTTTTAACCTGGAAACCTACCGTTAAGACAATCCATTCACTTGATGGAACTCCTCTATTTCTCCATTATCGCTGAATTAGGAAAGGCACTAACTTTTATTATTTTTCATTTATATGTATACAACAATTCATGAATATAATCTAGAAACGATGAAAATAGCTGTGACACGAATGGAAAGTTAATCATGACAGAAATATTTTATTGTGTGGGCTTAAAACTTACTGGAGAGAATATTTATGGTACATTATATAAATACATATGATTCCTAAGTCGTCCAAAACGTACATCTTAAATGGACAGGAAGTAGAGAACGCAGAAATGCGTCACTAATCTCTTTGCTTTTCTCTTAAAATGGAGGATAAAAATAATGAGAAATATTTATTTATATATATTACATATTTAGTATGCAAAACGTAAAATATTGATTTAAATTAAAAAAAAAAATGAATAGATGAATTACACGGAGGTGCAAAGAAAGTGACATACTTAATTGAAACGCCCGCAGGGTTTGTTTAATATACGTTTAGAATTTAAATTTCACTATCCACAGCTTCGAGTTCGTTTCTCTAAGCGTGGCTTAAAATTGAAAGTGTCTAGAGGACAGGTGTAGAGTTTCTGTATCTAACCAAATTTCTCTCTTGCGTATTTCACACGTTCTCGACCTTAATTTTGTATATATTATATAATCGTCCATTCGTGGGAAGGACTATATGGCGAAAACAAAAACTTTTATTTATATAAATTTCTTTTTTTATGAAAAATTTGAATAAAAGGGCGAATAATTGGAAATTGAAGGCTTTGATTCTATTGTATATAACAGCAACAACGTAATAATTAATTTCGAGAAAAATCTAATTGAATTTTAAATACTAAATATTAAATGGCTATTGAACTAAATAAATATCTGACGTAATATTGATAAGTAATAAAATTATGTTGTTTGATGATATAATCATATAATAAATTATAATATAGACGAATATAAACTAGATATCAAGGATGTGCTTATTGGGTCAGCTCAGCTCATTCTAAGTTTTATAACTTTTCACAGCACAGCGACCGTCACCGACATTGACACCCGACCTCTTTGTCAAGAGCGAGTCAGTCACTTATATATTACGTTACATTAATTTAGCGTTTTTATATTATTATTTATTTATTTACCTTCACGCTGTATTCCACAGGAAGTAGAGTAGACAGAGGGAACCTGGGATTAAGATACTCTGTTCCTATTAAGATCCTTTCATACCCCACTTTCAACCACTTTTTTTTCTTAATTCTGGATCTATAAGACTATAGATCGCTTTTTAGCATTAACTCAAAATATATAACAAAGTTTATCAAGATTATAATAAAAACGTTAATAAATTTAGTTCTAAAAATTTCATATAAGTTAAAAAATAACAACTTTCAAAAATACATTAAAATTTGCTGCTTTGTTAATATTAAATGAATTCTTGATATTTGAAATATATATACTTATTATGAATAATATGTATCATAAATATAATCACTTATTAAGAATAATTTTACTTGTTAACAATTCTCCACCCAACAATTACCTCGTTAAAGGAAAATACTTTTAAAACTCAAATGGTAGTTAATCCTATATCATTAAAAGAACACTTATATATCGTTAAAGAACTAGTTAAGACGTTACAGTTAAAATACTGGTAAGGAAGAGGAAATATTTATTTTTACATTTTTTTCTTCGCTCTGGTACCGAGGCAAAGCGAGAGAGTTCTGCCATTCAACACGCAATGCCTCCAGACTTAGGCAGAAAGTGGGGAACGGAGTGTCTTGACACCAAGGTTCCCTCTGCCTACCCTGCTGAGTGCGGGATACAGCGTGAAACTAATTTAAATGTATAATTAATAATAACATTTTAGCACTTTTAAGTACTTTTCCAAAAAAAAAATATAAATTATAAAAATTGCTGAAAAATTGATATTAGGCATATCAAAGCACAGCTTTTAAATATTTTCTATTAAAGGTTATTTAAAATATGTTCACAAACCTTATAATGTAAATAATATTAACTAAACTTGATTATAATGGTTTTTTTTTTATTTATAGATATTTTTATGGTGGTTTCCATTAAGGAATTCGTTAAAAGCAACCTGTTTAAATTAACGTCCTTGTGATTTATGTAAATATACTCTTATAATGCCACCATTTTATATAATAATAAGAGGCCAGTCGGGGCGCAGAGGCATAAAGTGTGCCTGTAAACGGGCTGTGGGTTCAATTCCCACTCAAGAAAATTGAGTATTTAATATTTTTATTACTTCTCACTAGTGTCGAGGCAAAATGCGGCGTTGCTTTCCACAACTCAACACGCAATGTCTCCAGGATTCGGTGGAATAGGGAGAACGGAGAGTCTTAACACTAGATGCTGCTGTGTGAGGGATACACCGTGACGCCAAAAAAATATAGAATAAATAAAAAAAATCTTATGCAATGATAAACCTCTCACCTAATAAATTTTCACAATTTTACCGACAATAATGAATTCGAAAAAAAAAACCACATTATAGAAAAACATAAATCAGTATTTTCACCATATTATGTATAATATACAAACCATTACCGAAAACCTATCAAGCGATTAAGGAAAAACGCTCAAAGTGGTAAAATAAGTAAAAAAAAAAAATTCCGATGAAAATTAAATTAATTATTTGCTATCACATTAATCTGGCGAAAGTAAGTATAAAACGGCCTAATGGCGCAAAATAATACGCGTGTAGAATCCAACTTTCACCGTTTGACGTACGCTGTACATACACACATATATATATATATTAAAAGTGTTGACCACGCTTCATTAAAAAGACTAACTATATATATATTCTTCACTTTCATTTTCTCTTATTATTTTTTACTATACTAAATGCGTAATAGAATTAATACAATCATTTTCCATGAAGTAATAAATAATGCAAGACAGAAATCAATAGTTCTTGTACAATGTTTATTTATTTACGTCGGTTACATTCCCACTGTCGGAATTACTTATTAATATTAAAATCTTTACAAATGTTGTTATAAATTATTCAATTCTTTTCCAGCTGGAATCGATGGTCTCCAGGTGAAGTATCAAATGTGAAGAATAACAAATGTTTTATGCTGTTTTGAACTGCTAAGAAAGTTTTGTACTGCTAGCTAATTCTATAGCACTTGTATCGCTTGTGTAAAAAGTGGTTTTTAATTTTTTTTTAAGCTACATATAATTTAATACTTTAATATAGATTTGATAATAAAATGGCTATAGTTATACTACGTTTGTTTTTCTAGAACGCGATTTGCGATTTTCCAGAGCAGAAAATGACATCTTAAGCTCAATTTAACCATACAGTTTATGTATTTATACCCAAGACAGCATCATTTTAAATTATTGACAGTCTCGTTGACTATTTATTATTTATCTAAAAAATGCCAACAAAAGCTCGAAAAAAAATATACTTCTTAGGCGTAACGAGATAAAATGTTTCTAAAAACTTACCTTTGTCTTATGTATGTGTAGAAAGTGACACTTATTAATATAGAAAAAGGTATTTGATACTTTAAAACAAATTTACATTATAGCATATTGTTTATTATTATATTGTTATTATTATTGTCTCAACTTTTTCACGATCAAGTCGGTTTTAATGCCCCGTCCCGAGACCCTCAGGAAAAAAGACATTTACTACATTCTTGTACCCCTATACCCCATGTTAAGTTATTAAAAAAATAAAATGAAATGAATATATATATGTTTAACTAAAATGTTGAATTGGTGTCGGTTGTGGGTTCAATTTCAGAAGTATGTGAACTTAAGTGTGTGTGGATGATGATCACGTGTCCGCTATTGATACTTTCAAGTTTTTTAATCTGGGGGATACATTAAAAACCTTCACCCCTAGCCTTAAAATAACAATACATCAACTCCTCTAATTCAGCTTGTGACCACTTCTGTTTTCCTGCAGTTGTTGAACTTATCGTGGTCCCCACGAATGGACCGGCCGAGAGTTCGACAGGAGATTCCCTTCTCGGCAAAGTCTCATTCGTTCCTACCCCATTCCCCTCAGACTCGGCTGTGACATTTTCGGTTTCCCCGACTCCCGCCCGCCTGTTCAACGGAGAGCCACTGGCGGTTCGCATGCTGTCATGTCCAGCGCCAGCTCCAGACATGCCCCGGCGATCACCCCCGGGAAGCGACCCTATACGTAAATTCTTAAATTGTCTCTTCATGGTTAAGAAGGTTGCTAGTGCTCCGTTGGCCATCGATTAAGTTACCGTCTGCTAAACAGACTTCGATGTTCCACCCCTCACGCGGCATAGATCCTACAGCCGGACGTGGAGTTAGACTATGAGGGGCATTTATTATATTGTTATTATTATATTGTAATTATATTGTTATTTACTCATTAACACTATATTCCTGTAATTTATTTTCAATATCATGGTATGCAAATTAAAATATTCAGAAAGACCATTTCAAATGCGTCAAATTTCCTTATCACAAGACATTTTTATATTAAAATATTAGCATTATTTGTTAATTTAAGCAAAATAGTAAGAGGTGAGCATAATATACAATAAATTAAATATTTGTAATCAGCTCCGAATACATAACTTGACTGTTTACTTAATTCCGTATTATTTGTGTAACCTTTGAGACGTTTCATGTATTTTTCGAAACGTTTAAATATGATGAGATCACAGTTATGTAAAAAAAGTCTATGTTGGTTAGAATGTCGCTCCTGAGCACTTATATTTTTCGCAATAGCGATTTCATATATTGTTATATATATATAATATTTTTATTTTAGGTTAACGCTATATCCACTTCGCAGAGTAGATAGGGAAAACTAGTGTTAAGAGACTCTGTACCTAACTTTCTGTCGAATTTCAGATACTTTAAGTGGTGAGGGTTACCAGAGCGAAAAAAAATATTTATTTTATTTTTTTGTTTACAGTTGTACGCTTGTGCCCGTGCACCACGGCTGGCCTCAACTACATTTCATTAATTAATTAATTAATTAATTAATTTATGAAAGTTTGCGCATTGTGGCATTCCAATATGTTATATAATCGAAACTCGAATAAGCATTCAACAGACGAAGCGTCTAGTTATGTGCAATAAAAAATATTTCAATTTAATAAGCTCTTAATGGATTTTTAATGTGCCATCAAGTGTTACCGACATAGAATTTTAAACAATTATTAAGTATATTAACAATAGTTACGAAGGCCTATCGTGGCACATGGGCACAAAGAGACTGTACACGGGACAGGACGTGGGTTCGAGTCCCACTCGAGGAAATGACATATTTGATTTTTCATCTTTTTCGCTCTGTTATCGAGGCATAGCGCGGCATTGAGTTTCGAAACTTAACACGCAATGCCTCCAGAATTCGGCGGAAAATAGAGAATAAGGTAGGTTCAACCTCTGCCTACCTTTCTGGCGCATTTTAGACATATTACTTATTTTCCATTTAAAATCTCGTAATATACTTTCAAACATTTAGAAGTTTATTTTATATAGACTAAATATTTGTCGGTGAATATTAATATCCATTATAAAAAGAAATACATAAAAAAAGCCTGGTTTTCGTGGCTGGTCGTGGCGCAGTGGTACAAATTGTGCTGCACAATCGACTGGTTGCGGGTTCGATTCCCACTCGAGGAAAGAAAATATTTAATTATGTTTTCATTTCTTCGCTCTGGTGAAGTAAGCCGTGTGGTTCCGGCTTAGAATAGGATCACCCTGGTACTGTCGGTGTCGTAAGAGGCGACTAAAGTACGTGTGGTAGAGTCACGTCACCAGTAATGGCAACACGCATGGGCAGACTCGACCGGATTTAATACCACCCCCGACATTTAAAACCGGCGTGAAGTAGTGGCCCTTGCCACTGTGTTTCGCATTAGGTAATGCCGGGCCCCGGTCCCCTTCATCTCCACCTTAAAGGCCGGCAACGCACCTGTAGCTCCTCTGGTGTTGCACGGGGTCGTGGGCGGCGGTGATCACTTACCATCAGGTGACCCGAACGCTCGTTTGCCTTGTCCTCTCCCATAAAAAAAAAAAGCCAGCACTTTAATAATAAATTCAGGTTATAACCAAGTAAAAATTATGGATCTCAGATCAGTCAGTGCAGAAATTATATTTATCTCTACATCTGATGTAAACTATTGCCGAAATAAAAAAAATTATGAAGTAGGAAAACAATTACAGTCGAAATTAAATAAGTGAGCCGTCCTTGACTTGATTTTGTAAGTAATGATTCATATTTATTGTTAAACTGATAAAATTAAAGTAAAATTTAATTCAACAAAAGGTAATTTTAGTTACATACTCATATAAGCACTCTGATATTAAGTTAAATATTCGTTTCCTTTTTTTGGCAAGCGGAAAAAGTATGAAAGATTATTAAAAAAAAATCGAATAATAATAATTTTAAATATATTTGCGCAAGAAAAGAAGATATGTACAGCTACGGCGAAATGTTGTCGGTTCGATTCCTGCTCAAGGACACGAAGTATTTAATTCCTTTGCCACTCAATACACAATACCTCCAGAATTCGGTGGAAAGTCAGGAACGGAGTGTCTGAACACTACATTCCCAGGTTGCTAGGTTAGCTGCAATGCTCAGAATATCTATTGAATATGCTATATGATAATAAATTAAAATATAATTTTAACTAAGCTTCAGGTCCCCTAGATTCAGTGTAAGCCAGGCATTAAATCACACGTACCTCGCCATGGTACTAGCTCTATGGGTATTCTATATTTAGCTTGACCGAGCGATCACCTTGGCTGTTTGTCCGGTATTCTGTTTACACCATAAGTACTACTCTACAATAGTTCTGAGACTCTATCTATTTCTATTTTCACATTGTATTAATTATTACTTTTTTATAAATATTCAAATAATTAAGAAAAACAAAATAATGTACAGTATTTTACAAATTTTAGATTAAAAACTTTAAATAATGAGCCTGTAAACGCAAACGGTTGTGGGTTCGATTCCTTCTCGAGGAAATGGAATGTTTAATATTTTCCTTTTTTTCATCTGTTGTCGAGGCTATTATTATATTAGTTTAGTTATTGTGTAAAGACGAATCAAATTATGAAATATAAAATTATATCTTTGCGAAAATTTAACCGACTATTTTCAAAAAATAGTTCCTGTATTATTATATTTGACTCTCCTCAATTGGTATTACATAATATTGCAAATGAACTGATCGAAGATTCGCTTATAACTATGGCGCAGTGACTTTCGAATGTTAACGTGGAATGCTCGAGATATATGTGTGAACGTATTTACAACGAGAGTGTGTCCAATTGCTGATTTATATTTTACGTAATTTGTTTTTTAATGGAAATTGTTGATATTTAATCATATCTGTCGAAGAAATTTGCGAATTTAAATAGTTACATATTAATATAAGATTTTTTTTTAGCGTCACCGTATCCCGCACACCAGAATACGCAGGGGGAACTTAGTGTTAAGACACTTCGTTGGAGGCGTTAGAATGGCGAAACTCTTTTCCTTGAGTAGGAATCGAACCCACAAATTGCGCCACGACTGGACTAAAGAATCACTACCCAGATTTATTAGATAAATAGTATATTATGATGTACACGAATTAGTCATTAGACGGGCGCGAAAACTATAGTAACTGACTCTTTGAAGTATACAAAACATGAAATACTTTTTGATAAATAACATAATTCGTGGTAACATTGTATTCCTTGTATTGTTGAATAGACAGACAAAAACTTGACAGAGAATAATTAGTCTTTTATACAAAGAGGAGTATATGCGTGATGACTGTTAAAGAAAAACGGTCAAGTGCGAGTTGGCTATGTCCACTGAGAGTTTCGTACTTTCAAAAGTGTAGGTCAACGGGAAGTACAATTTATTGAAGTTTCAATTTGTATGAAATGAAAGTTTGTAATTTTTATTTTTTTATGAAATACTTACAAGTTTTTTCTTTATATTTTGTATTTTATGTTCTCACTGTGTGCCAAATGTCATAACTGTAGAATAAATCAATGAATAAATCCTAACTTTTGATAGCGCTGACTTAGAAACTCGATTTTTTTCTGTACTCCACCTGACCCTGAATTTTTTATGTTACTTTCAGCTTGAATCATCCACGTGATTACCGATGATCTTGGCAGGCGGAGAAATAAGTGATCCTTCTTATTTGGGTTCCTTTTTTTCTATATTCGTTAGAATTAGTACAAATTCATGTAATAAATGTCTGTATTTTTGACACTTCATTCAAATCAATAAGTAAAATGAAGAAACGTTCTCGTATTCCATTACAAAATAAAATTATGTCGATCGTGACAAACAGTGAGAACGGCCCACAAAATAATCTAGATAGCCGCTTCTAAATCATATCTCACCAGATAAACGTCTACATAAATGTCTTTATAAATATATATTTTATAAAGTTTTTGTATAAGCTTTATAAAAATCAATTATAGAGTAATTCATGTTTACGGTATATACGGTATAGCGTATCGAAATAAAAATAGATTTCATTTATTATACGCGAAAGTCTTACTATAGATGTAAATAAACTAAACTAATATTAATAATGTTTACTGTATCTATTACATTTCCGGACATTACATGTGGGTACCTACACTAGGACCCGTATATATAAATCACTTTCAATTCTGAGATCGATCTCGAGATGCCGTTTTCTTTTATAGATATGTAGTTTCTGAGCCAGTTCAAGATCAATCAGATACACATCGAACAGATTTAAGAGCGGTTTACTTCCTCAAGTGGGCATCGAACCCACAACCGTCGCGTTACAGCTACACCCTTGTGCCGCTGCGCCACGAAAGTCTCTAAACAGAATGATTTCTACCATATTACATGTTTGTTAAAACTTTATTATTTATGACCATGATAATTTTCTATGGTATCATTATATTCATACTTGAAAACTTATAACATACTGTATGACGTGTAGAATAGAGTTCAAATTTGTTTGTAAATATTATGTAGTGGCGGTAATCAATCTGCCATTACAATAGACGAAAAAAAACACTCGGTTACGGGCGGTCGTCTAGCATTCCGATAGAAACAAAAAACTAAAAATGACGATTGTAACTCCTAATTTTATGTTTTGAAATATAAAGAA
>JBAIZZ010000022.1:1027124-1067554 GCA_037355905.1 Heliconius aoede
TATATATATATATATATATATATATATATATATATATATATATATATTGTTTATTTATTTATGATATTTTACATTTCCTGAGCTTTCACTCTTAATTAAAAATAATTTACATTTTATAATTAGCTAAAGTGAAACGTCACCTGATTCTGGAGCTGCTTGTGTTTTCTTCCGAGGTCGCGGCTGACCTGAGTTAATTTCTCCACTTGACTCGTCAACTGTAATGTATCCAGAATGGCCATTTTATATTTTAGAAAAATAGAAATTTCGCTTAGCTTAAAAAAAATAGTTCAATTAAAAAAAATGCTGTGGATTAAATACAATATACTATTTTGAAGAGTAATGTTGGGTTACGATACAATCTAAAATGTGACAGATAACTGTAATGTAACAGGCACATGAAGATAGTACTCCACGTTGGCGGCAGATAAGAGATTCCATATATCTTGATTAGATACGTCAATCCTCATAATCCAAAATTATTTAGATTCAAATGAAGGTTTAAGGCTAAAAAATCAAAACAAATTCCTGTAAGATACTATCGTTACAGTCGTCGATAATTTAAGTAATAAAAAAAATATATATTATTTATGTTTCATAAATATTTAAATACTATCTATAGAGGAAGTTAAATTTAATTAACAATAATATTTGTCTTAGAAGCTAAATGAATGGTTTATTTTTATTATGAACATAAAATATTATTAGGAAAAGCATAATAGCTGTAAGTATTGGTTAATAAGGCTCGTATTTGTAAATCGCTTTCAACTCTGAAATCGATCATGTGATGCCGTTTTCATTCGTAGATATATCATTTATAAATGAATACAGCAACTCAAGATCGATCTCATACTTGAGAGTGGTTTATAATTACGGATACAATATGAATCTGGGTTAACTCCAATTTATATAGAAAAAACGGACAGGACAGAAATACACTTGAAAAAGAAAGCACTGCATTGGGTTTCGCAACTCTACAACGAAAAAATCTACAATAGCATATGTCAATTACAGCATGTAAATATTTCCTTGGCCAGCCTTCCAATGTCCAGTTTTAAGGGTACAAGCGTGCGACCGTAAGCGCGACAGGTTATGGATTCGATTCCGACTCGATGTAATAAAAGATTTAATATCTTAATTTATTCCGTCTGGTAACAAGGCAAAGCGCGGCGTTGAGTTTAATCACTTAACACGCAATGCTTACAAAATCCGACAGAAAGTGGGGTACAGGAGTGTGTTAACAGTTGGTTCCAAGATTCCCTCTGCCTACCCTCTTATATGCTCGACACAAAATAAATCTAAAAAGAAAAACTGTTATCACGTTATCGATTATTAATGTTTGAAATGTAATCAATATATTTATACACGTTGTTTTACCTAATAGCAGTTGTAGTAATTGTAGTAATTTACTGAATAAACGAAGGTCGGTGTAGTTGTGTGCCGCAAATTCGCGCAGTTTCGCTCTGGTTACGGTACATTTGACTTTTCACTTTGACGTTAGAATGAAGTAATCAATGAAATTATAAGCATTAGAAGAAAAGACAGTATAAATTACCTAAAAAACATCATCGTGGTGCAGTTAAGATGTCCTCGATCGCACACAATCGTTTAGGGTTTATATTATCGATATTTATTTTTATTTTTTCAAATTAATCACACAAGAAATGACATTAAATTCTACGGCACGTTGTTTTTAAAATTAATTATAAAATAAAAACGAATAGAATTAGAAAATATCGTCTATATAACATATCAAATATTTTAATAGGGTAAAATTATAATAAAAAAAAAACCACATTTATCAAAATTGTGAGATAGTCTGAGTAGTAAACGTTAATTATCTAAGCGATAACAACTTACTATTGTCGATTAATAAAATGGACACTCATCGGGCATTAAAGTGAGATGGTGTAAATGCACGAGATTTACCAACAAATATTTTTAGGAAGCTGCGCCCCGCATACAGCAGAGTGAAGTAAAGGCCCTCCTCAGCCCTAAAGCCATGAAATGTTAATATTTTTATTATTTTTTTTTATTTTTTAGAAACATGAATGAAAACAAAGACATGCAATCACGTCTATACAAAATGCTATATTTAAACGCCTATCTAGAGGCAATCTGTCACCACTCAGCATAGTATTCAATAGATGTTTGCACGCTAAATACGTACTCGCATGTATCTCCGTCTTTAGTGACCTAACATGTTTCAACATAAATAGACGTCATTATGCATGCACACGGCTCACACTACAGAAGTAAAATATTTTTTTGAAGATATTACTTTTTAATGGTGGGTTACGTTACGTAACGCGCAACGGCGCTAGCTTGTCTGTCTCCCCTTTCTCTCACTCTTACCGACAGCGCTAGCCGTATTTTAAAAAGGCGCTTCTCTCTCCTCTCTCCGCATGGCTATAATGATACTAAGAATGTACATCACATACTCAAAACTCTGTCAGATTTATTTATTTATTACAGAAAAATACATTAAGACATGCAATCTTATCTACATATTCAAGAATGGAAACTTAGAATAAAACATAATATATAATCAATAAAAATGACATTAATAAATAACCTATCGAATGTCCAAACACTCGGTTACCGCGTAAAATTTTAACTCTGAATATGCATGTGATGCAGTTAAACTTAACACCGAAGCGCTGTTTTCACAGCTGAATAGATAACATTAAAGCATTCTATAATGGTATGCATTGTTTAATGACTCAGCGCTGAAATTAAAATCGTGCGGAAAAAATTGTAACGTAAATAAATAACATGACATTCGTTCTTATGTTTTAAATATCATAATATTTTTTTTGTACGACCTTCCGTTAATATATTTCAACTCATATGGAAATATTTTTTTCTTTCACGCCGTATCCCACACATAGCAGGGTTAGGCAGGTGAATCCTGGAAACCTGCCACAGATAAATAGCCGGTACTGCAGTTACATGTGGTTTAAATATTTAAAATGTGACATAGTGAGAGAGAGATGCAAGTAAATGATAACGTTACACAACACTCTGTAAACGCTCGGTAAACCTTAAAATCACAGATAAAATGAATGAAATGCAGAGTTAAGACACTTCGTTCCGGATTGTCCGCCATTCTGGAAGAAATGCGTGGTGAGTGGCGGAACTCAACGCTGCACACCAGGGCAACGAAATGAAAATATATTAAATATTTCAAAATGTCCTATTTCTCTCCCCGCGTAAAGCGCGCCAAAACAAAGTATTCGATTTAAAATTTTATTTATTTGGATTTCATGATAGTTTTTAATCAAAATAATCTATAAAGTTTAATTAAAATAGTGCTGTACTAAGTTAAATATTATATAAGTTGCGGCGGTGTTACAATTTGAGTAGCTCAACTAAAGTTAGGAACTAAGTAAAGTAGAACAGAAATAAAATGTTAAAATAAAAATAAATTTTAAGTCAGATCGTGAGAACGCTATTTGATGAAGACTAGCTAATACATTCAAGTAAAATTAGATCTATGCGCATAATGTGAAGTACATAATATGAAGACTTAAGTGCATAATATTATGTTTACATGAATTAGTTCTGAGATCTTATAACAATATCATTTTAAAGTAAATACTTTTTTTATTTACGAACCGTTTGAAATAAAATAAACACTAAATATTAAGACTAGATTCCCAAAAATGCAACAGTTAAAACTGTATTTAGTCGATTAAGTCGTTTCTGAGACCAACATGAACAAACTCACAAACAGACAAAGAGATAGTATTTTAAAAAACATTGTTTTGGATAGAATTACTCATACAGATATCTTAATTGCACAGAGAGCGACAGTTACAAATTTGTTATATGTATAGATTAATTTTTTTTTTAAACTTAAAAAAAAATCAAATCTATTTTTTAAATATTTTATGGACATTACAAAAAAATATTAATAGAACTTACTATCAAATAGTGTGTGTATTGATTTATTGTTCTAAGTTAAATTCTAAAAGACTTTCACCGCTCACATTTACTTTCGAATCTATCGAGACAAGTGGATAATTAATATATATATTTTTAGTGATTATATAAATATTTTGTTATGCAATAATTACACAACAAACAGACCTCCAAATCTATTCAACGATATACTTGAAACTATTATATAGTATACGGATTTTAAAAGGAAAATAGCTTACACTATAGTAAATAATTAAACTATGCTGTAACAGAGACGACCCAAATCCACAATCTCGTGGGTCTTGCAAAAATAAAATCAACTATTTTCAAATACCTTGTTTCCAACGGCGAGAGTAGTTACAAAAATACAGTTTGCAGTGTAAACTACACATATAACATAGTATATACAAGTAAATTTTACATGTTTTACAAGCTTTCTTTATAAATATCATAAGTTCTATTTCATTCATCTATTTTCATATATAAGCTCAATATAATAAGTTTATGCTACGAGTCCCGCTAAATATAAATATGAGTACAATGTACATATTAAAAACCCACAATCGTTAGATAGAATAATATCGTCCGACAACCTCTTCGTTGGTAACGATGAGTAATCTCAACGTGTAGTAAATACATTATTATATGAATCATAATAAATTTTCACAGTAAATATCATGTAAATGTCTTTTATAGACAATTCTTTTAACAATTGCATACAAAAGAACATGATACATGATCTCCTAGCTTGTGAAGTATATAAAACATAATTTCAAGAATTTAACTGAAACAGTTACTGAGATATTAACGTTTAAAAGACGGCATTTTTTTTTGTTGTACCCAGACATAGAAACTTGATATTTGGCACCATGGTAGACTAGTGTGTAGATAAATCTGAAAACTAGCAATTATTAATAACTTTCAAAAAAGAAAAGTATGAAAATTAGACCAAAGAACGTACGAGAATAAGATGATTTTAATAACCACAATAACTTAATAATGCATGAATGATCATGTTATGATCTCATCAAAAACATAAAAGTGAAATGAGAGCCAAGTTAAATGTTAAATAATGCGTCGTTCTCGAGTTCACCGAGAGACAAACAAAATAGAAGAATCTATATGCCAAGTTCTGTATTCATTTGGAACTAAATTCTAGCTCTAAATTTAACTATGAAATTTTTTTACCACTACTTGCAGATATATATTAATAAAACTAACGTGTACGTAAAACTGTAGTTAATTTCACCAGTAATAACTAAATAATCGATAATTCAACGACTAAGTTTACATATTTCATCGCAGTGTAAATATTTTGACCTAAAATTGCTGCGATATTGTGTCAATTGCATTTTCCAGACCGGCTTTTTACCCTCTTGCCGGATCCCATTACACGTGGAGTGCGCGCCCTCAACTCGGTTGAAGTTGTTATTCACTACCGCGTTATACAGCTATTGTTTTTTTGTTTATTTTATTTAAAAAAATAGTTTTTCAATAATATAATTAATCATAATCGTGACTGTAAGCGCAATAGAAATGACTCGTCCGTTTTTAAAATATTTACAAGCATTATCTAATATATTAACATGGTTTAATAATTGTATTGGGCTAAATGCAAATTCCCGAAATAAACTTTCAAAGAATAGCGGGTCTTGTAGACCCCCAGTCTACGCCATGTCGCTTAAAACGGGAACATGTTAAGTAATTGAAAACGATATATGACACTGTATAGAATAGAGGCCAGTCGCGGCGCAGGTGCATAAGTGTAAACGCGTAAACGCGACAGATTGTGGGTTCGATTTCCATTCGAGGAAGTTAAATATTTTATATTTTCAATTCTTCGCTCTGGTGTCGAGGCGAAGCGTGGCATTGAGTTCCGCTATTCAACAAGCATTTAGATGAAAATTTTCAAACTAGGTTTACTTATTTGTAATGACGTGACATAGATATAGGGAGAAGACCTTCCAAATATACGGGTTATTTAATCTATCACGCCCTACATTGGTACTAGGGTGAAGGTCACATTCACTTCGTGTTGTCAGGGAATGTCACGGTGGCGTCATAGACAATGAGATCATCTTGCCGTATTAGCTAAAAGGTGTCAGAGTATAGAATAAAAAACTAGGTATATAAGAACATCTGTTTCGTCAAGATATTGTTTTACTTTTCAATTAACAGAAGAATCCATGAGAGCACAACTATATTTTTAGGGCATTCGTGACAAAAGGGTGTGAATGCAACGCGACGGTTGTGGGTTCGATCCCCACTCGATGAAGTGAAATATTTATTTACGTTTATATTTCCATTTCTTAGCTCTGGTGTCGAGGCAAAGCGCGACGTTGAGTTCTGCCACTCAACACAAATTCCTCCAGAATTCGGCAGAAAGTGAGGAACGAAGTGTCAAAACACTAGATTCCCTCTGCCTACACTACTGTATACGGGATACAGCGTGAAGCTAAATTTTTTTCCATTTTCACTGCTGGTAGGCGTGGCGTTAAATTCCGCCACTTAACACGCTATGCCTCTATATTATGGTGGAATGTGGCGAACGGAGTGTTTTAAGCTATTTCAACAAGGCTCTGCCTCTGCCTAACCTACTGCATGCGGGGTATAATGTGAAGTTGAAAAAAAAATTGTATTTTTAACTCGAGCATATTAAAATTAATATTTTTTGGCCCAAGTGTATGAAACTAATGAAATTACTTTGTCCTGCATTTTGTGCCGTCAAACAAATACTAGAGATAGGCGAAAACCATATTTCGCTTTACTAACTTATCAAACTGGGGTAACTATCTAGGGACACCCACATCTATTATAGATATAGAAATTTTTTCGCGTTTTCACTGTTATACATATCCAACTGGGACCAAACGACAACGGGCATGGATAATGTTTTTTAACTTTTATTTAGTGTATGATGTAATTTTAGAGGAATAAAACATGAATGAATCGGCTTCACGCTGTATCCCGCACACAGCAGGGTAGACAAAGAGAAACTAGTGTTAAGACACTCTGTTCCCTACTTTCCGCTCGACAGTTTTTCGAAGCATTTCATATAAAGTAACGGAACTCAACGCCGGGTTTTTAGTCTCGTTGCAAGAGCTAAGAAATAAAAATTTACATTGAAAAGAAATAAAATTATAATATAATATAAAAAATAATATAAAAAATAAACTTATTCGAGTGGGGATCGAGCCCACAACCAGTCGCTTTCACAGTCACACATTTGTGCCCCTGCGCAACGACTGGCCTCATAAGTAACATTATTATATTTGTAAATTGATAATGTATTACTACATTTAATCCATATCCCATATAGTATAGTTAATAGTGGCCCGCCGGTCGAACACTGGTGGCCAGCCGAGCCCCTAGTCAATATACAATTATACATCTACAGGTATATACAGGTGCACTCCCGCACTGTGAAAGTAAAAGTGACTATTTAATTATAAATAAGCATACAAGACAGAGCTATGACGATAAAGTTACGTAAAAAAAAGTTAATAGCCTGTTACCATAAGAAATTCTTAAGTAAGATTTGAAGTTACATTCATTTTAGTAAATATTCAAATTTACTTAAGATTTTTTTTTTCATTCTGTAATAATATTTAACCAAAAAATTCGATACAGCAGTGAGAATATCTTGGAATTTTGGGAGGGTTGTAAGAAATCAATGTATACTAATATTATAAAGATTTTAATATTATTTATAATTAGATAAAGATTTGTATTTTGTGTGTATGTTTGTATTGTTTTCACACTAAATCTACCGGACCGATTTCAAAAATTCTTCCATTATTAGAAAGCAGCATCTTCACTGAGTAACATAGGCTTATATATCCATTTCAAAAAAAAAAGAATCCCTAATAAAAATGCAATAACGTGTGAGTGGCCAGTAGCAGGGCAGACAGAGAGTATCCAGTGTTAAGACACTCCATTCCTCACTTTCCGCTGAATTGAGACTAATTTATTTAATATATATTTATTTTATTTTTATTCGTCTTATTTCCCTATACAAGATATAGCTCGCCTTGAATATCGATATTTTGCCATTATCGTATCGCTTAGAGGTAAAGCGCCCGATTACTGATATCCTAAATTTAGAAAACAAAAATAACATATGATAGTGCAAATACAGAGTTATCACTCAGCTATGTAATAAAATTTTTACATTTATTATTTGGCTTAAAGTTACCTTAAATAAAGTGTAAATAATCTATTATTTCTTAAGAAATTTACTTCACTGGGTTTAAGCTGGTCTCACTCGAGCCTTAGATGCCTTATAGTAACAATTAATGTTTAAGCCATAGTTAAGGACAGCCAACGAGAGACTGGAGGGTTATTTAAAAAACATTAACGTTATAATTTATAAATATAAAACTATATAAGCTTCAAATATGATTTAAGCATTGTTTAAATATGACAGCATATATACCTACTACATATATATATGGATTTAGGCTTAAATTATGTAAAAACCTAGTTACAGGAATATATATGTCATATCACTTACGTTTTCAATAAGCTGCTGTTTCTTCTGTAACTGCTGCTCCTGGCTGCGTAGAGTAGCTCTCTGTTTCTCAGCAGTACTGCTCAGTCGTGACAGCACCTCTTGGTCGTGCTCTCTGGCCGGCGATGGTGGAGCGCTTGAACCTAATGTTAACCAATGTTTATGTATTGAAAGTAAGCGAAAAATCGAACAAAGTTGAATTTGAACCCACGAAAACGTAAATATATATTTAATATATACAAATATTAATAGATGTCATTCTATGAGAAGATACATATAAAAACAATCAAACTGCTCACAAAAATCTACTTTTGGAAAGTTAAAATTAAACATTTAAAAAGTATTAACCTGGCTTTATCTGAATTATCGTGAATAAGGGCTGACTCATGTCACCATATATATACATATAACGGAACACGGAACACCCGTATACAAAAACGGAAGCGGCTTCGAACAATTACATCCATACTAGTGGTTAACCCGAAGTACGCTTGTAAAAATTGCGTTTTCTTCAGTGATACAAACGAAATTAGTTTAGAAAAGTTTCAACATCGGCATTTTGAACTATTTCAGTAATATTTTAAAATATTTTATTTTATTACATAATTATTATTATTACAGCAAAATATTGTATAAAATCCAAATTTCGTTAAACTATTTATATCTGTGATAAAAACAAATATAAAAATTGTTTCTATATCATTTTGATATACATATATGTATATTTTTTTCTGCTTCACGCTATATACCTTATGCAGCAGTGCGGCTCGTTTTGCCTCGACACCAGGGCGAAAAAATTCAAATAATTAATATTTCATTTCCTCGAATGGAAATCGAAGTCCCAATCTGTAGCATTTACAGTCACACGCGTGCGCCCTGGAGACACGACTGTTTAATTATTACATGATTATTATCACTATGCAAAATTTCATATTTAGTTCTATAATACACACAAACAAACATACAAATTTGTTTTATTACATTAAAGTGACTTCAAGAAAACTTGTTTTTTGATTACATACCATCTGCAGGCGAATTAACAGTTCTCCTTAAGCGTTTGTTGTCATCTTGAAGACGTGCGACAGCCGTTACTAGCTCCGCGGATTCCGTTCTCCATTGCTCTTCGATAGCCTCTATTTCCTGAACAACAATAAATAAATAATCGAATATAATTTATTTTCTATATATAGAGCACATATTCAAATCAAGATCAAATCTGCTTCATGCTGTATCCAGCACACAGCAGGGAATCCAGTGTTAAGACACTCCGTCCGTTTCCACCGAATGTTTCGAAGTATATCGTGTTAAGTGGTAAAACTCATGCCTCAAAGCCGGGCTTTAGGTTTGGTGCCAAGAGCAAAGAAATGAAAATATTAATAAATAAAATAATTCATTCCGGGGAATGGAGATCGAACTCACATCCGTCGCGTTACAGTGACACCCTTGCCCCTGCTCCACGACGATCTACAAAAAGAATATGCACCATATTCAAAAATATCATATATCCCTCAACTCAATTATGTTTTTTTGAGAAGTTAAATATTTTATGTGTTTTTACTCATATAATATAAAAAAAGAAATTATGAATTATAATGATTATAATACATGTAATCAAATGTAGTAAAATAAAAAAAAATGAATGAAAATAATTCAATTGAATGTAGAATCCGTCATTAATAAAAACAAGGCATCCTGAAACCGGTGAAGTTGGTCAAGGTACGTATTACCAATTATATTGCATCTGGTTGAAATTTTAACTATATTGCTGTAAGCATTTAGATGATTTGAGTAAGAGAGTAGTAGTTTTTATTAGTTATATAAATTCAAAAATATTTTTAGGAATTCATTATAATGAAATGCTGTTAGTAAAATTTTTTATTATATTTTATGCACTAAATGATATATAAGTTAATCTTTATATTTACAAGAAACTGGTTTTTATTTAATGAATTTACTACATTTTGAAAATAATATGGAATACATGGATTGACTGATTTACAGCCGCTTGCAGCATTCCCCCACAATGCATAATAATAAAACTAAGTGAAATTTTACCCTCAACTATTATTTACATTGATATGTATAGTTTAGGCCATGTATGTGTAAGTTGCATTTATTTATTTTTTTTGAGCATGAAGACATCAATTTGGAAAATTGTTACAACAGACAACCACTCTATCTATCATTTGCATTACAAATTAAATAATGAATAATTGTAAATTAAAGATAATATTTGTACAAAATTGAGGCTGTTGCGGCTCAGGGGCACAAGGGTAACACTTGAGGAAATAGATTATTATTTATTAATGTATTCATTTCTTCATGTTAAGTTTTCACACTCAACAGAGTAGAGGAGCAGAGGTAACCTACCTAGCATTAAAACACTCCTTTCCTCACTTTTTGTATAATTTTCCAATTTTTAAAGTCAGGTAATGTGTTTCCAATTATATGCATAAGACACACCTACTCAAAAACACTGTATAGTACTGGAGTATTAAAAAATTATAATACAGTAAAGTATGATTCACTTAAAGCAATGTTATGTTATTCGAGTTATAGCATAAATAACTAGTTGATCACTAAGATGTTATATATCATTTGTCCTTTTTTTTCAGCTTATAGCTGTATTCTGCATGTAGCAGTGCAGAGAGCCTAGTGTGTAAAGACACTCCACATCCCAAATTCTGCAGAATACTGGAGGCATTGCATGTTGAGTGGTAGAATTGAACACCAAGCTTTTGTCTCAAAGATCGAAGAAACGCTTGCGCCACTGTGCCAAGCCTGGCCTGGATTTGTCCTAAGTCAGAATATGTATGTAAATAAATATTCTGTAGTAAGTATAGTATAAAAGTTAACTTCACCAACTTGGTTCTAAATTATAAATTTTTTATATTAATTTATATGTTCTAAATGATATATTAAAAAGATTTATATATTTTCTTGTCTTTATGTTGTTGTTTCATAAATTAAAAAATCATTTCAAAATTCAACTTAAAGCTGATAAAATTTTCCAAATATGTAACATATTCTCCTTATTCCAAAGAAAATTTCTATAATTGGTTATTGCTACTTATTGCTAAGACAGTGGATAAAAGCCTAATCAAATAAAGAATATTTTGATAGACCAAACTCACTACAGACTTCAGGCTTCACTCTGTATCCCTAGCAGAGTAGCCAACCAACAGATATTAGCAAACCTTAATAAAAAGACTGAGCAATATAAAATGATTTTTTTTCTATTTTATTAACTTATGGCATGACTTCTATGACTCAGTTACTTGAGCTTCGAAAAGAAAATAATTTATTTCTTAAGTGGAATGGAGTCGACAGTTGTCACTACATGCCAACTGCGCCACTGCAGCCTCACTGTGAATATCTTAGAAATTGATTTTTGTAAAAAGAAACTTGGTCACGAATTAAAAAGCAAGTGCAAATAAAAAATAGATTTACTTAAATTTTTTTTTTTAATTTTCTACTCTTCAACATACAATGCAATCCAATATTAAATCAAACACTAACATTGCAACTGACATTTCATTTTGTGATATTTGCTTTTATATAACACCGGATACATGTATTACGATTAGAATTGGTTTTTTCAATACCACAACTCATAAAATCACAACCAAAAAATAAATAATGTCAACCAATGTTGCAAATTATGATAAGTTTGCTAATTTCATGTAATACAATGCATTAGTAAATGTTGAAACTATAGCAACTATTTCATGTTTTTATATGTACTCATTCAATCGCCAAATAACAATGACCTCTAGCACTTACCTTCTCAAATCTTTGCCTATATTCTGCCTTCTCGATTTTGTCATTCTCCAATTGTAAGATTTTTTCAGTTAATTCATGCAATGCTCGGTTCTCTTTGTCGATTCGCAGAGACAAATTTTCTAATAATTCAAGCGAATATATAACTTTAGGTAGTAGAGCTGTTACGGCTTCAGGGCCGTATTTCTCGATAATAAACTCACATTCCTTTCCAATATCCGATGCTAAATCGTAGACATCAACAACGGTAACTTCGTCATCAAAATCTTGCATTTTAGAGGAGAATCGTCTGAGGTACGGCATTTAAAATCACCTTATTTTCACTCCACCTCAACGAAATGTTATCTTTACAGAAAGCTAACTACCTTTCGCAAGTGCGCCATTATTACTGAATTTTACTACTGTCAATTTGTTCGACTTACTTTCAATAGGGATGGCAAAAATTAATCGAATAGAAATGTTATTCGATATTTCGTATACATTTTCGATATTTCGGTCCAACAGAAAAACGCACATAAATTAAAAACACAAGATATTTAATATATAATATTTATTTATGACATGTTTAAAAAATATTATGTATTTTGGCTATAAAATAAAATAAAAAATCAATATTCGCTTAGAAAGTTGTTCAATAAATTTTGCGATTCGATAAGAAATGGCATATCTACTAGCCTACATTTTTAATGTTATTTTTTTACATGTTATGTTTGAACACTCTTTATATCCATGAGTATCACAGTATTTTTTTACAATGGAAAAAAATCATACAGTGATAAAAATTTTAAGCCAAAAGTGAATCTCTTCGCCGCTTTCAATTAGTACCGTGAAAGTTGAGTTGCTGAATTGATACGGAGGTGATTCAAATGCTGAAAACGAATTAGGTCAGAGACGTCCTTTTTGGACCACAGCAACAACAAAAGCAACACATCACAATTCTTGTACTCCTTTAGCAACGCTTTCAGGACCATAGATTACGAAGTTTTGTTGTAATCGTTAAGTTCTACAAGATTTATATAGTTAATGGGCTGGTTTCGAAGTTACCGATGGTGTATTAATTCTCACGGAGGCTATACTGTGTAACAAAATATATTCCAAATCATAAATATATGATTTTTTATCCAACCGCAAAAGTTATTTAATTAATCAATAACTTTTGCGGTCAAATCAATATCTAGTTTACTATTTACTGGAACTTACAACACCAACAACAAATTGAATTGCTTAATTAAAAAATGTTGATTTTTGCTAATCTCTAAATATTATTAAAAAACCATTGAATTAATCAATACATACAATATCATAAAATACAAATCGTTATCGAACAAAATTTACTCTGGGGATCATAGTAATCGATTTATTATTTTATATCGAGTGACAAATTTTCTTTTGTAATGACAGCTAAATTTGTAACGTCACTATATATAATTTGCGTTCGGATACATACATGAACATAAACTATAAAGTATGAAAATTATTTTATCATTCCTTTTAGCACACGTTTAAAATAAAAAAAAATGTATTTAATTTATATATGGTACGGTTCTATCATGCATTTTAATAAATAGTTATGTGAGTTATTTTGAAAATTTAAACACTGCCATCTAGTATGGAATGCTTATTATACTAATGTTGTTATATATTTTATTGTAATGGTAACGTAATAAACAAGAGCAAAAAAAGAAAAATGTAAATGTAATGAAGAGAATAACATTTACATAAATAAATTTATATTATATTGTATCATAAAAAAAATATATTAATTAAAATAGTAATTTAACGTTATGCTTGAAATACAATTTTTTTTAATTAATAATTTTGTTTGCGATTTTTTTTTGTATAAAATCCTTAGTTATTTTATTTTTAATTATATTGTGATTTAACTGAAATCTTATTATGCGTAGTGGGAAAGAGAGTGAAAAGATAAGCGTACTATTATTTTCTGTCATGAATCAATAATCACTAAAAGCTTTGTTTTATTATTTTTCTTTGTAAACTAAGCATATCTGACTAGGAATATTTAAAAAAATTTAGAATTCCTCAGTATACCATATTACGCTAAACACTATTCAATTGAACAAACATCATGTGCGCTAACAGCGAGCTTTCACTGTCGATAAGGAATAATAAATCACATTAACTATCTCTGTTTTCAAGAACATGGTTAAAATATCGATTATTAGAAGTGGCCACGCTCGAAGCAACAGTTGGGTGATATCAACAGGCGGGAGCGTGCGACAGTACTGCTTCTATCCGCGAAAAAGAAACGTACATTATTATTTTTTTATTTTTAATATAAAAAATGAACTTTCAAAGTAAAGCCAATAAATATGTGTGTCCCAACGATCGACAACTTTCGTTGCGAGCAAAGTGAGTATATTGTGTTTTCGGACTTTAAAAGTTTAGCAAGTTTTGTTTGTTTTTCGACGAAAGTGACATCTGGTTCGGTATTAGCTTTTATATATAATTTTTAAATATTTATAAAATAAAATAAAATATTAACGGCACAGAATATGTAATTGTAAATAAATAATAAATATTCAAATGACCGAATATATACATAAACAACTTTATAAAGTTTACGCGAGTGGCATTATTAAGAATTTTAGTAAAATTTATTATATGACCGTTTTTTTTTGTGTTATTTTAAGGTATGACACTACAAAATACTATTTATAATAATAGATAAAAACATACGAATGTTATATTATAGGTAAAGTCAAAAAAAAAATTTTTTTTTTTCTGTTTTGCCAATATTTTAAATACGTATTAATACGTGTTTAAGTTATGATTAAAAAATGTATGTTAAAATAATAATAAAATGTAAATATTTTTTTAACAATTAAACTTCCATTTAAGGTGGATAATTTTTATTGATGGCATAAATAATATCTATATCGACGACGGAGAGCGAATTTGTCGTCAAAAGAAAGCTCTTGTGAGATAAATACGACAAGATCGCATTCCAGTGTCGAATTTTGTAATAATTATTAAATTTGTTGCTCCTTCCTGAATAATACAGCAAAAATAAGTAATTAATATTAAATAGCTGACTTGATATTAATGGCGTAACTATTATAACTCTTGTTCTCGACTTTTTTAATCAAACTTCTGGTGTGGATGAGGTAAAGATATATAATGACTTGTAAAAGTTGTCTATCACTTGCAACCCGCAAAACATACGTATTGTTAGTTACTCTTAATAATATTCATTAAAATTTTGTAAATTTGTTTTAATAACGTCGATAATAACCATTGATGATATTTTAAAATTAAATAAAAAATCAACTTCACGCTGTATCCCGCACACAGCAGGGTAGGCAGAGAAAACTAAGTAAGTGTTAAGACACTCCGTTTCTGCCGAATTCTGGAGGCGTGTAGAGTAGCAGAACGCAACGCCTCGCTTTGCCTCGACACCAGAGCGAAGAAATGGAAGTATAAACGTAAATAAATATTTCCTTTCCTCGAGTGGGGATCGAACCAACAACCGTCATGTTACAGTGACACCCTGGTGCCGCTGCGCCATGACGGCCTCACGACAACCTCGGATGATATTTTACTGGAATAATATATTTTCCAGAGCTTACATTATTCTATAATATCAAGGTAATAAAATGAAAATACGTTTTATATTTCACGTGTCTCTACACACATCCGGAGGTATAGTTACAGATAAAACATTAAAAAAATATTTTACCATCGAAATTAATTTTTATATTTAATATTGAATAATGTTAAAAAAATCTACTTTTCGATAGCAAAAAATATATTTAATAATAGGTAGGTATATAAAATTTATATAAACGACGTGTCTCCTGAAGGGTCATGGCTTCAGGAAAATTAGAATAGGTCCCCATTCGAAGAGTTTTATTTTCTAAAAATAAAAGCAAGGCTGGAATGTTAGCCTCGCGACATTGCTCGCTATCTCTGAGCTCCATCCGCTTCCTATTTGTTCTGTTGTCACTGCGCGTGTAATCTCCAATATTTTAAATGTATTCACCTACATGCAGGAGTTTGAAATAAAGCCATCGTTTTGTTAGGCTATTATAATAAATTAATTTTTAGAAATGTATCAAAAGCATTATATTTTATACTTATTTTTTTATATATTTAGAAAATTTGTTTACTTCATATTCTCGTGCAATTACCTTATTTATAAGCCGCTTTCATGTCTGAGATCGATCTTGAGAGCGACTTATAAACGCACAGGCCGTAGAGTTTTAACAGATTCTTCCTTTGTAACTTGATGTGCGAAAAACGTTTGAAATTTGTATAATGCTTATACAGACTGGGAGATGATTAAATATATTACCAGTTATTTATTTGCTATGTTGTAGGCTTGTAGGTTCGATTCCCATTCGATGTAATGAAATATTTGATACTTATAATACATTTTCTCGCTCTGGTAACGAGGGAAAGAGCGTCCTTGAATTTTATCTTTAACTAGAGTGTATTGATAGTATCAAAGTGTTTTAACATTAGGTTCCCCTTGTCTACCCTACTATTTGAGGCAAAAAAAAATATTATTTTTATATTTACTGCTACGTGAAATATAAGGAACGAAACCCGTCACGAAATCTAAATTATATACGTATAGAATACGACTGTAGATGAAAGATATAAATTTGGTATATCATTTTCCTTTTGGCAATAAATTACAATGAAGGATCATTTACTTGACTCTCGATTCTGTCTGATATGGATAAACCAATAGTCATTTCGTGTAATGTTATACATGTTTATTGTTTCAGACTTATGTGATTTGTAGTTACTATATTTTGTATATTTTAAATAGTTATATAGAGAGATGATTGAAAATAGATGTTTAAGGTTAAAAATATTTTAAAAATTCTAACTTAATTTAGCTTCACACTAGCAGGGTAGTCAGAGAGAAAGGAGCGCCAAACGCTACGGTCTCTGCATATCTTTTTCGCCTCGTTCTCTGTCATCTACAAATATGACCTCCTGGAGGTCGTCATTTTTTATGGGAAATTTCTTCAGCATCTTGATTCTGTGTTTTCGAAGGTTAATCGACTTCTGTGAGTGAAAAATACAGGTAGATTTTTAACAAGAGTGTATTAAAATGACATATTAATTAAAACGAACTGCACTATAGGACAACGATGAATTTTAATTAAGTATATTGCTTTTCGACCCCGCCATTTGATCCAACAGAGCTATTTTATATGCACTCACCAATTATGTACGTTTTTACTTATAAATATAGCGCGGTTTGCCTAAATATGTTTACAATGGACCAGACTGAAGGGGACTGAATTGTGACAAAAAATATTCAAAAACTTATGAATTCTCATTGTTTATGAGTAAAATTTAATTGAAAAACAACAACAATTTTAGCCGTGTGGCCCCGGCTTAGAATAGGATCATCCTGGTACTGTCGGTGTCGTAAGAGGCGACTAAAGTACGTGTGGTAGAGTCACGTCACCAGTAATGGCAACACGCATGGGCAGACTCGACCGGATTTAATACCACCTCCGGCATTTTAAACCAGCGTAGTGGCCCTTGCCACTGCATTTCGCATTAGGTAATGCCGGGCCCCGGTGCCCTTCATCTCCACCTTAAAGGCTGGCAATGCACCTGTGGCTCCTCTGGTGTTGAATGGGGTCGTGGGCGGCGGTGATCACTTACTATCAGGTGACCCGAACGCTCGATTGCCTTGTCCTCTCCCATAAAAAAAAAAAATTAAATAAATATTATGCTGTGGGTAGTTATGAAAATAGCTAATTTTAGATAAGGGTTGGAAAATGCGTTTTCTTCCTTTTGATTGCGTTCCGAGCCCTTAACCTTTATCAACAGCTTGAAAAGGTTGTTCCTATACTTATATACCTATGTCCATATTACATATATATTTAGAAACTTAAAATTAACAAAATATTTTTATATATTTTTTTTTTTCAAAAAACTATAGTATTAGATTCTTTTCTTAAAACTTCATGCTGTATCCCGCACACAGCAGGGTAGGCAGAGGGATCCTCGGTGTTAAGACACTCCGTTAACCACATACTGCCGAATTCTGGAGGTATCACGTGTTGAGTGGCAGAACTCAACGCGCAAATCTACTATACTAATAATTCATTTCCTCGAATGGGAATCGAACCCACAACCGCCGCGTTAGCATTGTGAACTGTTGTCTACGTACCAGATAAATGCATTTAGTTTGCTCTTTGGAATTGAGTTTCATTTAGAGATTGATATATATTAAAAATATATATTTTTTTAATGGCTTCACGCTGTATCCCGCACATTGCAACACACATTTAACATTCTCTTTTCTCACTAAGACACATTCATTTTCCACTCTCCGCTGAATTCTGGAGGTATAGCATGTTGAGTGGCGGTACTTAACGCCGCGCTTTGTCTCGTTACCAGAACGAGGAAGTAAAAATATTAAATATTTCATTTCCTCGAGTGTGAATCTAACCCACAACACTTTGTGCCCCTGCACCACACCGGACTCAAATTAATAATAATAATTTATTGTGGTTTTTTGAGTAATCATTTTCCAAACTTTAGCTTTTACTTCTCTGAAAAAATATCTTAGTGCTAGAAGATAATTTTAATGTTGTTTTTTTTTACATTGGTAACATAACTTAAAATGTAAATCACGTTTTAACTTATGTTTCAGATTATATTATATTGATAAATGTACTCTCTGTACATAAAAAATATGGAATCTTTTATGTACAGAGAGTACAATCAGTTAAAATATTATATTAAACATTTAAAATAAACGTATGATAATTTTAAAGTATAAACTGTATTATTAATAGTTTTTTTATAAAATAAAATACTTTTTTACAAAAAATCTAAAGTTATGAATGTTAACTTTTGCAAAACGTCGACTTTTTACAATAATGTAATATATTATATAGATTGACTTTAAAATCTTTAGTTGTTTGAGAAATATAATATAGTATCGGTTTTTGTTACAATAGGTACTTACTGGTCGAACTACAAACTTTGAAAACACAAATATTTGACAAAGACTGTTTCGGTCAATTAAGGTAGCCCAATTAAATTAATCAGAAACTTTCAAATATGTATAATATTTCAAATATATATTAACAATGTCATATAATGTGTAACATTTTTAATTATTTCATTGTTTATATATAAATACATATTAATATTATGGTTTTATTCTAAATATTGATACTGTAAAAGATAAATAATGTTTTTTATACATATGTTGGATACGTGTGGGACTAAACGATACAGGATCAGCCTTCCATAGATAATCGCTACTCGAGTACGTATCTTCGAATCCCCTTATCTTCGGAACTCATGCCGAACTGATAAACTTTATGTTTATGCAAATTTATATATGAAAGTACATTCATTTTGGATATGTTCAAACAATGTTATTATTAAATATGTGACAAATTATTCAATTTTAGCCATATTATTCAGAGGCCAGTCGTGGCGCAGGCGCACAAACGTGTGACCGTAGACGTAATAGGTTAGACGTCCCGTTCCGCTCTTGTGTCGAGACAAAAATGCTTTAAGATTATGGAGGAAACTGAGAAGAAGAGGGTCTTAACTTTAAGATCTCTCTGCCTACCCTGCTACTGCAAAAAAAAATCATTTTTCTGTGTTTGAAATACCTAAATATATATTCTAACTAACAGAAGAAGACCTTAGTACTTACAAGATACGTTGTACTCGCAGCTTATAGTAAGTACTGAGGATTCAAGGAAATCAGAATGGCTTTAAACTAAATGCAAACCAACTCGTGTGCCAAATTCTAACGGCAACAGAAACTTATACCGGCTGCTTATAAATATCTTATTTGTTATAATATCCTTTCTAATCATTTTTTACTTATCAATTTACATTATTTTAGCTTCATGTTGATGCCGTACAGCCGTAGCGAGTTTGACTTTATAAAACGTGTTGCTACGAGAAAAATATTTAAAAAAATAACTTGAGTTATTTATTTTATTAACACTTATTAAATAATGAATATCACATTTAAAATGACGAATTTGGATTGTGTACTAATAATTGCTTACTTGTTTATTTCATTTAATTAAATATATTATTTTCACGTGTAATCTAATAAGCATGCGAACAGCAACGATCTCAAAATAATTCTTTTGAATGTTACGAACCAGCCCCGTAGCTATGGTAGCGCAAATCGGGATAATGACTCGAGGCTACCGTCCTTCAAGATCTTCTGAGTAAAGAAGATCTGTTTTATATTAAACCATATGTATTTTTAAACAATTTTAATATAAGAATTATTATGTAATATAATTTGTAACGATAATAACCAATTATCTATAACAATATAGAGGAGATTACAATACAGAAGATTACAGAATTTGGCGAAAAGTGGAGAACGGAGTGTCTTAACATTAGGTTATTTGATTCTATTACAGATACATAAGCATATATAATACGGCACATTTAAATAAGCATTCGATAATGTTTTCAAATAATAGAGTTCTTCAGATTTCAGAAACGTAGACTATTTAATCAAAATGTATAGTCCTCATATTATATTATATATTATTATTAGCAACTGTAGCAAGTCCACAAAAACACATTTAAGTTAACACAGTAATGGCACAATATAAAAACACAGTCCCATAATATAATTTCCATGTAGAAAAGATTGATTTATAATATAAGAATTGTGTATAGGCTGCGTACAGGATGGAGCGCGGCCAGGAGCGACCCCCCGTTGACAACGAGCGAGCGGGAGGCCATAGCTGCTGTTGTTAAGCGGGCGGAGAAGCTGGATGATGTGGAAGCCCGACGTGTTGGACGCCTTATAGCCAGATTAGAAGGTACAAGCTTGAAATATTATGGGATCCGCGCTATATAAATAAACAACCAGCTTTTGTAGGCAGAGGGAATCTGGGTACCTAGTGATAAGAAACTTCCGTTTTCCGCCGCAACGCAATGCCGCACTTTGTCGCGTACATTATTATTATATTAATATTATTATTAAAAATAAATCAATAACTTTACAAATATAAAAAAATTAATATTTTGAGGCCGTCGTGGCGCAGTGGCACAAGGGTGTGACTGTAACGCGACGGTTGTGGGTTCGATTCCCACTCGAGGAAGTGAAATATTTATTTATGTTTATATTTCCGTTTTCTTCGCTCTAATGTCGAGGCAAAGCGCGGCTTTGAGTTCTGTCATTCAACACGCAATGCCTCCAGAATTCGGCAGAAAATGGGGAACGGACTGTCATAACACTAGATTCCTTCTGCCTACTCTGCTGAGCGGGATACAGCGTGAAGCTGAAAGAAAAAAAAATAATAAAAAAATATTTTAAACCTATTTCATATTAATATTAATCATAATATTTCAATTTATAATATTTTTATATTTCCTAAATAAACACGTTGATATTTTTACTATATATTATAATATATATGTATGTGCGAGTACACAAGAGCTTTTCAAAGAGTATTCGTGGAAAACACTTCCACATTGTTGTACAATAGAACGGTTACGAAGAACCGATATCAGAGTAGACATTAATTTTGCCTTTAATATGGGTAAAAATCAAAGAATATTTTTAACAATTTTTGCTCTATTTGAATTTATTTTATACACTATTTGTATTAATTGTTATATTTTTTCATTTATTTTTCAAATACATAAGAAAGAAATTTAAGCAATTATCAATTTTACTATCCCATTCTATTTGAAATTATTTCGTGTTGAAAGCTGGCAAGCTATGTACTTCGTCTAATAAATTATTGAGACGCAGTTAAATAAGGGACTCTGAGGTTAACTGGTCCCAAAAATTTTAATTAGGCCTGAAAAAAAAAACTACGTTTAATCCAACATATCTGTCCAAAGGTAAAAATATATCTAGATACGCTATTTATCTATAGATAGATATTTAGAATGTATTCCACAATCAGAATATATGTAAATATATTCAAAATATAATAAACATAATTGATATATTAATGAATTAACATCTCTTTACTTTATAAAACATTCATCACTATACGTTGAGAGCTTTATGAATAGTAATGTTTGCTGATAATATATTTGAGTACTTGAAATAAAACGCCATGAAAATACATAAAAAGAAAAGAAATATTGTAAGCCCCGTACGCAAAAAGAGGGGTGTTGTAAGTATGACCTCTATGTATGTCTGTTTATGGCGTCGTAGCTCTTGTATCAGTGGACCGATTTGAATGTGTAGAATAATCAAAAGCCTTGTTCACCAAGTTTGTTGCCAAGATGAGGTAGTGATTGATATTCTTGGTCAAGGATTTTTTTTTACTTTTACTAATATTTTAGTAGATTACAAATAAATACATGTTATATTATATATATATATATATATATATATATACAATGAATGTTCATTGAGCATTTCACTGACCTTTTCTATTAATGGAAAAAGACTTAATATAAACATGTATGTAGGTTGTTTGACGTAGCCATCGTTTAAATGCGTCACGTCGCTGACGTTTTCACGCGGCGGTCGCAGAATGCTGATCATCAGCGTGGGGTGAATAAACAGAAGAATTCTTATTGACTTCGTTCTCTACTCTCCTAATGTAAAAAAAAACATTATTATATGTATAATTATTTCCTTCTGTAAGAATTAAATTAATTATTAGTTTATTAGAATATTCGATTTCTTCATTAATTTCTTTAATAAAGACACCGTCATATAAAAGAGGTTTTCGCTCACTGCTTTCGCTTCGCTCGCTGTAATGATAAAAGAAAACTCTTTTGAATGACAGCACAGGAGAAAAAGGAAACGGTTCCTTATACACGATATTCTTGATTCCACAACTTTTATAGCAGAGCTTGTACATGTTTTTATATAAAGGAAAAATGATAGAAAAAATTCGAAAAATATTGAAATTATAAGTTTTTATTTATTTTATTTTTATTGCTATATTAAGAATGTGTCAAAATTATTAACAGAGTTGAGAGAATAGAGAGAGAGTTAAGTAGTTGAGAGAGCTCTTTCCCTATAAACGGTACCTTCACGCTGTATCCCGCCTACAGCAGGTAGTAGAGGTAGCCTCAGTGCTAAGACACTCCGTTCCCCACTTTCTGCCGAATCCTGGAGGCATTGCGTGTTGAGTAAACAAACGGTACCTATAGGTCAAATTATGTTATCAAAATATAAATTTATTACAAGTATCAATACGTTAAAACAGTTATCTTCAAATTTCAACTTACCTGTTACAAGTTAAGGGACTTAACTTAATAACGACAACAATGACAACAAATATTTTACTGACCTTGAGCTCTGTAAAATATTAATTATGTCTCAATTTATTTAGGATTCTGACTTCAGGCTAGTCGTGGCGCAAGGGTACAAGTCTGTAAACGGTTCTTGTGACGGTTATGGATTCAATTCCTCGAGGAAATAATATATTGATTATTTTATTTTCTTCGCTCTGGTGTTGAGGCAAAGCGCGGCGTTGAGTTCCGCCACTGAACACGCAATGTCTCTAGAATTCAACTCAAAACGGGCAGTGGCGTGCGGGATATAATAACATACGAATGGAAAATATCCACATCAGTTCACTCGAGTAACTATATTGAAATTCTGAAATATAAATAAAATTATAGATGGTTTCACCAATATTTTAAACAATAACGGCAATTATTTTAACTTGAATAAACACATTATTGAAATTTTATATATATAATATTTAAAATAATGTCTTCCTTATTTTATTTTAATATGAACTTAGTAGGATATATGCGGTCGTCCGCGTCGTGGCGTAGAGGATCGATCCCCAATCAGATAATGGATTATTATTTATTAATGTTTTCGTTTCTTCGTACTGGGCCCAAAGTAAAAGCTCGGTGTTGAATTCCCCCACTCAACACGCAAAGCTTTGTAAAAGTCTTAGCACTAAGCTTTTTCCGCCTACCCTGCTTTGTGTGGGATACCTCGAAGCGCGTGACGCGTGAAGCCGATTTCGATTTATTTAATTTAATATGTTTATATTAATTATATTTTGAACATTCCCATTCATTGTGGGGAAATGATCAGTCAGCCTAGGTCAACTCCTCGTGAAATGGGGCTACGCGCAGAGGGGTGAGTCAACCTGCAACTCCATTCACCTGTTCATATGACGAATTGACTAAGGCCACAGATACCGCAGTCGACGTAGCTAAATACTGGCAAGACATGATCTGAAGTTCCAAGAAGCTTTGACACGAAGAAGAAGATAAATTATATTATGAAATCTTATATAACATCTATTATAGTACCTGATTGACACTTCTTAATGTCATGATTTCGATTTCTATTTATAAATATTTGAATAGATATTTATATTTTGAAGCTTAATGTTCAAAAAGGGATGAGTTTTATTTTTGTGTAACATACTTACTTATATTTGTACACTCGGTTAAAGCTTCTATTTTGTAGGTATATTTGAAGTCTAAATAAATCCATAGAGCTATATTAGTAAAGCGAAAATTATTTATACATTCATTACTTATTAATTTATTATTATAATTAATCTTTGATGTCGAAAATTTAATAGAATATTTTTCTGTGTTCCTAAAATATAAGAAATCAGCTTCGCTGTATCCTACAAAAATACTTAAGACAAATTTAATTTCATAACTCTAGGTCGTAGGAAGTACTTTATTATTTTGATTCCTTTTAAAGTGTCGACATACACGTTTTTTACTATTCAAGAACAAAAAAATCAGCTTCACTCTGTATCCCGCGTACTGCAGTGTAGGCAGAGGGAACCTAGTGTTAAGACACTCCGTTCCCTCTCCACTTTCCGCTGAATTCTGGAGAGGCATTGCGTGTTGAGTGGCGGTACTCAACGCTGCTTTTATAGTGTCTCAAGAAATCGAAAGAAAGCCTACTCTTCAATATCGTGAAGCTAAAAAAAGGATTTTCATTACCGACAATCGTCAAAGGAGTTTTATTGCTATTGTTCAAGACTTATAGCCGAAGTTGCACGAAAAGTTTCCATTCGGCCGACGCTTAAATAAAATGTGTCTGAACGCGAAAGTTGAGAGTCGTGACTTATAACGCGACTTTCGCTGTTCTATTCAAAAACTGATAATCAGAAACTGTATTCTAGAATAGATTTGTAATATTTGCTTTATGCCACGTAATATTGTATAGACTGAACAAAGCATAGTGTTGAGTTCCGCCATCCAACACACAATGTCTCAAAAATTAAAAGTTTTTGGGAAAGTTGGGAATGGAGTGTCCTAATCCTGGATCATCACATATACTTTGGGTTACTAACTGGAAATTTTATATTTAAAAATGTATTTTTCCTTAGGTTGCAAGGAAACAACTAAAAGTATTTACAAACAGCTCTTAGGTCCAAAATCGATCTTGAGATGCCGTTTTCTTTCGCTAATTAATTTCTTTTTTTTATTAAAGTTGCCCGTATAAACATTTTTGTATAATATAATAATTTGTTTCACAACGCTCCTCAATAATCTTAATTTAAATCTTGAGGGGATAGAAAATCCGACTGAGATGATTACAAAGAAATCTCTTTGATATTCTGTATAGAACGAGTAACTCCTTGCGCTTTGTAGTATCTCTTTATTACGCGAATTTTGTATATATATTTTCTAATGTTATTTTAACTTCAATTTTGATATAATTGTATATAAATATAAATGTAATAATAATTTTAGGAAACTAAAATTTTATAAATAACTCACTCGAGGGATTGAAATATTTAATATGTTCATTTCCTCACTCCAGTAGAGCGAGGCAAAATTTGACGTTGAGTACAACAGTTAACACTCAAAAGTGGAGAACGAAAGTGTCTTATCACCATGTTTTCATTTCCCTACCCTGCTATATGTGGGATACGACGTGAAGCTAAAAAAAATATTTTAAGAAATAAATACAAACCGTTATAAAATATTTTAAATTGTATGCCAGGAATGAGGAGATCAGCTCAAGGTCCAGCCCCAAGATGCTGTATCTTATGCGGAGAAACTGCAAAGCTACTCGCGCCACTACGCACATGTTCCATATGCCGCAATTCAGCCTGCTCTAAATGCGTTATCGATACGCTACCACACAGGAAAGTACTGCAATTTGCCAATAGAAGACCAAACATAACAATATTTTTGTATATATATTTTATTTTAATTCGTTTTTAATTATTACTTTCATAGGGAACGGAGTGTCTTACCTCTTGTTCTCGCTGCCTATTCCGCTCATTTATTATTAATTTCATCCTAATAAAAGAAATTAAAAAATAAAATCCCGGGCATGGTAGTGGTATATATCTATCTACTTATTAGTTATTATGGCAATTTCAATTTATATATACATATCCTTTAGGAACATATAAAACTAACACAAGCTGTAACACATTGTAAATAAAGCAATCAATTATTTCGAATATTTATTAATATAATAGAATCCAAAACTAAAATTTTTCCTGGTTGTCTGTGCGTTTGTCAATTAATCTCAGAAGCGACGTAACCGATTCAAACTGAGTTTTCATTATTGTATTTTTCATACATTTTCTAATCATTTAAATTAAAATTAAAATTGGTTGAAACTTCAGCTATTAATGTATGCGTATAGAGTAGTTGAAGTGAAAAAATAATAAAATAATTCTATACAAAAGGACCACAATAAAAATAATTAACGAATAATATTTTTACTCGGTTAGGTCGTCAATTTACTCCAGGGAGCAGTACATGTGCAACCTCTGCGCCGAAACCCGAGAAATGTGGAAGAAATCGGGTGCCTGGTTCTTCAAAACCTTACCTAAATACATTTTACCTGATAGAAGATTTACCGGACGCTACAACGAATCGGAGCTCGCTAAATCACTACAGGTTGGTACCAGAATATGGACATAAATCTATTGGAAAAAAAAACCCTGCTACCCTGTCTACCCTGCTATTTTGCCGTATCCCGCATAATAGCAGGGTAGCCAGAGAGTTGAGTGTTGAGCCCAACGCCGGGCTTTCACATTGAATATTGTCATTATGATTTATGAACTTAATTCCATTTCTTTGCTTTGTTGTCTAGTTAATTATTAAGTTATTAATAATTAACTAGATAATATTAGAGACTATATATACACTATTAAATTGCGCCACTCAAAACACAATGCCTCTTGAATCCGGCTGATATTGGGTAACACTCCGTTCCCGTCTTAACACTAAGTTCTCTCTGCCTACTCAGCTGTGTGCGGGATACAGCGTTAAGCTACTTCGTTTTGTTAAAAGATCCTTTTAGGTTGGAAAAATTAGGAAAAGTTGAAAATTTCTTAATATATTTTCCTGTTTATACAAATAACCGAAGATAATTTTATATCATATTATTTTAATCATTTACTCGGATTGGCTTTATATTTCGCAATTAGAAACGCGTATCAAAAACGATGAAACAACGTAGTTTATAATAATTATGATTTAAGATATTGTAATTAATTTTGATTTTAAGAAATTTTGTTATTAAATATAGTAAAATTTTATTAGATAATGAATGATCCAATTGTATGTTATCATTGCATTGAAGAAATTAAATAATTCATTCCGCCGAATTGAGATCGAACGGCAGGCCAGGGCTTTTATAAGGCTGTATGGCCATCGACGACGATAAATTATACTTTTATTTTAAATTTCTATACTTTGAACAATATACCCACAACATTAAATTACACAACGCCTCCAAAATTGCGATAAAAATGTATGAGCGTAATAAAGCGATAATGTCAAAATATATTTTATTAAATGAAAAATAAAATTCAATACAAATATATTTTCAATTATTCAATTACAATTTCAATTACACGACATTTTCAATTATTTTATTATACATCAGAACAATGTAAAAAGTAATTCTAAACTGCAGACCCAATTCTTGGAGACGTTGCAGCTTGTCTAAAATGGCGCAACTTTTGTAATATGAGCCGGCAGCCAGCATGTGGACTATTTCCACATTAGTTTCCCTTTACGGAATATTTATTATTGGCAGTTACGTGCATATATTTAGATAAAATCAATAATAACTTGGTGAACTTTCAACCGGTGTCGGCATAATTTAATATATAAATCGTTGACATTATTATTATTGGATATTACCTACTGAAGCTTATTTAGGTCATGATAAAACATATAGTTTCTAATTTGGCTATTCACTCTATAGAAAATTATAATAAAGTATGGTAAATAAAATATGATGATGATGACGATGATGACGAGATGTTCCCGCGTACAGATGATTATTTTTTGTAATGTAAGAAGGGATTTTGAAAGTATTTTACACTAAAAGGGATGAAATAGGTGTTGAAAGTTTGTATAAGTTTTTTAAATTGGGACCGATTTTTATAAAATTTTAAATTTAATTTAATTTTGACTTATAAAAATATTTAATTGAATTTTGAATTGAACAAACTCAGCACTAGAGCGAGGAAATTAAAATATTAAATATTTCAGTTCCTCCATTGAAATGAACCCATAACCAGTCGCGCTCTTGTGCCCCTGCGCCACGATTGGATTCAATAAAATATATATGTAAAATTTTAAAATATATAATATGTCTGTACGTCTTTTTTGGCAGGAATATGCAGGAAACAGTAGTAATGAGGCAAAGACAGACTCAGAACCCGGATCACCACTAACCATGCAGCCTCCATCTTATTCCCGACAACCCAGCAACACTGATAGCAGAAAATCAATAAGCTTATCACAGGTAAGTAAATTAAACTGCTTCCGCGTCAGCTATAAGAGTTTGAACTAACGAATTTCCAGTAATCAGGGTACCGTAGTTTTTAAAGAAGAAAGGAACCCTTTGTCGTTCATCCGTTTGTCTGTCAAGAGGATCTACGGAACTGTTAGAGATATCGAATTGAAAATCAAACCATATACTGACATCTAAGGTCCCTTTGAATGCATTTAAACTTAAAACTAAAAGACCAGTGAGGCCCATCGAGTGGCGCATTGGAACAAGGTGTGACTGTAACGCGACGGTTGGTATTTAACTTCTGTATTTTTTCATGTAATGTTGGTGGACATTATTTAAATAAATAAATATATATAATTAAAGAAGTTCACAGCTACCTAAATACTGGCCAAGTGTGAGTCGGACACAAACGGACTACTTGATAAACTGTTTCACTGATTTCTTCAACAGAGTAGACAGAATTTAGATTTTTTATTTCCAATATATATCTACTCTGTTATTAATCTCTTGTCTGAATCCAAACCATAGCAGGTTAAATTTAAACATTCCAGAACTAAAAAAGGAGTAGATGTAAATGAAAATATTTTCATTAATATATATTTCATTCGCCATGTGTCAATCGAATTCTAAACCATTAGTATTAGGGTAAAAAAAAAATTCTTCTATACAGTTTGTATTTCTCTTAAATGTCTCTCTTTACGATTTATAATATAAATTATTTTCGTAATAATATATAAGAAATATCAGAAAACATTAATGTATTGACCTAATTCACTTACCCGACCTTTCTAATAAAACTACTTATTGAATCAGCTGTTCTGTGGAATCCATTTCATGTAATGAGATAGGTGAATCAGAATAATAAATCTATTTAGAAATTATCGAAGTATCCCAATGTTCTTAAAGCTTATTAGGGCTGAAGATTTTAATTGTGATAGCAGTTGTATATTGTACTTACAAAATTTTTACTATAATATATAATATAAAAGAGATAGAGAGAGAGAGAGATCTTGTTATGTTAAAATAAAGACTAACATAGAATAATTAAATATTCATCTTTAAATTACTATATTTAAATAATAAATAAATAATATTCTAACAAGTGTATATAAAAAAAACATAAAAGATTGCATAACCTAAATTAGTATGTCCAGCATCCATTGAGACAAATCCAATGACGTATCTCTCTTACTTTCTTTCTATTTGAATATTTCCTTTTTAATCTGGAAAAAGAAGAGAGTTAGAGAAAGCTCGATAATAATTAACAATAAAAATAGTATCTATTAAGAATATTTACAAAATAACACACAGATATAGAATTATATATTTTTTTTGGCTTCTCGTCCGTAAATAGACAAACAATTTATAATTTTAATTAAGCCATTTAAATAACTAAAATATTATAATGGAGTAATTTAATAATTTTTATTCCTAATTCTCACATACAAGATGTAACAATATGTATAGAATTTACGTGCAATTTACAAGATAAAATAACCTTAAATGTAATCATTCTAGATAACAGAGAAATCCCAGTGGGCGTCCGCTTGGATTGAACGTAGAATAACGTTTTATCTTGTAATATCTCTCCATAGGTATACCTATATAATGTTTTCTTAAAAATGTCCGTATATAAATTATTTAAAAAATACTTGTTTTATCTGTCAGATTTATTAAAATGCCATTTAGATATATATTGTAATATTTTTTAACGGAACGGAGTGTCTTAACACTAGGTTCCCTTTGCCTACCTTACTGTGTACGGGACAGAGCGTGAAGCTGATGATGATGATGATGATGATCTTTTTTAACAAACTTCTTCGATTCGATTTTTTTTCTTAAAATGATGTTTATTTAATTAATTACAGTATTCTCACTGTTTTCTTCTTCATACTCCAGTACAGTGGGGAACGGAGTGTCTTAACACCGAGGTTCCCTCTGTCTCCCCTGCTGTGTGCGAGATACAGCGTGAAGCTGAAATATGAGGCTGGTCGTGGCGCAGTGGTACAAATTGTGCTGCACAATCGACTGGTTGCGGGTTCGATTCCCACTCGAGGAAAGAAAATATTTATTTATGTTTTCATTTCTTCGCTCTGGTGAAGTCAGCCGTGTGGTCCCGGCTTAGAATAGGATCACCCTGGTACTGTCGGTGTCGTAAGAGGCGACTAAAGTACGTGTGGAAGAGTCACGTCGCCAATAACGCAAAATTTACATAAAATTTCGAGCTACGTTTCGGTCGAGCAAATTAAGTACTTCAGATTGCTGTGATTACTTAGAATGTAATATACATATTGTATGGCGCGTATACATCATGTCGCGTCGTGACGTCACTCGTGCGTCACAAGATAGTCACAATGGCTAGATCTAGTTTCATGAGTTTTGGAAGTTGAAAATATTTTGATTATCATTAGGCCGTCATGCTGCAGATGAACAAGGGTGTGACTGTAACGCGACGGTTATGGGTTCGATCCCCACTCGAGGGAATGAATTATTATATCTTCGCTCTACCGCCAAGGAAGAAGCCCAGACTTAAGTGCCGCTACTCAATGCGCAATGCGTCTAAAAGTTAGGCGGGAAGTGGGAAACGGAGTTTTTTTCTACTGTGTTTAGGATATATATAATGCAAAATTGTACAATTAAATTATTTCAAAGATTTAAAATTGTATTCTATCTATAAATCTTTTTTCATTTTATGCAATCAAAACTGAAATTTAACTTCAAGCATGGAACCACACGGGGAGCGCTAGCTTTCAAATAAAAAAATCATTAGAATCGGTTCACCCAGTCAGAAGTTCTGAGGTGACAAACATAAAAAAACAGTCGAACCTCCTTTTCATACACACATGTTGGGTAAAAAATTCTCTCATTTTTTTACAATCGAATATTATTAAGATTTTAATATATTTAATAATGCTTCTAGTAAACGACTCTTTTAGTCTTTGAGAGTAAACAAACAACTAGAGGATATATGTAAAACGTATTAGCCTTGATTCTTGAATATGAACAGAGCTTTAGATGAAAAGTTGCATGCTTGATTTATTTCCATGGTATATTATACTTTTATATTTTTCCTACTGCCATACTTACAATTAAAAATACTATTTTCTACTAAGTATTATACTATATCTTCGTGTCTCATTTCTCTAGTGTTAAGACACTATTCTCCACTTTCTGCCGAATTCTGGAGGCATTAGTATCAGTCAGTATTATTTCTTAAACTATACCTATAACAGAGCTTAGGAATACTAAGCGTTGTCGATCGGGCTTCAACAATATGTTGGACAGCTTCATTGATTTGATAGGGGCTTGATTTATGTCATTTTCATCTTAAGAAGGACAAGATTGATGAACAACACGCAAAGAATAGCGCCCGCAACTAATAAATGGCGATTCTATTTTCATTGTATATAGGTACCTACTGTAACGTTTTATATTATATGTATTGGAAATTTATTTTAGAGGCCAGTCCATGAGAGTGAACGTGACAGGTTGTGACACAATTCGGCGGAGAACGATGTACAGAATATCTTTATCCCTATAGGAGCGGAGTGTCTCAATACTATGTTACCAGGTCCGGGATATAACATGAAGCTAAAAAGATAATAATTAATTTAGTAACAAAAGAACCCAACTTTGTGACCTTTATACAATATACAAAGTAGAGCATTGACCAAATGGTCTATTTTTGATAGTGTAAAAGAAAAAAAAAGATAATTTCTTCGGCTACTATAACCTATGGATTTTAAGACCACATGTGCAATATCCAGTACTTATATGTTGGAATAAAGTCACACATAGTACGTTATTAGATGAACATTTATCTGAAACGTAAAAACAGATGATACTTCTGAAATTAGCAGTGAAATAACAATATTAAAGACTAATAAAGTTTAACAACCACCCGTCGATTCCCACTTTTATCTCTTAATTGGCTTTATGGCCGCACCGCACCGATATATTATAGAACACAAAAATAGAAATAAATAAAATACATCGCATCTTGTCACAGAATTTATTATTTTAGTTGTAAAGTTTATATTATAATATCTACTCACTTATAATAAAAACGAGATCTTGAATTACGATTTGCGTATTCATTCATATACCTACTTTATATTTATTGTTCACAACATGTTATTTAACTTAAAACCTTTGTTTTAAGTCATAAGTTTTTTTGATTACTTAGTTATTTTATTATCAATAAAATAAATTATATTTACAATATAAGTGTATGTATAATTCCCAGGAACACGAGTGGTGCGAAACAGACATTCTCTCTCACGGAGTAAGTGGTCTAAGCCTTCATAGGACAGACAGCCTCAATCAGCGGTCTATAGGATTGAAACGTACTGGGAGCAAAGGCAGCGCGTACAGCCTCCGAAGCACAAGAAAAGATATACCAAAACCAGCAACGCAAATAGAAAGGCCTCCTATAATTCCTGATGCAGGATTTGGGACACTTGAAATTAAATTAGCTTACGATAATGGTACATCTTCAGTGGCGGTGACAGTGATGAGAGCCAGAGGCTTAACTGGCATGGACATGACTGGACTTTCTGATCCATTTTGCAGATTAGAAGTATTACCTCGAGGTAATATCTATATATAATATAGATCTCGACAATTCTCCTTTTATTTCTTCTTCTAAAATAATAATAATATTAAAACGCACAAATTATAATTAAATTTTTATTTATAAAAACTTTTGCACTATTTATTCAAAAATATCAATATTACAATCTTATACATGGTTCTGATATATATGCAAAAAATTGTTAATTGATTTGCACACAAAAATGATTCTTACAAAAATGATTAAACTTTTGAATAATACCAACGATTTGTTAAGAGTTGAAGATCGAGCTAAGTGGCGTGCAATTAGAGAGGTATTTGTCCATCTTCGGAGGAGGACGAGCTGATGATAATGATGATGCAGAAGAGCTTAGACACTTTCTACTCTCTTAATTTTTTTTTTTTCGGGTAACATGTATAGAGTATTCGTTTATAACCTATTGGACAGTTCATGCCTCCAACACGTATCAAATATCTATTCTCGAGCGAAAATTCCTGAGTGTTGTTCTTGTCATCAACTTCATTATCGTTATCTATAAAAATTATAGGACCATCTTCTTCGACTTCTCCCGTCCACACTGGTACACATTTAATTAGTAAAATACAAATTATCACTTTATAAAAAACCTTCATTTTTAATCAAATTGCGTGTAAACTCCAATAACCTTATATTAGCTCTGAGCGAACACGTTTCCGGGATATTTATTTATATACGAATTATTTTAAGACTGTTTTCCTGCCGATAACACCTCATTTGTATTGCGTTAGATACAAACGCTATGATTCAATTATTAACAAAAACGCATTGTTTTTTGGAGCGTCGTGGGTGCACAGGCGTATGGCTGGAAATGCGGTAGTTGTGGATTCGATTCCCACTCAGGGAATGAATTATTATTTATTAACATTGCCATTTCTTCGCTCTGGTGCGCGGTGCTGAATCCTCCACTCAATATTCGAGACAGAAAATGACAAAAAAAATATATGTTGTTAATTATATTATAATTATTTCAGAAGGCACCTATTCAAATAGACTTCGGACAAAAACAGTGCACAAAACTAAAAATCCGGAATTCAACGAAACTCTACATTTCTTCGGCATAACAGAATCTGATCTAGCCATTAAATGTTTAGAAATAGTTGTTTTCGACGATGACAGGTATTTTTATTTAATAGTTCAAAAATATACATAGTTACTTGAAAACTTATTAATATAATATTTATTGTTATTGTATAGATATGGTTGCGACGAAATGGGATCGGCAACTGTTCCTCTCAGAGAATGTCTTAAGTCACCAGCACAGTTACGTCTGGCATTATCGGGAGCGTCCGGGGCAGAGTCCACTGGTCCCAGGTTACTATTGGCGTTATGTTACAGTACAAAGAAGCGGGCGCTGGTTGTCACACTTTGTAGAGGAGCCGACCTGCCACCACAAGACAGCAATGGATATTCTGATCCGTTTGTTAAATTGTAAGTATATAATAATATAAATGTCAACATTGCGACATTGCGTAGTGCCCGATTTATATATTATTTAAATATTGATTGAGGGTTGGATCTTCAGTCCTAGAATTATATTATGTATAATTAAATTAATCCCAATTTCCCGCTCTGGTAACACAAAGTGCGACATTGATTTTCGGCGCTTAACAATCGGTGTCTTTCAATTTTCTTTTAAAAGACTCTTGATTTATGCTTGTAGTAAAATAGGTAGCTGTTTTGGCATTTGACATTTTGACATTTTATTTTGACTTTCGGAAGACTGAGGGCCAAGAAGACGGTTCCATGTCTAGACGATATTCCAGAAAAAACTTTAGCAATCATACCTATGCGATAATCTTTAGGTACTGTTTGACCGATGTTTCTTAACTGGACAGTTCCCGAAAGATCTGGTAAGAAGGGTGGTCGACCTCTACTCGTAAATTCCTCTTCTGCAAATAAGCCTATCATGCTGCTGAATGAGATGGGCAAACTCTCGGACATGATTATTGCCTCTCGTTTTATTCAGCATCTAGAGGAGGTAGGACCGGGTCCTTCAGAGGCTCAGCGTTCATTTCCGTAATATGAATTAGGTGTCTAATTATAACAAAGTTAATTGTTATAGCCTATTATTTTGTCTAAGAATATTTAAATGAGTTAAATATGTGAAAATACGATTATTTAAATTTTATTCAGATAATTATAACTTTATTGAATGAAAGAATAAAATTGCAACTTCTATATTCAAAAGTGCATTTGTTGAGTTCGTTACCAATCCGGCGGCGTTAGCTTCACTACAACAATTCAAGAAAATCTTGCAATTAAAAAATGTTCTTAGTTTATCCAGTTAACGCATATTTTTGCAATCAGTTTCTTTATTTTATACCGTTAAGTGTTTACCGACTACATAGTTCAATACAACAAGCGTTGACAGACAGACATCTCAATTTAAAGCATAACAAGCAAATGCGTTTAACAATCCCGCTTTTCCCTAAGGTAATATAAAATATGACAACGCTGATTTGGACATATCTATATAGCTAATTCAACTGATTTACTCATCATTTTATTTATATGTTTTCACTAACAGACATCTGGATCCAGATCCATATCACAAGAAGCATAAAACATCAATTAAATGGCGAAACCTCAACCCGGTATGGAACGAAGAATTCCTTTTCGAAACTCGTCCGACGGAACTTTCCCGCCAAAATTTGACATTGACAGTTTGGGACAAGGACTATGGCAAGCCCAATGACTTCCTTGGCAGCTTGGTTCTTGGTGCCAGTAGCAAAGGGCGAAGACTAAAACATTGGATGGACTGTATAAAATTTCCCGATCATCGCCATGAGCAATGGCATTCTTTAACTGACACACAGCATTTGTAAAATTTTGAATAAATCACATCAAATAACGACAATGATACATGTTATATAAAAAGCTTACAATGTTTTTTTTATTTTTAAAATACTAACTGTAAGTTGATAAAATACACGTGTTGTATTATAAAGTGCTATATTTTATTTTTAATAATATAATTTAGTATTTTTTATATTCTATTTGAATATACTTATAAATATAACTAAAACAAGAAAAAAAACACGAAATTGTATTAATTATTAAGCATATTTTTTAATTTTTGTAGTATATTAAGGATCATGTTGATTGTTAAAACTTACATAAGTCTATAGATATAAGTTTAGAAAAATATTTATAAAATTTAATACTGTTCATAACTAGTGAATAACATTAATTGTTATTGTTTTTTACAAGTCAAATCTTATATGTAATTTAACTTATAAGATAATATATTTTAATAGTATAGGATATTTTCATAGATATCAATAGCTCCATATTTAATGTTATATCTCCTGTAAAATTACAAAGAATAACATTATTTTTATATAAGAGAATGTGCCAAGTAATATTATAATATTGTTATTGTTAAAAAATTAGCTTTATTACAGAACAATATTTGCTGTTTAACATTAGGTATATAATATAAATATATATTTTTTTCAATTTTTTTTAATTTATCCATATTTCTTTTACATCTACTTCTATTATACTAGTCTGTATTGTGCTATTTTTGGGTAAAGGCGTCCATTACTTCTACTCTTGCCTATTCCGTGTGATTGTACATCAGTCAGGCCTGTAATGATCCAGCTCCGCTCGCCTTGTGCTATTTTTTACAAAAAATATCTATTTATGTATGAAAATATTCCTACCTATTTAAAAGTATTTCTTGTGACCCGATCAACGTGAAGAACAGTGGTGGAAAATGGGGAACGGACTGACATAGCAGGTTTTCTCTGCCTACCCTGCTGTGTGCAGTATACAGAGTAAAGCTAAATAAATAAGTATATACCTCATATCTGAAAGTTTATAAGCATTACGAAATTTTTGTAAAGCAGCAAAAAATACAAAGTAAAATGTTTTTATAAGTAAGTCAAACATAAGCACATAATATTTACTTACTGCCTCATTTTTTATAATTGTAATATGTTTTTATTTCAGAAACCTCTAACCGCAGGTACAGCAATAGTATTCAAACAAAATCTTTGTCCTGTTCATGTCAAAAGACTTTTTATTACATAGTTACCTACGTACTTTATTTTCATAAAATTTAAATAAATGTGGTAAATTATATAGCTTAAATTATATAGCTATTAACGATTTTTTTTTACTTATAAAAATGTTAATATTTACATATATAGAATTTCTGTATAAGAAAAACGTTCAAAAATGCAATTATAAGTGTAAAACCATATACAACTTAACAAGGATTTATTAAGAACAATATATTGTAATGATAGCAGATTTAAGTGAAATTACGCTAGGCTAGTAATTTCAAGGTATATTTGTAATTTTTATGTATGTACAAAGTGTGACTGTAAACGCAATTGATTGTGGGTTCGATCCCCAATCAAGGAAATGAAATGTTTATTCAATTTATATTTTTGGTGTAGACGAAAAGCGCGGCGTTGATTCCGCCACTTTACATACAATGTCTCCAGAAATCAGCAGGAAAATGGCGAATGCAGTGTCTTGACACTACGTTCTCTGTGCAGCATGCGGGATACAGCGTTATTTTTTTGTTTTTTTTTTACCTAATATGTTAATTGATCAATATATCCGTCTGTCTGCAAAATAGCCGAATCACAATAAATTTCTTACTGTATTATCTTATTATTAAATTTATTAATTTAACTCCTTATCCTGTATTTATATATTGTTCTTGTATACTCTATACTCTTGTGTTGCTCGTGGAAAAAAATCATAAATTTTATAAAAATAATTATGAACACAGATAAAGAAAATTTCAGTAATCTGTCATCTGTGTACAAACTTCAATTTACACAGCAAAAACTAGTTCAATTATTCAATGTCATTCGGGAACATCGTGTGAAATGCATTATTCAATTATTGCGTTATTAATATAAGTGCAAAAAAATATTTATGCTAACATTTTAAAAGATATAATAATATAGCTAATGTTACATTATGGCATTTCTGTGTCCTGTAAGAATAAGAAGGGGAAAAAAGAAGAAATGTAAGTTACTTCAAGCTTTTTATTGAAAACTTTGCAAGTCAATGACCTCAAACTTTCTACATAATCATAAATTAAACTAAAAAATGAATCTTCTATTTCAAAACTCACTCTTCGTTGATAAAACATAAAAATATCGTAATAACTTTTGGAAATATGTATGAATCAAAAATATATATGTAATATGCATACTTATAAAAATATAAGGGTACATTCTTATTATTTCATTTTTAATTGTAATAATGAATCAAGGATAATTTTTTTCCGAATTCATTCTAGTAGAATTTAATATACTTCTAATATTAAGTATGATCTTATAGTATATAATAAATTTAATATTTTATTCTTTATTATAGCGAGTAGTGGTGACTCTGACAAAGAACTGTCTAGACCTGGTTCAGGATTAAGTCCTGGTATGGGCCGTATTACTGGCTCGGCCAGTATAGAAACATTAGTCCGTGTAGGTATTGAAAAGGAACATGGCTTAAGTCCTGATTCAAAAATGGTTGTGTTACATGATTTTGCTCCTTATGTTGATGATGAATTGGAGGTAAGTTGCTCATTAAAAGGGATATAGTTCATTTAATGAAACTTTAAAATATTTCAATTTAAACTAAAAAGAAATTTATAATGCAAATATAAAAAAATCAATCAGGGATTATATAATTAAGAAAAATACTTTATTGACAAATATTAACATGGCATTTTTACCACAAATTTCTTTTCAATCAATTTCTGTTTTTCTATTTAATTATTTTCATCCCAGATGCCTTTATTATATCCATACAATAATTCTCATTTAAAATATTTCATGTTATGGATAGTTTTTTGTTTGTATTTAACTTTAGTTATCACGGTCAACTTTTTAGGTAAAAAGGGGACAAATAGTAAATGTACTATATCGTGAAAATGATTGGGTATATGTAATTGTAACTGATTCTCGAAGAGAGGGATTCATACCACACTCATATTGCGCCCCATGTGATCACCATGACTTGAAAAAGAAGCTCCCTAGAAGTCGATCTCCAACAGACTTAGCACATCGAGATGTGTCACAGTAAGTTGTATTATGTATTAGGTTCTTGCTGTATAAAGTATGTGTAGCAGGTAGGAAATGAACATGTGTAGAAAATCTAAATCTAAATCTTCACATTGTATCACCCACACAGAAGGATAGGCAGATGGAGCCTAGTTACTAACCAGAATTCTGCAGGCGTTGCATGTTGAGTGGTAGAACTCAACGCCACTACTAAAAGAGCTAAGGAATGAAATAGTGTGAATGAAACCATCAATTTTTATCACATAGGGTTTTAATTTATTTAATTTCATGCTATTTTATAAAAATATTAAGAAATATGTATTCTTGTATTAATAATTTTTTTTTCTATTTTTTAGACTATCATTATCTGATGGAGCAACTAATGATGGACATTCAGAACTAGGCAGTGAGGGTGAAGCGTGCCCCTTCAGTAAGGACCCTTCAGGACGATATGTTGTACTGTATACATTCACTGCAAGAGACGAGAATGATGTTGATGTAGAAAGAGGGGAGTTTGTTACAGGTAAGTTATTTATTTGTATTTACGCCCTTATCTCGCATATAGCAGGGTAGGCCGAAGGTGAAAATGATAATAATTTTCTCGGATAGGAATCGAACCCACAACCGTCGCCGATATACTAAAACGCACCATGTGTGATTACATATTGTGTGAATTTGTGATCGCATGTGTTCGTAAGTGCGAACCAAAACCGATATAATATTCTTTTTGTATCTGTATTGATATCCAGATACGCAATGTTATATTATATAGATTATAATCCCTGGATTAAATTTATTTGATAACAACTAGTTATAGCACGGCTGATATGGTATAAACGCCTTGAAATTAAGTTTTTGAACTTATAACACATTGTCGATTTGAAAAGAAGTAATAAAAATCCAAAT
>JBAIZZ010000022.1:1074330-1151156 GCA_037355905.1 Heliconius aoede
TGTATATATATAAATTTACTGTGATAATTTTAAATACTACATTTATGTACTCGGCAATATTTTACTTAATAATAATATATTAAGTGAAAGTAAGTTTGTTTGTCACGCTTTCAAGCCAAAACTACTCAACCGATTACCATGATATTTTGTACACACATATTCTTAGAGATATAAGAAGGGACATAGGATATTTTTTATAAAAAAAAAAAATATACACTATGCGAGCGAAATCGCGTTCAAGAATTTAGTATTCTATATACAGCTACCCCCGAACCCAGGGACGTTCGAAATTCAAACACGTGCGACAATAGTAACTCATTAATTAATCAATACAAACAGCTGACGATACTGTGGCATACATCCAAACTTGAACGTATTAGATATACTTCTAAGATGTCGACTACAAAACAACTTGTTGTAATAAAAATACAATTCATATAACACTTTATTACTATTAGAAAAAAGTATAGTGTAAAAATAAAAACATCACTTTCACGCTGTATCCTGCACACAGCAGGGTAAGCAGAGAGAACCCAGTGTTTACGACACTCCGTTCCCCGCCGAATTTTTCGAGGCATTGCGTGTTACGCGGCGGAACTCAGCGTCCTCGTCAATTATCGAACCCATAACCGACGCGTCATACCCTTGTTCCACTGCGCCATGACCGCCTCATGCCTCATCGAAAATACAATTTATATAACACCTTATTACTTTAAGAATAAAGAATAGTGTAATTGACTATAGCATATATTATAAAACATACGTTGACTTTTAATAGTCGATCGTAACATGTAAAGCTAGAGTCGATATTAAACTGTATAGATTTTTATATACGGAAATAGAGTGAGCGTGTGTGGCGTGATCGTAGCGTAGCGCGGACGCAGTCTACTGACCTGCAATTTAATGTCGAAGGTTTCTTTTATCTATTATTCTAAGCTATGTTAATTATTTAAAAAAAACATTTAATCAATACTTTGATTTACACAGATAATAAAAGTTATCTTTAGAATATTCTATGAGAGATAAGGAAATACAAATCTCTACATTTTTTTTTATTATACACTTATATTTTCATTTCTAATCTATCTTTATCTAAACCAATAGATAAGCTATCTTTATTTTTATTATCCCCAAATTTATATTTAATTTAATGAAAAAGAAAAAGTTGCAAGAAATATATGTATGCACTTTATTCAATTTTTCATAATAATCTCAAAGTACTTAATAGATCTCAGCCTAAATATTACTATTTTTCATACTTTACTCTGAATATAATGGCAAGCGAAGGTAACCTACCTTTTCTTCACTTACGCTAGATTTGATTCTAGATTTTTTACGTGTTTAGTGACATAGATATCTTACCAGCTAAATGTAAATAATTTATTTCCTCGATTAGGAATATAACCTAAAATATTAAACTGTCAGAAATTGTAAAAATGAGACATGACAGCCACATAAAATTGAATCCTATAATATTTTTAATAAAAAAACAACTTTAATATTCTATGACAAATCCAGGAGCTACAACCTGCTACTTTAAGCATTATTATATAAATTTATTGTTTTAAATAGTCTATCTTGTAAAAGTGATTGTACTTTCTATTAAACTGAACTGTACAATACTTTCTTTACACTTACATTCCGTTTAAAATGGTTAAATAAAAGATATATTATTGTTTTAATAAAATAAAATTGTCATATTTTTATCAGTGTTGCAACTTATTTACAATAATAATTTAAATACATAAACATAAATCTAAAACTTGCACATAATTCTATTACTTAAAAGCCATTGAATTAAAAGGTAAAAGCCAAAGAAAATCATATAAATATTAATGATTACTACTTAGTATTTGTTTCTAACTATAAAATATTAGTATTTACATAATATATTAAGCATATTAAATAAATTGTGTAGTTAATTTAAATGTCTTAATTTTATTTGACATTATTATTGTAAAGATATGTAAAATAAAAAATAATTTAGAAATATATTAAAACCATAACTTCTTGGAAACCGTCCCAACAACTGGGATTGGATTGTTTAATACAAATTAAACCTATCCAATCCATTTCCAAGAAACATTACAAAATGTTTCTAAATATTTTTCTTTTCTTTATGTATAAATAATACTTTAATGCATAAAAAAATTATATCTTATATCTGAGTGTTAGGGCTGGGCTCCATAATAAATAAACTAAAAATATGCTTATATTACTGAACCAAATAAAGTGTGTGATATATTACAAAATAAAAAAAGTACAAGCAAAAACAAAACAATAAAAAATGCCTAAGTATTCTAAACGCTAACAAAATATTAAAAACCTCAAAGTACATAAAAATAAAAGATTAGCACAACACTGCAGAAACACTTGCAAACACTTGATACCAGTTCATTTTTGTTTCCGGTGGTTCGTTGACCTCTTTTCCGGCATTCTGCTCTCAGTTGTTCTTTATTCATGGAAGCCAGTACTTCTGGGCTTAAATTCTGACGGGCCTTGCCATTATCTGCTATAGAGTTTGGACGCGGTATTGCTAAAGACGTAGCCTGGTTGCGTGCACGCCTTGTGCCAGCTAATTTGGTCATTATTCTGAATATCCACTATCTATATAACACTGTTTGGATTCTTCATGTCAAAATTAATCAATATGTTTGTTAATAGTCTTCCTTGTATAAATAAACCAATATAAAATATATGAAACTAAATATGAAAAATATAAATCATAAAATTAATATAAAATAATAATAACAATGTTGAATTGTTATGATTTGGGAGGACGTTGTGTTGTAAAGTGATTAACTTTTTCAGCTTTACGGGTTATCTGTGACATTGATTTAATGCACTGCCTGAATTTGTGTAATTATAGTTACAAAATTAGTTATCGATTTTATCGACGGTCACCGAAACGTAAAGCATTTTGAGAATAACATAAATATAGGCTCAGTTTTTAAGGCATTTACAAATAACAAGCCACTGTCAGCCCCTAATGTAATAAGCTTCATTTTAATTATTAAAAATCATTCGGGACAGTCAGCAGAAATTGATGCAACTTCTAACCTAACAAAAGTAATTGATAACGCAAATTATACTTACATGCAAAAGTAATCCAGTTACAGAGTTAGAATGGAAATAAATGTTAATACTAATATTATACTCAATGTTTAAAAAATATGAGAATAATTATAACTAATTTTAAAGAAAACACATACACCCTCTCACACTATTGATAATGAACTAGATTTTTTAAATTTTTGTTGCCACTTGTCATAAAGAACGCACAGGTAATATAAAAATTATATGTTAATATTTATTTCAATCTCATATAAAGTAATAAATACATAAATTAATTAAAAAGATATTACTTTACATATTTTTTTGCATTTGTATTATATGTATTTAAATATAATTTAATAAGAATTGTCATTGTGTCAAAATCAGCGCTGCCAGATGTCCAGATTCTTAGCCCAATTAAATGCCACGGGTTTCGATCAACTATATACTAGATAGGAGACGACGATAGGGAGTAGACGAAGACCAGTAGTATACTGCAATATAGTATACTACTGGTCTTCGTCTACTCCCTGTACCTCGCTACGCCCATGATCAATATTTGTTATAATAAAACTATAACATACTGAATGCGAGACTTCTTCCTTTCGCAGTGGCACAAGCGTGTGAGTGCGACAGTTGTGGGTTCAAATCCCACCAGGTATATGATTTCTTTAATGTCTCTATTTCCTCACTCTGACAACATGGCAAAGCGCGACGTTGAGTTCCATCGCTCAATTCGGTACGCCCTATATATATGCTATACTTACTGCATACGATTTTAATACTTTTTTTTCCCATCCCCAAGTTTCCCTAAGTACCTAACTCAAATTATGTGTGGTCGACAGACATTCTGCAAGACTATTTTGTTTTTCTCTTACAGAACAGGTACACCACCATTTACGAAATTATTATCAATTTGGGTCTTTTGGTTCTCATTGGTTACATACAATGTAACCAGTTAATGACGTTCTGTCGGTTAATGTCTATAGAATTACAACAAATTAAACAAGATTAATATTCAGTGTACATATATATTAAGTGGTTTACACATCTATGCAACAATTATAAAAAAACTACTTGTAGGCGAAAAATTACACAATGTTTTTGCTATTATGCATAAGCATATATATCGTTAATATGGTTATTATATTCGTGCCAATAATGCCAATAATGTATTTGGACTTCTTTAGAAGGATGCTTTAGAATTTCATTTAAAATTTCCGTTGTTAGTTTCTCGTCATCACCATAATAATTTCCTTGTATTCTTAATATTTGGATTACCAGCAAATATCCCTCCGTAAAATCTTTATCTTCAAGAATTCCTTTTTCAATTGCCAAGATAGCAGGCCTATCAAAACTAAAATCTTTGCATACGCCCAACAAAACGTTTGCAAAAATATTATATATTGACGGAAATATATTCGCAACGTCCTCCTTCAAATACTTTATGCACTCTTTACCGACCTCTGGAGCAGCTCGTTCGTATAAAGTCTGCCATCTAGAATGTGGTTCTGATGCAGATTGCTTTATTTCCTTAAGAAATTCTTTTTGCGTGCATACAATGTTTCCCAAAATTTTAATAAAAGTAGCTGACAATTTTATTTTTAGTATCAATGCGTAGTTCTGCTGCAATGGTAAGTTGCTTTGTATTTCATCTGCAATATTTGTTATAATTGTTAAAGGAAGATTAGTCTCTTTGTATAAAAAAATATCTTCAAATAAAACACCAAACCATTCACACATGCGAACTAAATTTGCCCTCACGTAATATCGGTCTCTATGTTTCATATCCCACAAAGCAAATGACCGTTCTAAAATAGGTACTATGACTTTATTGTAGCGTTGCAACTGTACCTCATTAGATTTACTTAAAAATATAAAACGTGGTGCTAGTTCTGAACCTAGATATCCTCCAGTGCTAAGTTTGTTATCTAAAGAATCCAAAAGCATATCGACGATTAAGTTATCCTCAATAAATTCCATGGTGTCCGGCAGCGCATCTTGCAATTCTTGAATCAGATGACCACAATTTGCACTCGCCGGCAAAGTTTTTAAAAAAGAATTACTCTTTATCCAAAACTCTCCTTTTATGCATTCAGGCACCTTTCGGACTTTACTTAGTTGATTATAAATATTTTGATTTTCTTCCAAGGTCAAATTGTCTATAAAATAGCTCAATAGTTGCCATATTAGCTTTATAGTGTCCGAGTCACGCTCTTTGCACAGAATGTTGAAAGTTTCACAAAACAAAATACTGCGTATACTGCTATTCTTGTTCAATTTCCATATATCAGCGAATAATTCGGTCAATTGTTTATTTTTGAACTTTCTCGTCGAGATGCGAATGCCATGTTTTTGAAGGGAAACGGGTGCATTGAGGAGCTTCTTTAAATTTTCGCTGGCGTAACGACAGCTCATATTATAAAGTATTGCATTCAGTGAAGGCAATATATATTGAACGTAATCACCTTTGGCATAGGATAAGGCAAGTGGAAGCGAGGGTTGAGGTCTTGCTATGTGCAAGCTCGTCGCTATGTGCTTCCGTAAGCTTAAAGACATTTCATCATGTTGACTCCAATCAATTTTCCCCTCTGTCGGTATATATTTCGTAACCAAATCTGTAAATTCATTTTGGGGTAATAAGGTACAAAGGCCTACAACTGATGGTTTATGATTAATTATCTGATCCAAATTGTTCATAAATACACTCTTGTAATGTAACGCCAGCGATGGCCAATAAATTCGAAGTTTTTTAAGAAATAGATCTACATGTAGATTCTTACTGAGACATATTAGTTCGACTTCAGATTTATATATTTCTAGTAACTCTGGACCATGTTTAAGAACATTGATGCACGTTTCTTGACTAGGATTTAGTAAAACTGATTCTGTAAATAAAAGTTTCTTCCAAGATTTCTTGATATTATAACATTTTGATATATCATAATCCCATGATTTCTTTTTTTTTATGACAATCATATCTTTTAGTTTCTGTAATATTTGTGGGAAATCTTGAAGATCTCGATTCCAATCGAACAAAAGACGTAAAATATTTTCCAACATATCAATTGTGTCAGTGAAGTTTTTATATTCGTTTACATCGTGTTCAATTTGTGATGTCAAATAATTAAATAAATAAGAAAAAACTTTGTCAGAATCTTCCTTTGAGAGAAATTTCTGATATTTCTTACAAGTCTCAAATACAAATTTCTTTTCTATGATTTTAGGAATACTTTCATTTTGAATGACACTACGCAAGATTATAGACTTAACGCAAGATTGAATAATTTCGACATTCTCTGACTCGGTATACACATACGCCATACTCACGAATAAATCATTCAAATAGCCCCAAGTGACTTGATCGAATCCGTGCGTCTTCGTCTTGCTGATAACAAGATTTACAAATTGTATTTTGAATTTGAAAGGTTCATTAATATGGTTTTCTCTATAAAATTTTAATAGTGTTTGTATATTTTGCATATTATTTTTTGTGCATGACAGCAGCACTTTGAGCATACCTAATCTTTCGGAAGAACTGGATTCCTTCTGAATCATTTTCTTCAGATGTACGATAGCAACACTAAATTCAGCATACTGATACCAAGAGTATAGGGTTTCCTTTTGTCTTCTGATTGGTGCACTACAATGTTTTACAACTACGTCTCCGTGTACGCTTTCGTCATCCATGGCATCACCCTGACTTGGTTCTGGATATTTTTTATCTATAAATAAGTCTTTAACCACTTGAAATCTATCTTCGCAAGGCAATCGATTCAAGAATGGTTTAATTTTATCACACTTAAATAAATGTTTCAGTTTTGGATTCTGCATATGTTTTAAAATGAAAATTTTAACGTCTTCCTTTTTGATGAATTTGGCAAAAGTGGGTATGTGAACAGAGTTTGCGTATAGTTCAAAATTTTTAAATATCCTGTCACTACATTTTTTCATAATTAATTTTGTAAATTTGGGTCTAAACCAATGATTATTTCTACTCAGATTTTTTTCTAATATATTTAAATATTGCTCGGCATTGTTTCTCAACAGGAACATTGTTGAAGATAAAACATCGTCTTTGTAGAACCTTTTTGAATTTTGGAAGAATACATCCAGGAATATTATAGATTTTTCACACAAACGTACTAATAACCGATTTGGTATATCATCAGGATGCTGTTTAATAATACTTTCAATAAAATCTGATGAACAAAAATGTAGCCACTTGAAAGCAGATTGTAAATCTTCTTCTTTGTAGTAGTTAAAAAATTCTTCTACACGTTTTTCATCTTTAAGATGTAATCTAATGTGCAATAAAAATTTATTGATGGCTTTCGAAGTCATCTCTGGGAAGAGTTCACTATGGAGATAATTAGGGTTGATGACGTTCGCATATTGCGGATCGATTATAAGCCATGACGATTGTTTAATTGCACGAGATATGTACAGCATGTCTGTACTTTTCAATATTTTGAAAATATACTGGACGTTTCTATTTTTACAGGCTAAATCGATTTTAAAAATATTACACAAGTCGGACTCTTCATAGTCGATATCTTCAATTTCTTGATTACTATTGTTCTTTGTAGCTTCATTGACAAGTTTATTAAGGCTTCGATGTTTTTGTCCCAACGTAGTTCCTTCTATTATAAGTGGCACCATGTTTACGAACTGGAAAAAAAAACCAAATTTATTTTAGAAAAACCGTAATTTACCATTAATTCGAATAAATATAAATAATAATGTTTCTTGATTTTTAAACAAGTTACGAGTACAGCGTGAAGCTAATTTTACAAATGTATTCAAATGAAGTTATCTAGTGCCAAAATATTTTAAATACATAATTTTGTAGAAAGAAACTAGTAGCCCGCCATCATAACGCAGCAATTGCACTTGCGAAGTCCAATTAATATGGCTCTTTTGTTATATATATATATATATATATATATATATATATATATATATATATATCGTGTAAATATATATAATATCACATTTGCTCACATATATATAGAAATATCATGTTCTTAACATAAGTATTAGATATAATATTGTAACGGTTCTTGAGTAATGATAACTAATCTGTAAATACTTCTAGGCTTAATACTATTCCAAGAATATTACTTTATTTTGTTTTTTTTTTCAGTTTCACGCTGTATCCTGCAGCAGGGTAGACAGAGGGGTACCTCGGTGTTAAGACACTCCGTTCCCCACTTTCTGCCGAATTCTGGAAGCATTGTGTATTGAGTGGCAGAACTCAACACCGCGCTTTGCCTCGACACCAGAGCGAAGAAAATGGAAATATAAACATAAATAAATATTTGACTTCCTTGAGTGGGAATCGAAACCACAACCGTCGCGTTACAATCACACCCTTATGCCACTGCGCCAAGACGGCCTCTTATTTTGTTATATAATGCATTTTTAAGAACAGACTGCACATTTATGGTACCTTGCCAATTATAATAATGGATCTATATTTTGAGTGAAATCCTTACTTTAATATTTTGAGTGAAACTGATAATCCTTTTATCACATCCCCTTTTAATGAACACATATCTTACATGTTGCACCATATTAAAATTATACTATGATAATAATATAGATATAAAAATTTTATAAATTCTTCGAAACATTATTGCTATCAAATCAATGATGCTATCCAATACTCAATCTACTTAGATATATTTAGCCATTAGCCCAAAACAAAAGTATCCGTATAGTTATTAAGATTATAAGATTAGACGTAAATAACATCGAAACGCTTACCGTTTTTCCTTAAATCTTTTCGAGAATTAATATTGTACGTATCAGGAGCTAGCACCACGTTTAGATTTTCTTTTATTTTAATAAATAATTGTAATAACGCTTTTCGTTAAGTATAAACAAACATTACGCCGGTTCGAGGAGCCGCGAGCGAATAGAAATGACTAAGCAGCCTTGAGTATCTATAAATTTAAGGCTAGCCACACACACACAATATTATTGTCAATATTATATTGACAATAATATTATTTAATATGTTATATGATCTCAATATTTTGAAGTGAGTCCAAAATTGATAGAAAGACAAAAGCCATTGTTTTAGTTATTAGTATTATTTTAATTATTATGATTATTTAGCTTACTTAAAGAAAAGGCAATAAAAAAAATATTATAAACTGTTTAATCATTTCAATAATATTAATGAAACAGACAGAGGGCATTCGTGGCCCAGGGTCAACTGCAAACGAAGCAGGTTGTAGGTTTGATTCCCGCTTGAGAAATTTAATATTTTCATTTCTTCGCTCTGGTGTCTCCAGAATTCTGTGGAAAATGTGGAACGGAGTGTCTTAATACTATGTGCCTTCCCTGCTATGTGTATGTATACAGCGTCAAGCTAATTTCACTAACATAGAATGATTTAAAAAATTACATGAGGAGAAAGAGATTTCAAAAAATATTATCTCTGTTTGGTTAGTTTTTTTTTCAAATATTTTTTAGGAAACAGTTTCTTTACCGTACTATTTTTCCCGACTATGACTGATCATATATAGATAAAATATGCTTTAATAGATGTATTCCACAGCTCTGGATAAGTTTCCCGTGTTTTAATACGTTTTAATACGCTCTATTAAATATTGTTTTTCCGTGGGAGTAGTAATCAACATTATTGTCGCTATTTGCACTAATTTCGTAATCCATCTTGAAGAAAAAGCATAAGCATCCGCCCAATTTGAAGTCTTTTAATCAACTAAAATATTGCCACGCGCCCGCACATGAGAATATAATTGACAATAACCCTGTCTCCACCCAATATTGTCGTGGCATAAGCAGAACTTCTAGAAATCTACAACAATATAGACAAACCGACCGCTACACACAATATTATTGACATTACGTACTTTATTGATAATATTATTGCACGTGTGTGTTGTGTGAGGCTATAGAATACATTTGTTATTATTTCGTAACATGCTTTTTCACTATTATTATATGTATAAGAAGGAGACAGAAAATTTTATAAAATGATAAAGCACAGTAGACCTTAAAATAAGGTAACATGGTGTATTTTGCTCCTTTACCATATACTGAATCATTTCATACAGTCAAACAATTCATATAGAAAGGATACAAATTACAGATATACAACATTATAGTAGTGTATGTTATTTTGCGCAATTTAGTCAAAATGTATGTAATCAAAAACACTGTTATATTGTAACATAAATGTTAATTTAATCATTATCGCTTTGTTCAAATTATAGATCAACATCCAATTTATTGTTACAACAAAATATTAACTTTTTTAGAAGTAATTATAGTAAAAGTATCTAAAAGTATAACAAGCTCTGATTTTAAAGTGTATTCAAAAGTTATAGCGCCACGCGTTGCAAATTTTCTCTACAAGGAGCATGGTGTACTTTATAAAGTTTTTCATAAAGAATGTAGATATACTATAGAGTTTCTCATGTTTCTAATATCAGTTAAACGTCAACGTCAAAATTTTAAAGGATATATTTACTGTCAATGTCATAGTCGGCTCTTGGATCTTGTGATTTTTTAAATCATTTGTTAGAAATTGCAAATTGCTAATTTTCTGTGGTCTTTAAATTAATTCATATAATGGGCAAAAAAGGATTTACTGGAATAATTCTGGACTTTTACTACGATCCATTTAAATGGTAAGTATGTAACCTAAAAACTCATGGTGATGGCTAGCTGTTCGTCATATCATATTTTATATTCATATTACAATAGAGCAATTAGACTATTTACGAAACCTACTATTACAACTTATTGTTAGTTTTGTGCCGATTAATATTCTTCTTGTGTGTTTCTTATGAACTATCGATTATAAATTTTCTAGTGCCCACTGAAATTATAAAATATTTTTTAGGAGTCATTAACGATATATAATTTTCATCATTGTGCTTTAACTGTAAGATTATTGTGACCATACCAAAATACAATGATTTACGAAATAATGTAAATCAAATTACATTTTATGCCTAATGTGGATATAACCTGAAACTTATTTCTAGTTGCATAAAAGTATTATTTTAATTTTTGTTTCTTAAAAATGTATTTTTATTTTTTAAAATAATACTTATATAAGATTATAATATAAATAATCAGCTTCATACTGTATCCCACACACAGCAGATATAGGCAGAGGGAACCTAGTGTTGAGACACTCTATTTCCCACTTTCTGCCGAAATCTATTCTTGAGTGGCAGAACTCAACACCGCACTTTCCCTCAATATCAGAGCAAAGAAATGGAAATATAAATGGGAATTAATATTTCACTTCCTCAAATGTGGGGTTTGAACTTACAACCGTCACATTACAGTCACACCCTTATACCACTGTGACAATGACTTTTAAAAAAAAATATATTAATAATAATATAATTAATAATATTTTACATAAAAAGACTGGACTATGAATTGTGTTTTCAAGGAGGAGGTTGGTTGAACTACATTACATAATTTGTTTTGATGTATCCTGTACTGTATCAGCAATCAAAATTTTCATGGGTACTCAGAATGTGTTGTACCATACCCAAAATTATTTCCATTTCACCATGTGGTGCACTAAGTACACCCATTATAACATACCTCGATGTACTTAGTGACATCTAGTTTCCAAGAAGATACTTCATTAAGATCACATTATCACACTTCTAATTCTTTTTAACTTCTCTTTCCTATATAAATTAAAAATGTGAACATGCTGCATATACCTAATATGTAATATAAATACTGTCATTATAGTAATTTTTTTTAACAATCAATGTATGTCAGTCTGCCAATCTCATTAATTTTCAATCTAATGATCAAATATTAAAATTATAATAATAATTTCTTATTAAAATCATATGTATTTTCTTAAAACAAGTTTAGCCATTAACAAGTTTATCTTTATAAAGAATAATTATTATATATTTTGAATTTTTTTATGAGGATATTTGATTCTGTTTATTCTATGATTGTATTATTAAGTATGCAAGATTAACATGTGTAAAAAACGAGGCATTATTAAAATAAAAAATATTTAAAAATTTTATTCTTGGGTCTGATTAGACAAAATTCTACTCAATAATCTAGTACCTAGGTGCAGGGTCTACTTTAATTCTTTTTGGCTTCACTCTGTATCCCACATTAGGCAGAAGGTACCTGAACACCTAGTGTTCAAACACTCCATTTTCATTAAGACACTTCCATTCCCCACTTTCCACCAAATACTGGAGGCAATGCGTGTTGAGTGGTGGAATATGACGTCGCATTTTAACACTTTAAAGTAAATATATCATAGTAGAGGAAGTATTTAATTTCCTCGTGTGCGAGTCGACGCCACGATTAGTCGCGTTTACAGTATTTTCATGCTATAGTTATAATACTTAACAAATGTATAACTTTAAATTTACTGGTTTTATTTAATATATATACATTTCTATAACATTATATTATTAGCAGATATCTTTAAGTTTGTTTGTTATCTTTAAGCTGGAAAAATGTTATTTTTTAAAGTTTATTGATCGAACATTATCTTTCAGGTCAGTCGTGAAGAGCGTCGGATTTTTCGCAGTCGGTGTCGTTATCGCGAGCGAGTGCACAGGTCTTGAAATAATGCCCGCTGTTCCTCAATAATAAATATATATCTATATAAATATTTAAATACAATTTATAAGTAATAAATAAATAAACAAAATGTTAACTTATTTTATGGTTATGTTATACTTTATGCAAGCATCCCTATGTCAAGATACGAGGCCGAATTTCGTAGTGATATTGACCGACGATCAAGATGATGTTCTGGGTGGTATGGTTAGTGACACAGTGAAATAAATGGAGTGACGCAAAAATAATAAATAGATTAGTGGAGTGAAGTTGTTTTATTTATTTTTTTCAGAACCCTATGAAGAACGTACAACGCTTCGTTGCCAATGAAGGGACGACCTTTAAGAATTCCGTAAGTCTGACGAGAGAAATCTTTTAGTACGAAATGTTATATATCATTAATATTTATGGAAGATATAAAAAACAATTAAACTGTACACGATGCTTGTGCATTAGATATCGCATTAGATATAGAGATGTTTATATTTTTGTTTTCATTGTCTGACTAGAGATAGTGTGGATATTGTTAAGGATATGTAACGATATTCATACGTCAAAGTGTTTATATTTGAAAGGTGAATGATAAATGAAGTGACCGCTCCCCCCTCTGCTACGAAATTATCTAATAAATCGGTAATCTATATTTGCAAAGAAGTTAGTTGATTATTCTCACCAACCCTAGAAGAATGTCTCAAATATCAATGCTTTTAATAACTAAAACACTTTAATTTAAGTGTGGACTTAATTATTATTGAATAGTTATGTTGCAATAAATCACGAGAGCGAAATGTGATTTAGATAAAACAGTATACGTTATTTACGTATTTCATTTTAATTTAACAATTCTTTTTAAACTAATTCTTAGCAAACTAATTTTAAAACACTCCCTGCCCTATTTTCAAAGCAAGACATCATCACCAGCTTCACGTTTTATCCCGCACACCGCAGGGTAGGCAGAGGGAATAAAGTGTTAGGACACTTCCGTTTCCCAGTTTCCGCCGAATTCTGGGGGCATTGCGTGCAAAGCGAGGAAATGAAAATATAAATGTAAATAAATATTTCATTTCCTCGTATATTAATATAAATAATTTAATTTACCGAGTGGGAACCGAACTCATAGCCGTCACAGCTACAGTCACGCATCTGTTTTTATTTACAATATAAAAACTTATACCTACTATATAATATATTGTTTATTGTAAAGTTCGTAACATCTCCTATATGCTGTCCGAGTCGCGCCAGCTTCCTGACTGGTCTTCACATACATAACCACATGACCTGGAATAACAGTTTAAATGGCGGTTGTTACGGTCGCGTCTGGAGAAAACTGGAATCTCATACGTTTGCCTCCGCCCTGAAAGGTTCTGGATATAATACTTTTTATGCTGGAAAGTATTTGAATCAGGTAATTTATTTAGGCATAGTTTTATAAAAAATATAAGGTATTACAGTATGGTCGATGAGTCGTGGCTGCTCTAAAATTAGCTGTGCTGCAGCGCTGATTTTTATTTAAGATCTTTTTTTCAGCTCTATGTTGTCTTCCTTTTGAGACACTCCGTTTCTATAAAGACACTTCAGTTCCTCGCTTTCCGCAAAATTTTGGAGGCATTGTGCGTTGAATGTCGGAAATCAACGCCGCACTTTGCCTCTGTACTAGGGCGAAGAAATAAAAATATTAAATACATTATTTCCTCGAGTGGGAATCGACCCCACAATGACATCAAGATACTAGATAGGAAATTTTTTGATTTAATTTCTTCTCGAGTACACAATGTGTGAAAGTTGAGAGAACTTAAATCCACCGCCACGGCTTGTCCACCGTACTATACTAGTCTTACATGTCATACTTATGTAGGTATTTACTTATTTCAAGTATCACTCTTTGATTTTTATTATACAGTAATAATTCAAAAGGGAAGTTATTGAAGTCATTGCAAATAACTTATATCAGCTTAGGCGATAGAAAAGTGCTGAAATTGTCACAAAAATCTAACTACCACTCTAAACTGAAATAAACTCATTTTATTTTTTTAGTACCCTCATTTTGATTATATCAATATTAAATTAACAAATAATTTTATATTCCATATATTTCTAGTATGGAGTCCACGCATCTGGTGGTCCGGAGCAAATACCAGAAGGATGGACCGAATGGCACGGATTGGTTGGAAATTCAGTCTATTATAATTATACAATATCGAACAATGGCGTTCCTACACACTCGACCGACCTCTACCTAACTGATGTTATAGTTAGTATAATATATTTATAAAGTTGAGAAATAATTATGAATAAAGAATTTCATTTATATTCAAATATATGAAGAATACAAACCTACAAACGCGACATGTTGTGGATTGAAATTTATTATTTTCATTTTGTCGCTCTGGTATCGAGGCACAGCGCGGCGTTGAGTTCAGCCTTTCAACACGTAATACCAGCAAATTTCGGCAGAAGGTGGGGAACTCTCAAAAAAATTAATTGACAATATTATTATAAAACATACTAAAATGTTCTATTATACTAAAATATTCTTTCAGCGTGATCTAAGCCTCAGCTATATAGAAAATCAAACTGAATCACAGCCATTTTTAATGGTGCTCGCCCCTCCCGCGCCACACCAGCCGTTCACACCAGCCTCGCGACATCAGGGCGCTTATAGCAACACAACTGTTGAAAAACATCCCAATTTTAATATTGCTGTTACGGTAAGTATGTTTTACCTTACTGTAAGTATGTACATGGCCCTACCTGGGCAGGGTAGGCCGTTCCCTATTATAGGGAATAATAGTTTGATGTCTACCCTAGAAATTTTTCTAACAAAAAATAAGCATCAATTCAAGTAAGATTGAAAAAAAAAACAATATATATAAAAAAATATCTGTTCAAAGTTAAAGACCAGAAAACACACAGAGAATTAAAAAATATTTTAAAGAGAGGGAATCGAACCTACAACCATCGCGTTTATACTATTATATATATTTAAATGTTTGCAGGATAAACATTGGCTAATAACAATGCCACCAGCACCCCTGCCGGAGACGGTGATGCCGGAGTTGGACAGAGTGTACCGTTCTCGTTGGGAAAGTCTCTTGGCGGTGGACGAAATGGTCGCTGACGTTATAGACGCTTTGGACTCTAATTCGTTGTTGAAAAACACATATGTTATTTATACGTCGGATAATGGATATCATATTGGTGAGTGAAGTTATATAGTACATAATTACATATGCAGAGGGATTCTGGGAACCTAGTGTTAAGACAAGTTGTTCCAATTGAAATACTTCCGTTACCCATTTTCTGCCTAATAGTGCAGGCATTGTGTGTTGACATGCTATGAATTTTCCTATCTTCAACTTTCAGGACAATTCTCCCAAGTGTACGACAAGAGGCAACCATATGAAAGCGACATTAAAGTGCCACTTCTCATACGCGGTCCCGGTATACCAAAGAACGTAACAGACCAACAGCCAATACTCAACATAGATTTAGCCCCAACTATAATGTCTTTAGCTGGTTTAACACCTCCGTTAAGTATGGACGGTCGTGCTATAAAATTAAATGGTGAAAAAGAAATGGAAAGGAATATGCTTATTGAGTATTACGGGGAGGCGAGAGATGGGTCAGTGGATCTGAGATGTCCTTGGAAGTACGATAGTGATAATTTGGCGGTAAGTAGTGAAATAAAATATATATACTTTTTTTTCAGCAAATATTTTATGAGGTAACAAACTTTTAAATATATTACGTAGATATGTCGGGCGAACAGCATCAGACACAAAATTTAGCTTTCTAATTATTGAAATCACTCATATTATATACTTTAATTCTATTTATAATAACAATATATTAATACACAATTAATATAAAACATATATTAATACATTAATAATACATACAATATATTAATATAAAAAACTTCCCTCGTTTATAATCTGCTATTGAATGAATCTCAGTGCTTTTTTGTGGACATGAAGTTAATTATGTTAGACCTTTTGACCTTTACATTCCAAATGTTTTGGATAGGGTAGAGGGTACTCTGATCCCGAGAACCGTGAAGCTAAATAAAGTTAATGAAAATATTAATATAACTTACAGCAATGCTATCCACAATATGATTGCAAATGTCAAGACGCAAGGAATAATACCTACGCCTGCTTGAGGCATCTCTCCGAACGGATTAATATGAAATATTGTATATTTGCAGATACAGAGGTGAGTTGCTGTTTATTTTTTTGTGTTAAAAAAAGATTTTTTTTATAATTGAAGTTAAATTCGTAGAGTTCTTTCTTGTTTGGCTGTATTCAACTAAAAGCATTTTTAGATATATTTTATAATTAGAACTGCTTATTTTCTTCAATTATAGAACAACTTATTTAATTTATTTTAATTTATATTAAAATGCAATGATTAAAGAATAGTCTGAATTCGGAAAGCGGAGAACAGAATATGACGAGAAACTCACTCCTCCCTGCCCTGCCTTGCAGTACAGTGAAAATGTTGAAGCTACTTGTTTTGAATTTAAAAATGTTATCTTTTCAGGGTTTCGTAGAAATGTACGACATAAACAACGACGAATACGAACTAACAAATATTATTGACCAAGTGTTGCCATCTATAAAGCATTGGTACAAACTGACTTTAACGGAACTGCTGACGTGCAAAGGATCCAAGAATTGTGATAAACCTTTTGAACATCCCAAAGTTTATGGATAGAGGATATATCCGAAGTAAATGATAATAGTATAGCTTAAATATAAATATAAATGTTATATGGTGAATTATAGTTAAAACCAATAAGAAGAATAATTATTATATGGCAATAATATGCATTTGATCGCTGTTAAATGTTAAAATATCTTATTAATGTCTTCGTCATTAAATATAAAATATGCATATTCTGTTCGAAAATTAAATTAACTTTATGATTAGACTTTTTATTTTTCCAATTTGTCCTATTTTTTCATATGTTTTAATTATCGTCGTGGGTGAAATTTGAACATAAGATTAGATAAAGAAAGAGAAAAAATTACTAACATGTAAATCGAATTAATTAGAGGCCAGTGACGTGGCGCAGGGGCACAAGCGTCAGACCAGGAGCGGCTCTAGCTCGTGTAGGCCCGTGTGCAATCAAAACCCTGTCGGCCCCTACGCCTGACCCAAAAAGCTATTTTATAAGTAAATGTATCGTACAGTAAATGTTCGAAAAAGAAGCCGCCAATAAGGTGCTCGCGTTTGATAACTGCCACCACCGCGCAAGCTGGCCGCTTCTGTCATATCATTGTTGTACCATGATGATCCAAGTCGATGCTCTTAGCCGAGCGTTGCGACGTCCCCTGAGACGGCGGCGCCCGTGTGCCGCCTTGCACTATAGGTTAAGCTGCCCCTGCGTGAGGCTGTAATCGCGGCAGGTCTTAGGTCCGATCCCCACTTGATGAAATAAAAATAATTATATGTGATTTTCTTATAAAGTATGTTGCCAGAACATATTTTATGCAAATATTTATAATATTGCAGATAATAAATCACTAAGTAAAATAGAAATCGAGCATGAATAAATATCTCCAACAAATCTTCATTCTGCAAACTATCACAAATAAATATTATAAGTTTATAATGAAAACACATAATCGTAAAAATTAATATATTAGTTTATACACACAATTTAAAAAAACTCATTTTGCTTTGAAAAACTCACCACGTGAATTATAATAGAAATTAAATTTAATGAAAAACTATTTACTTTGGCAACACTGACACAATTTTAGGTTAAATGTCATTTTCGATTTTACCATTGACAGCTGGTTAGCGAAAATTCTTTCGACTCGATTTAAAACGACCAATTTCTTAAATTTTAAAAATGTCTCTGTGGTCAACGCTAAATCGTAATGTCTTTAAAAGAACCTCCACATTTGCCGTTGCTGTAGCAGGAGGAACATTCTTCTTCGAAAGAACTTTCGAGCTAATTTCAGTTTCAATTTTTGAGAGTGTAAATAAGGGTGTAAGTATTTGTTATGTAATTTTTATTGTGTACAGTTTAATAGTTGATCTATGTATAAATTGACTTTTTATTTGTATCGTACCAAAATACTCTCATAATTTCAATGGTATTATGTTCCAAGGCTTACTATTTTGCACATAACCTATTTTAATATAGACCTTGATGCTAGCTAGAATATAGTTAACAAAAAATTCATATATTTTTTAATTCTCCTGTTAATTTAACACATGCGTCTGTCTAAAAATGAATAATTAGTATACATCAGATCTTCCTCTTATAAATATGAACTAAAATGTAATTTTATATTATTCCAGAAACTATGGAAGGACATCAAGCACAAGTATGAATAGAAAGGAAACAAGTAACTTCGTTATAAAATAATTTATTAGTTCAATATTGTTAATGTGAATAAAAAGCTTAATTTTAATATGATGTTTTATTTACAACTGCCTAAAAAATGTCCATGTAAATAATTTAGTGCAACAATGACGTAATTGCACTTTTTAGAAAAATACTATTTTAAAAATTTCATTGCGTCTCTTGCAATAACCCAAAAGAGTTATTGCAAGATATCCGCGATAATTCAATGTATTCCGAAATATTAATACTAGTGTTTGTAGAATTGCAAGAAATAACACTATTTGTTTAAATAGTGTCACTTAATTTACAGCTGTGAATAATTAATATTTACATTATTATACGTGTTTTTTATTAGATGATTACATGTAAATTTCAATTTCTTACATACAAATTATTGTTAACGATAAGCAGTATCTCTACGTACTCTGTAAGACTATTTTATGTATAATATATAAGTTATAACTGCATGAAATGACACCATTTCTGTTGCAACAACGTCTAAATTGCCAGTTACGCGGGGCGCCCCGCTAAGTGTGGTTGTGTCTTGGAGCAACATCGACGTAAAGGTATTCATGACATTTCATAAAATATTTTGCAGAATCCCGCAATTGTGACGTTGCTGTTCCAAAAATATATAGTAAGCTTTTGGGGAAGAAATGACATAATTGTGTAGAAACGTCAACATCATATGTCACAATTTTTTTTTGGGACGTAAATATGTCATATGGCAGAGACTAGCATAGCAGCTCATTGGCTTATATGTATGTATGTATATATATATATATTTACTCCAGGTATAATATATTACTTTCAAAAAATCTAAAAACTTTGTGAGCACGTCGTTGTTGCTACAAATAATTTTGGATTATTGGATTGATATTATTGGATTGAAATTTGTAAATATAGAACGGTCTGCATGTCGTGGTAGTTGTAAATGGTTGCGCAGATTTAATTTTAAGATTGTTTTACTTTTTATTTTGTTCCCGAGTGAACTATGCGCAAAAAAATTAAGAAAATATAACTTCCGGGCGACCACAACTTGTTGACCTTACTGTATGTAGAATTAATATTATTAAAGCCAGTCGTGGCTCAATACACAAACTGTAAGCGCAGCAGGTTCGATTCCCACTCGAGGGAATTAAATATTAAATATTTTCATTTTCTCTCTGGTTCTGCCACTCATCACGCAATGTCTTTTTGATAACGTAGCGTAGGGACGGGAACGTAGGGAACGGAAGTTTCTTAATGGGAACGAAGAATCCCAGGTCCCCTCTGCCTGCCCTGCTATGTGCGGGACGTTATTTAATAAAAGAAATATGACTAAAATATTTAATTAACGACTTTACTTTCAGATAAAAATATTATCAATAACGGATAACTGTACATGAAGATTAATGAAATATTATATAATATAATGGAAGACAAAATAACTCCTGAAAGACCAAATGTTTTAGAAGTTAGGAAACTATGTAAAGATGGTAAAAAAAATACCTACTATTTACATAGGTCAATCTAATTTAAATCACAATCGAAAGTCTCTCAATCTACTTCATCAATTTATTATATATTTTTTTATTATTCTTGCAGCTAATGATAATGACTCTTTCATACCAAAAAACAAAGTAATTTGTAGAGAAAATAAGATTATGCCACGAGGTGATGAATTACATACGAAAATAAAAAAAAGATTAAGAAATCCAGCGGCCTGGAAAAAGAATATACGGTCTCACTTGAAGAATTCAGGTCAGAAGTATATTTCTCAAAGGGGTAAGGTGGTCGCTGCAAAAGAAATGAAGCCTCCATGCTCTGGCAAATGCAAACATAAATGTTCAGAAAACTTTTCCGAGAAGCAAAGATATGATATTTTTAAGATGTATTGGGATTTGTCCTGTCTCCAAAGACAGCGTGATTTTCTGATTTCGACAATCACTGTGCTAGAATTGGCACAGCGCCGTTTAAAAACTGGTGTAGAAAAAAACAGAAAACCCAATACGTTTTATTCATTAATGTCCAATGGAAACAATTACAGAGTATGCAAATTGTTTTTGTTGAACACTTTAGGGATATCCGATCGTACTTTACGTACTATGATCGAGGCCAAGACAAGTAACGATTCTAATGGCACAGCACCAAGTGACAAACGCGGCTGCCATGGCAATCACAAAGAAACTAACTTAGAGGTCCAAGAGTCTGTTTGGAATCATATTAATTCAATCAATAGGATTTCGAACCACTATCTTCGAACTGACATAGGTAAAGAGTACATCGATGGTGCTCTCACAATAGCAGAACTGCATCGTGACTATAAAAAAATAAGAGAATCTGAAGGCAAAGAGGCTGCATCATATGATTTATACTTTAAAATGTTTAATACAGAATTTAAACACATTTCTTTTTTTGTACCCGAAAAATATCAGTGCGAGGTTTGCGAAGAATATGAAAATGCTGATGAAGATGATAAAAAAATCCTAGAAACTGAATATATCGAACATTGCCAACAGAGTGTACTTAGCCGAATGGAAAAAACGGGCGATATAGAAATATGCAAGAACACAGATAGCAACGAAATAGTCGCAATTTATGATCTCCAATCAGTTATGCCGGTGCCAGTTGCCGAGTCCTCGCCTTTTTATTATAAATCAAAATTGAATTGCTTCAATTTTACAGTATGTACTAAATGCTTATTATATGGATATATTTTTTCAGCTTCAACCTAAATCGCATGTAGTAGGGTAGGCAGAGGGAGCCTAGTGTTAAGAACCTTCGTTCCCCATTTTGCGCCGAATTCCGGAGGCATTACTTGTTAATTGCCGCAAATCAACGCCGCACACCAGAGCGAAGAAATTAAAATATTAAATATTTCATCAAAATACTTTATAGTTCTCATTTGTTATAATAATCTGATAATATTCATGTTTTTTTTTTAGGTTTCCGATGTAAAGGACAAACAAACGTATTGTTACTTTTGGCACGAGGCCATGGGAGGTCGGGGAGCAGTCGAGATTGGCTCCTGTGTCTTTAAATACTTGCAACGTGTGGCCAATACTCACCCCGGCTGTAATGTGACCTTCTACAGCTACAATTATGGCGGGCAACAAAGAGATAGGTCCGTTATATATCTTAATAAAGTGTTATGTATTTTCTTTCATCCATTGTCTAATATTTTCTATTTTTTTTAGGTTAATATATTCGTTATATTTGTATGCTGTTAAAACTCTACCAATTAACAAAATTACACACAAAATTTTAATGAGGGGACACGATCAGAACGAGAGAGAGACGGCCTATTCCATCATTGAAAAGATAATTAAAAAGACAAAAAAGTCGGGCTCCATTTATGTGCCAGATCAGTATGTACAGATAATAAGATCTGCAAAGAAAAAAGGTAGTTTATTTAACGTCGAAGAATTGAATTTTGATGATTTTATTGATGTGAAAAAATTATCTGACGAAATCGACCTTAACATCGTCAAAGATGTGGATGGAAACACGATAAAAGCCACACACGTGAAAGTAATAGAGTTTCAAAAGGACAATGACGGTATGTACAAATACAAAATAAAATTCGACGGCAATTGGAGTGAAGCTGAAATAAGGAGAAAGGGACCAAAAACAACTAGCCGAAGCACAGCCATAAAAGATATCAATTTGGTACCGGCGTATACATCAAAAAGAGAAATTTCCACAAACAAAAGAAATGATTTAAAAGAACTGTTACAAAAGAATATTATTCCTCGGTATTATTCTACTTTTTATGAAAGCATATTGTAAACATTGTGTACAATTTTTTGGTTATAACCATTGTAAATAGCAACGCTGAGTCTGTCTGTGCGCGCGACGGTTGTAGATTAGAATCCGATTCGGTGGAATGAGTTTTCATATCTTCGTTCTAGTAACAAGACAAAGTGACCCAACACACAATATCTCTAAAATTGGGCGGTGCTCAGGGAACGAAGTGTCTCAACACTCATTTCCTTCTGCCTACCCTGCTTTATTTGGGATACAGCTAAATAAATATATTCCCAGTAGGGTCTGGTACGGGTACGTACTTAACACTGTTCTAAAGTTTGTGTTGTAAAACATATATTAATATAATGATTACAAACCATTATTTAGTTTTATTTTGTCATAAATACAGAATGCACGTTTGTTTGTTGTGTTATTTTAAAAAGATTCTGAAGCAACAGTGACATATCGACGATCCCTAGGTAAAGTATCTAAAATGAAAAATTTAAGTATATTTTACTCCTGTATCAAACTACTAACAAGTATAGTTTTCTATCATATTCACGTATAATAAATGGATAAATAATTATTTTATTTGAAATAAAAAAAAAAACCTTTCTCTCCGAGTACCCCGTTAGGGAGGGATAAAGCGTGAAGCTAAGTAAAATTTTGTGAAACTCAAATGCAAACGAGACCATCGTAACGCAGTGGAACATCATGTGAATGCAAAAATTAGTAGTGAGTTTGACCCGCATTTGGGGGGAATAAGATATTTGTATTAGTAGAAAGTGTGGCTTTCAGTTCTAGCCAGACAAACATCGGTTTTATCAGTAAGCTCACTGTCTCTTCTCTGCTATTCGGGAAAAATCATCGAAATTCAAAGAAATGAAATGCAGACGCTGTTCTCATATATTTATAGTCGTAGTCTTCTGTATCCGGCATATACCAGGGAAGGCAAAGGGAACTTAATGTTAAGTCACTCTATGCTCACTTTCTGAATTCGAGGCACTGTGTTTTAAGTAATGAAACTCAACGCCGCCATTTTGCCTTAGTACAAGAACGAAAAATGAAAGTATTAATAAATAATAACTCATCCCCTGAGTGGCAATCGAACCCGCAAGCTTAAACATTAACACCAACCTTTCACTATGAAAAACCTGCAAAAAGAAGTATACCGTATAAACAGTACCAATAAATTAAAACATAATTTATAGCATTGACAAAACTTTTTTATTTTAATAGATATTTAACAAAAAAAAGTAGTGCCCGAGTTATACAAATTTTCTACTTAATAAATAACTAATATTACCATAACTATAACAAATGTTTTTAAATGCAAAATTGTTTAAGTAAATATTTATTACATTTAAACAATATCTATACTATTAACAAATTATTAATACAAAGTACAGTGAGCACTTTTTAACCGCTTTTTTTGGAAAATTGCGAATATCCATGAAAAATGGATATAATGAATAAATTCTAAAATCATATTTAATATCCAGGTTAGTGGTGACGCAGGAACATTGCCTACAGAATTCGGCAGAAAGTGGAAAACAGAAGTGTTAACGGAAACGTTCTAACATTAGGTTCCTAGGTCCCCTCTGCCTGCCCTGCTGTGTGCGGTAATTAGATTATTTATCTTTAAATAAATATATATATTATATATAGGGACCTAATTAAATAAATATTTTATTGTAATCCTTCTAAAGGAATACATAATATCTTTGTTTTTTTATATATCTTTCCATATAATATATATATGTATTTTATTTGGCAGATTTATAACGTATATATTCAGGGTCATCAGTGAGGGTGTCAGCTGATGATGAAGATGGCAAGGATCTCGGTTGGACCGGCAGTGGTGTGTCGAAACGCGGCTCTTCTGCTAATGCCCATATAATATCCACTAGTAATGGTTGAGCTAAGTTTTTGATTGCATCTTGACGGGCGACCTGTGGGAATTTAGATTAATTTAAATTACATATATATATATATATATATATTTAGTTTAAACATCTCCATTTTTTTTTTGTGTATGAAAAGGCAATTAAAATAGTTGTTCTCATAATATTTCTTTCACCTATACGTTTATATAATGAGCATATCCCAGATGCTGAGATAGTCATTAAAAGCATTTCGCACTAATATCATTGTAGGACAATTTATTTTGAAATCAACTAAAAATATATATTTATAGTACTCTATATGTTTTACTTACACTGCGTAAATAAAACATATAGAGTATCCCGTACCCTTTAATAACATTGACTTACAAGTATATATTTTTTTCTGTACTCCAAGAGATTCTAAATCTTATACAAATACACAGCTAACAAAACGATCATTTTGATTTCGTTTTTTTATAATACACAGACAAAAAACCAAAAACTCACAGATTCGAAATGATGAACGATCATTTTCAACGCGTACTCTTTTATATCCTGCGCCCGCATCCGGTCGGCCGCTTGTAAAATGGCCAACACGTTCTCCGGAGATACGTTGCTTTGTAGATTGTGTTTGCAGAACACTTGGAGGCGGTTGTTCGTGAAACCTGTTCATAAATATTATTATAATTATGTTTGCGTGTGACTGTGTCGAGGCAAAACGCGGCGTTGAGTTGCGCCATTCAACATACAATGTCTCTGTTGAGTTGAGTAAATGAAATAATTAATGTTTTCATTTCTTCGCTCTGATGTCGAAGGAAAACGCTGTGTTGAGTTCCGCCAATTGACATTCAATACTTCCAAAATTCTGCAGAAAGATTGAAGGCGGAGATATAGCGTGAAGTTTAACAGTGTATTCCGTTTATAGTTTCCGGATAGGCAAAGGGAACTTAGTGTTAAGACACTTCGTTTTTTTTCGAATTTTCAAGGTAATGCGTGTTGGGTGGCGGAACTAAACGGCACGCTTTGGCTCCTTACCGGAGTGAGAAAATAAAACTAATTCATACTCATTTAGAGGGAATCGAACCCGCAACGTCGCGTCACACTCAAACGATGGCTTGAAGTTAATTAAAGAATTCATAAAAGTGCTGATTTTTTATATGAAATACAGAATGTGTATATAAATGACAATACCTATTGTTCTCGAATGTTTAATCTCGAATATTCCAAAACGGAATCGAAGGAAATTAATGCAGTAAATAAATATTATGAGTAAGATATAAACTCGTATCTCATAGTTATCCTGAAAAATCTTACTAACAAAATATATTTATTATTTTTTTTTTCATTCAAATAACAACAATTACCGTAATAAATAGGTGCTTGAAACAAATAAAGGGAGTCTTCAGTGGGCATATTAACGTCTCCATAGTAGATGTAACGAAGGAGAGAATCGAAAGCCTCCTCTGACGGCACCGTATCACAGATTTGAATCTAAGACAATGTAAATTCTATTAATATATTTTATAAGCGTTTATACCAGGGGTGAGCAACCTTTTCAAGCGGCGGGCCACTTTTAATTACAAAGTTTGACACTTAATTTTAAATAATGCCTTGCGGGCTACGTAAATTAAAAAATTGGTTTATATCAGGCCAATAAAACGTATATTTTAAAATTTTAATACGCTCGGCGGGCCACGCGTTGCTTATCCCTGGTTTATACTATGTTTGTTAATAAATAAGACAATTGCTTTATTTTTTAAAAATCAGACAATCCCCACTAAAGGTGAACCGTGAAAAAGGAAGAACCGCTTAAAAAACGGCCTGTTTTTTTGTCAGTGCGAAGTGCGAGTCAGACACTGACACGATGGGTTCTATACCATTATACATATATATATATATAAAACAATGTCTGACTGTTGTATGGGGAGCCCCATAATATATCTATTTTATTCTTTTTTAGTATATATTAATAATCAAGGTTCAGATACAGCCTGATTACAGATGAACAGACACATAGATGTACGAAAAGTAAGAAAAAACATACATTAACAATATTATCCTGCGGTGAGAAAGATCTAAACATAGCTTCAAAGTACGCGGCTCGAGCTGCCAGTATAGACTTGTGCGCGGGCCTAGCCGCGCCTGCGACGCGGAGTTTAACGTCGGCGAGCTCCGCGCCGGCTCCGCTCACAAATATGCACATATCTTGTTCCAGTGTTGTACCTGAAATGTATCATTAATATTTCATTTATGTATGAATGTCTATAATATATAAAAAAATAGACGCTAATTAAACTTATTTATTATTTTACTTTGTTTATTATTATAATCAGGCATATAACAATAGCTTCACGCTGTATTCAGTACATAGCATCATAGGGAGAGGGGATCTGGGAACCTAGTGCTAAGACACTGTGTTTCCATTAAGACACTTCCGTTTTCAACTTTCCACCAAATTTAGGAGGTAAATTAAATAACACTTAATTCGCAGTATCTACAAAATTGGGCGGTATGTTGGATAAGGAGTGTAGTAATTAAGTAACACTAGGTTCCGTGCACCCATCCTGTTATATACGTGATACAGAGTGAAATTTAAAAATAAATGAATATCACACCTTTAACTTCCTCTTCCTGTTCATTCGTGGGCACTTTACTTGACGGTTGGTGTCGACGACGTATCACCTCAACCATTAATCGTTGATCCATTTGTTCGAACTCTGATGACATCACTATTGCTGTGAAATTGTAATCTTTCACGACAAACCTGTATAGGATGAAATAATATATCATTTATATTTTCATTTCCTCCTTCTGGAGTCGAGGCAAAGCGCGCCGTTGTATTCCGCCACTCCACACGAATGTTTTCACAAATCGGCGGAAAGTGGGGATCAGTGTATAGGGTAGATTTTCGTGCAAATTTTGATTTAATGTTAGGATTACTTTTATTATTCTTATCTTCATGACAATAGATTAGAAAGCAATAGTTTAGAAAGCCTAACTTCAAAGCCCCAAGATTCTTCAACCGCACTATACCTAATAAAAAAAACAATCTCACCTCAGACAATACTCTTTAATACACGTCAAATTAGCGTGATGTGCCGCATGGAGCGCTTGCAGCACGTTGCTATAGCAGAGGTTGGCGCGGAGGTAGCGGGCACAAAGCCCGCGTAGACGTGGTATGTTCAACTTGAGAGCTAGCCGCAGTACTTCCATTACTAGAAGGATCGTTGCTGGTGATGCTGGGTCCTCATCTGTATACAAAATTAGTATATGTTAAACAGTATAGTATTTTTTTATCAGCTTCACGCTGTATCCCGCATATAGCGGGGTAGGCACAGGGAACATAGTGTTAAGACACTCCTTTCCTCACTTTCCGCCGAGTTTTTCTGTTGAATGGTGTGCCCCTACGCAAAGACGACCTCGTTTTAACAGTAAATTATTTTATTATTAGTTAAAAAAATACAAATTTATTTTTTATTTTCGTTTAGTGTCTACACACTTTCGTTGCTTCATTGAAATACATACATATCATCGTGACACAGTGATTAAATAATAACTAACCTTTCTCAGTAGGATCAATTCTATCTGTATAAATATAATTGAGGACCATTCGGAAAGCTTCCGGGGTTGCTTCAGGTAAATTGACAGTGAGCTGTGGACTTGACTTGTACGAACATTCCGCTGTAGGCTCTTCTTCGCCTGATGCTATACGTTCTATACGCTTTGCCAGTTCTTCTTTTGCTTCCCTATTGAAATGATGAAATGATATTTGAATTTTATTCTATGCTAGCGACCCAAATATAGCTTTACCTGCTTATTATTCAGTTATAGCCAAATTATATAAGATTTGGCTATAACTGTTAAGTTTATCTGTTATTTAGACTATGTTCATATACAAGATGGAAGCCTCAGCGCTCCTTTTATGGAAAAAAATAAAACTAACTTCAGGACGGCCACATTTTATCGTCCGAACTGTACGTGGCGTTTCAAGATATTGCTATTTTCATAGTTCATTTAGACAATATACGTCAACTCACTTAATCTTAGCTCTCAAGTACTGCGACCTCGCCGCCAGCATCGCCTGGTGCGCGAGCACGGCCGTCTGCTCACTGCCCACCAGCAGCGTGACGTCACAGAACTGCTGCGACTTGAGGATGCGCCCGAAGTCGTCGTGGAGGGTACAACGCGGGTAGTTTGACAACTGAAACGTGATTTCTTTTAGGTTTACGCTGTATTCCGCATATAGCAGGATATGCGTGTTGAGTGACAAACACCAACGCCGTATTTTGTCTTTAACAGAACGAGAAAATGAAAATCTATATTTATACTTTCAATAAAATCGTAACTGATCTAAACTGAAGGACCTTTAGTAATTTAATAGATCCCAAAACAATAATTTTTTTGTTTGTATTTTACTCTGCGTTTGTTACCGCTAATTTCACAAATGGCCCGGCAATTTAAAGGAAGTTTTCACTATTGGATTCTGGAAAGCTTTCCTTAACATTTAGTGTTTATTGTAAATCGGTTCGTAAATAGAAGAGTTATCTATTTATAGTGTTTTGCTCGACAAAACTGCTTCTTGCTGAAAGAGTTATTTTATACAACTGTTTCATTGAACTAGCTATTATATAATATTAGCTTCAAAGTTTGGTATTTGATATTGTAAATATATTATTTTTATACAAATGAGTCGAGATTGTATAATACTTATATAATATAGATTATAATTGGTATATGTATTTTTATCTTAAAAATGTATTACATAACAAAATATATTAAAATAATATTTGTGGAATAGTATTAAGTTTAGAAGTAGTTGCAGATTAGTTATGATTACTTACAAACCATTAAAATATATATAACTATTACTTATGATGAAAAATATATTTGAGGCCGACGTGGCGCAGCGACATAAGGGTGTGACTGTAACGCGATGGTTGTAAGTTCGATTCCCACTCGAGGAAGTGACATATTTATTTACGTTTATATTTACATTTTTTCGCTCTGGTGTCGAGGCAAAGCGCGGCGTTGAGTTCTGCCACTCAACACGCAATGCCTCCACAATTCGGCAGAAAGTGGGGAACGATTCATGAATAAATATAACACAAAGGAACAACATACCTGAAAACGATACAAATGTCCACTCCTAACGTTATTATCTATAGTACCACCGAATATATACATAGCATCACCTATGACAGCGCCCGCGTGGAACAAACGACCAGATGGTGTCTGCGAGTCTGGAGCTGGGTGTACTACTGACCTGAAATAAAAGACATTCTATATTTATTTTCTTTTTAGTTTTACGGAATACAAATCCCGCAAATAGTTGGGCGGGCAGCGTTAAAAGAGTCGAGTCGGATTTCAACGCTTCGCTTTGTCTTGTTACCCTGTCCTATCACGTCTACAGTTGATAATATGAAAATTTCATGTTTCGGATTTTTCACATATTGCATATTTGGTACAACAATGATATAATTAATTGCATTTCTTAGAAATAAGTTAAATAACTAAAAAACTGTTTAATTTTATTAAAATTTATTTATAACTTAAAAATTGTTAAAAAGTGTAAACACGACATAGTTGTACCAAATGAGTGATACGTAAAAGAAACTATATCCCCTGCATCTTTTAAAAATCACATCAGTATATCAAAATAACAGTAATGGAGATCAGACGGCAATATACTAATCTAACTTAATCGCAATATTAATTAAATATACCTACCACCCAAGACAATGCGCTACGCTAAAATTCCCTATTCTAAAACCCACGCATAAGTACGAAAAAAACCAGATTCCCCAGAACCATAAAAAATTATTAAAAACAAACTTACCACACCTGAGTATCCAAATCATAACAATGCAGATCTGATGGCAAAGTGCTATCAGCGGCGCCTCCAAATACATAGAGATGTCGGGCGTGTCGCAGCATCACGTGACCGTAACGCCGGGCGGGGGCCGGACCCGCGCTGCGGAGGAGGTGTTCTGTGCAGACACGACTCCACCTACAATTTAGAAATAGTAAACGATAATATTTTTTTTATGGTAAGGAGATAATTCCGAAGAGCGGGTAGAGATATGTCAGATACTATAAAGACACTTCAGGTCTAGGAAAATGTGGCCAAAACACGAAATAATGCTGCGATTAGTATTTAAGGGCAATTATTTGAAATACCCGCCCGCCCTGTTTTTATTATTTAGTACATTAATGACTAAATAATAAAAACAGGCATAAATAGAATCAAGTATAAATGTTAGAAATAATAAGTGTGCGGAATGTGCTCAATGCCTAAATTTAATTTGGTTGTCTCAAAAATGCCTATAAATGTTTTAGTTTTAGATGGGGTGTACAAATAAAGACAAATATAAATTTTATACGGTATATGTGGCTTCAAAAATAATATCATAAATCGAACTGAAGTTTTTTATCTTTCAATCAAATTTAGGTATAATATTTCTTATATATATATATATACATCGATCATATATAATTTGGATAGAACTAACTAACAAATAGTTTACATAGAAAGTGGTTAATATTTATCTATTACCACCTGCAGTACGGCCAATGTATCGTGACCGCCTTCAAATTAGATTGAATTAACTGAACTTTTTTGCATTGTCCACTTGAGAACAAAAAAATAGAAAATCCAACAATTAAATTTGACAACTAACTTCAGGGCTGCCACAACTCACCAACCAGTGTAACCAAATATTTATCAAATTCCATACTTACGTGTGGGTTTCAAAATCGAACTGAAACAACGCATTAGTAATCTTAGCTCCACTCTGACCACTGAACACAAACATTTTGCTGCGGGCGACCGCAACGGGGAAGTTGCAGCAGGTGGGTGGGCATTCACCTTTCTGTTCTATCTTCTCCCATTGGTGGTTCTCACCCTGTTTTTAAGAAATAAATTAATAGCAATGGCATAGGAATATGTAAAAGGAAATAAAATATTAAATATTTTCATTTACTTGCTCTGCTCTCTCTAATTCAGCAGAAAATGGGGAACGGTATTGTCTTATTGGGTGTCTGGGTTCCCAAGTTCCCTGTGTCTACCTATGATGCTTAAGTATTAAGCTAATTATATATAACAATAATTATGGAATTACTTACCACTAAATTGATAGTCCACATGTCATTCAAGCGTGCATTGCCATCATAGCCGGCAAATATCCACAATTTATCATCATATACAGCCGCACCATGAGCAGATCGTGGGACTGGTTCCCTTATAAAACATTATAAGTATTATATATCTGCTTCATGCTGTATAGCGCACACAGCAGGGTAGGCAGAAGAAACCTAGTGTTAAGACAATTCATTCCTCGTTTTGTGGCGTGGCGGAACTGAGCATCAGAGCGAAAAAATCGAAAATACTAATTTAAATAAGAATTTCGTTTTCTCGAGTGGAGATTGTAACCACAGCCAGCCGCGTTTACAGTCACACATTTATGACTATGCGCCATGACTGGCCCCATATTTGTATTAATATGATAAAATGAATGAAATTAAAATAGTTAATTTCATGTTTTTTTTTGCATCACATTGTATCTTTATTCTGCATATATCCCATAGATTAGGTAAAGGAAACCTGTACTAGATGATCCCCATATAAAAGAACATTTTAAAAATAGATTTTTAAATTATTAATTAATCAAATTGTGAGCTTTTTAGTCAACCATTTGCAATATATTTATTGAAATGTTTAATTTGACATAAATTACTTTACATTCATTAATTAGATCTGTGAAGAGTTGTTGTTTTATAGTAGGATATTAGACTACTAGTATTAAGACATTCTATTCTCTGCCCACTGCTCCATTACTGCCCAATTCTACAAGTTACTGTGTGTAGAGTGGTGGAACTCAATGGTCAAACACTGTGTCTTATTACCAGGGCAAGTGGGAATCAAACCCACAACTCAAAATCAAAATGTCAAATTAAACATTTTTATTATTTTGACTTAAGACTTTTATATTATAAATATTAAACAAATCATTTAACTTTATAAATTTAATCAATAATAAATTTATAAAATTCTAGTTTGAATGTATTATTACTTTTTTAAAATACTCACTGGCCTGTAAACTTCCATTGGACCCATTGGGCACTTTGAAATTTATATTCAAACAAATCATTTTTATTGGTTAAATTTGAATTAGCTAATATGTTTCCTGTATAACCACCAAATACAAACATTGATGATCTGTGAACCTAAAAGTAAAATAAAAATTGTTATAATGATATATTTTAATTTTACCTATGTGGTCATCCAAAAATAATGTCACGAAATAAGAGGTAAGGGGTGATATGAGGTGAAGAAGAGTGGTGGTGAAGTCCTAAATCTTGTGATAATGTCAAAATATAGTAGGGATGAATAATTTTGAAACTGCTGTTTCAATTTAATCATTTCTGCTTGAAGTATTTCAAGTCAGTGTGATCTGAACATACAGGGATGATAAACTCACAAATGTGACCAGCTGTAATATGGACAAAATATCATGAAATGTATGTGACATAATTTATAAATGGCTATGTATTTATAATAAAAAATACTATTGCAGTGTAGCTCAAGCAGTAATATGTAACTTACAACAGCAGAATGGTGATATCTTGGTGCAGGGGGTGTGCCCATGCAGCCAGTTTTAGTCCATGATTTTTCTCTTATATCAAATCTAATCAGATCATTCAACATATATTTGCCATTGTCACCCCCAAAAACATAAATGGCATCCTTGTAAGCAACAGCTGTATGTTTACTTCGTCTTAAAAAAACATTTTTATTATTTATAAAATGTATACTTTAAAAAAAGTACAGCCTAAATCCTGCCTAGGTTCAGTTTAGTTGAACAAAAATAAAGTCATACAAAAAAGTTTCATTTGCTTCTATTCGTAAGTTCAGAAGATGTGATTGTACAAACAGATAAATAAATAAACACCTGGATAGATATTTAAAAATATGCCTAATATATATTTTATTAATAAGTTCTTTTCATTACCCTGGATTATATTTCCATAAAATATTTCATGCTTTGAGACATTTTTAAAATTATATTATAGATATAGAAGATGGAAGTGGAATATTAAAAACATTAACAAACCTTGCACCAACAAATTCAAAGCACTCTGACATCCTTTTCCATTTGTGCATTGCTTCAAATGGCCCAAATTCCATTCTTAGACTTATGTCTAATTCATTAGGATTTCGAAGTTGTTCTGTTATCATTTTAGCTATATTCTGCATTTTCGTATCCAGCGGAATGGTCGCTGTTTTATTTATTTACTTGGGTAAAATGAAGTATTCACCTGTTTAAGAAAAAGAGAAACTAGTAAGAAATATATTTCTAATATGAATAATAATAATAAAACGTACCTTATGTTAATAAGATAAATACATATAGATTAGTATTTATTAAGGAAATATTTTAAAAAATAGTTCCCCAAGGAATTCTTGTGTATAGATGAGACAGTTTTTTCCACACTAAAATAGTATTGAATTAGGACAAAGCAAAAGTGGAATATCAATTCAGCACAAAGTTGTAAATAAAGAAAACCTCAAAATAAACTATTGAAGAGAAATAGGTCGGCACTGTTTATGGTTTACACTTCCGATTAATTTTTGTTTTATAGTGAATATGTATAATATCGTAGTTACTTATGTTATTTTTTCAAGTTAAAAGAAATTTAGGTTTCAACTCTTAGTCCGTAATCGATTTAGTGTTTTACTATCTTATTGTTTAATTTTTAACTTAAAAGTCAGTATTATTTAGATTTTATTTTTTATATGTTTTGACAAGCGGTAATTGACAGATATTACATATGACAGTAATTTACGCCGTGTGATCCCGGCTTAGCATAGGATCACCCTGGTACTGTCGGTGTCGTAAGAGGCAACTAAAGTACGTGTGGTAGAGTCATGTCGCCAGTAATGGCAACACGCATGGGCAGACTCGTCTGGATTAATACCATCCCCGGCATTTAAAACCGGCGGGAAGTAGTGGCTCTTGCCTGCGTTTCTCATTAGGTAATGCCGGGCCCCAGCGCCCTACATCTCCACCTTAAAGGCCGGCAACGCACTTTTTTTTTTTTTCGAATGGACTTAATTGCTGTTGACCTGGATTGGTCTTAACAGCGTCACCGGGCGGGGAGGGGCGAGTGAAGATAAAAGTTGAGCTTTGATGGACACTCGTGAGGTGTTGGCGATCGCAGGGGAATGCCCTACGTACGCTAATCAGGGGGGGGTTCGACCATTTGGCCCCGTCGCGCCGAGGCGCGGCCGTGCCGTAAGATAGGACTGGCCTCGCCGCCTCTAAACCTGTAGCTCCTCTGGTGTTACACAGGGCCGTGGGCCCAGCGGTGATCACTTACCATCAGGTGACCCGAACGCTCGTTTGCCTTGTCTTCCATAAAAAAAGAAAATATTACTTCATCAGTATTGCTACATCTAAAAAAGTATCGAATATTTTTTCAGTATAGTACTGTACCATAATGTACTACAGTGAGCACCGTACCGATACCGTACTTGAATATTCCTGTAAAATCAAATTTCTTGGCTTTGCGTCTCCTCAAAATATTTCGTTCTTCTGTGATTTCTTTTCACCGCATGTGGTATACTGGTGAACACAAAAAAATATATGACTATGATTTTTAAAATGAATGTACGTTTATAATACTGTTTATAAGGTTTATACTACTATAGATAATAAATACTTAAATTTTGAATCTAGTTCAAATTTATTCTGATCTTCTGTGGAACATTGACGATTCTGTAACAGCCAAGTTTGTTTCTTTTGTGTTTTGGTTAAATTGTTATTCATTATTCTTCAAATAATAAAGAAACGTACTAGATTTCCTAGACCATATTAAAATCTTATTTTCTATCCCCTATAGGAAAATGTCATCACCGGTAATTACATGTGATACATTTAATAAATAAAACATTGGTTGTGCGTTATTAATATTTTGGTTATTATTGTTTCATCATTGTCTAGACTGAAGAGAGCGTTAGACGCAATAGTGAAAGCGAAGCTGGAGAAGCCGAGACTCCTGAACATGATCCTCATTATGAACCAATTGTGTCGTTGCCGCTCGTGGATATAAACACCAACGAAGAAGAGGAAGAAGAACTTGTTAAGATACGAGCTAGGCTTTATAGATATGATACTGGTGATCATGAGTGGAAGGTAAGTTTTTGACAAAGCTAAAATTTCATCATAGCTAATATAAATGTAATTTAACAACTGTGCTTATAGTAAAACATAACCTATACGATAATTATGTGGTTATTATGCAACAAAAGAGTTTAGTTACCTCTAAATATTATTGAATAATGTAATAAAGCCTATGCAGTCAATGCTTAAACTAGATTGAAATAAAGACTAGAAAATATATAGATTTATACATTGTATTACATAGAATAGGTGTTGTTTATTTATAAAAATTTTTGTATGATAATTATTTTTTATTTAGGAACGAGGCACAGGTGACATAAAGTTGTTACGCCACAAATTAAACAACTCAGTCAGGGTTGTTATGAGACGTGACAAAACTTTAAAAGTTTGCGCTAACCACTTCATCACTCCAGATATAAGGATGAATGTGCACTGTGGCTCTGATAAGGCCTTCAACTGGTCTGTATTTGCTGATTTTGCCGATGAAACTTGTAAACAAGAATTGCTTGCAATAAAATTTGGAAACCCTCAAAGTAAGTTATGTTTTAATTTTGACTATTGCTTTTACATTTTTTGAATTCTTATTCATATCCTAAGGAAAAGAAAATATTTACCAATATGCCAAACATGTTTTCTTAAATGATGTCTTTGAGTAGTGGAAATTTGTAAGTCTCCCTATGGGGATGCTATCGGAAAAGAAATCACTTAACATTCCAAAGATTCATCAAATGGGTGTATGACGGTGATAATGCAAGGTGAGGAACGCAGAGTAGTGTCTTTGGACATTTAACCCAATTTTAGGTTTAAGGGAGAAACTTAAGAATTTCAATATAGCTTGATAGGAAGAGAAGAAAAGACAGCATAGAATACATACATAAATTTTTTATACATCCTTAAATAAGCTAATAAGAGGCTTAGGCTTTACCTTTATTACTTTTATTATTATATTGTTAGTGTTTCTTGTTTAACATATGTTTGATTGCTTACTTAGTCAATTTGGAGCATTCATACAGCCTTATGTGCTTAGGGCACGTAAATGGCTCATAGATATTCTGTTATTATTATTTTATATCTGTCCATTTACAATTAGCCAGAGGCTTTAATTAAATTTTATGAATATATTCTGTTATAATTAAAAAAAAAATAGATTCACTTGTTCCTCAAATTTTAAGGCTTTGTGTGTTATGCAATGGAGCTTAACACACCGCTTTGGCTGTGTGTGATGGAATCAAACTTTTTGTGATTATATATATATATATATCAAAGTAATTATTAATCTCATTGTATTCACTTTAGATGCAGAACTCTGGAAAACCAAATTTGCTGAAGCACAGGAAATAGTACGGACCAAATGTAGTCTTTATACACAAGATCAATATTCAGATGATGAAAGTAGTATCACAAGGAGTGAGGACACTGACACACCTGAACCCAAAAGTGCAGATAAGGTACCAGAAGAAGAAACTAATAAAGAACTTTACGAAAAAGACTCTGATGGTGTTATCTTAAAACTGAAGGAACTTAAAGTGGAAAGTGAAAAGTCAGAGTAATAATATGTATTTCTTTATTGAATTCCATTTTTTTTGTAAAAAGTTAATATTTAAGAATGTTTTAAAATGTATTTGTTCTGAAGTGGAATAACCACGAAATATAACCATTTGTAAATTAGGTAACACAAATTTCATAATTTCTGACACATTTGTGAGACCCCTCACCTAGTGTGATGTCAAATGTTTTTATACTTTACTACTAGAAAATATTCAATTAAATTATCAGTTCAAAAATTCAGATTTTTTGTTATATTTAAATTAAATGTTATATTTCTAACTCTTAATGTGTTATGTAATTTATGAATGGGGCCCCCATTACTATAAATTTTCGGAAAATTGTATGGTCAATATATGTGTCAATGTAAAAAAAGTTCTGAACTTGTTAGACATTGCTAGACAGAATTGAAATAAAGACAGTAAAAAACATTTTATATTGTGGATTAACTTCTTTATTTTTCTAAACAAAAATACACTTTTAAACCTTTGTTTTCTAACTTTTGTGTTTTTGAAACAGTAGTGTATTAAAAATTATACAATACTAATATACTCTGAACTATAGTGTATATCTTGATTTATGACAAATTTTTATGGCCTATTGAATTTATAATTGTGTAGTGTCAATGTTTTATGATTATTGGAGTTATAATAATAAAAAAATCTCGAATATGTATTGATACATTATTTTTTTCGAATGGACTTGATTGCTGTTGATCTGGACCGGTTTTGACATTGTCAAGACCAGTTCAGATTAACTTGACATTGTCAAGACCAGTCCAGATCAACAGCAATACATATTAATACATTAAAGCTAATGCATTTAAGATTTTGTAATACATTACATATCATTTTATAACTTGTAGTTTTTTTTTATAAAATATAGATTTAAGAAATCAGCCCTTTTTCAAGAGAATCCTTCTTATCTGGTTTATTAATAAATAAAACAAACTAGGAAAAATTTAATTATTTATTGTTCAAACAATAAAACATTACCTTTATATAAATATTTGTGAAATAATATTAAAAATTAATCAGCCTTATCTCAAGAGCTGGCCTATTACAAAATCAAACAAAATACTGGAATGTTATCTTAAACCACTTAAATTAAAATAAAATCTAATATTGAGCAACAACAAATTGGTCAAGCTTTGTGAGAATAATATAAAAACTATAAATGCTTCACTCAATCAACACGTGCTACACAGTGTAAAATTGACAGTTAAACTTTTTTACAAGACAAAGAAAAACAGAAAATTTATAATTCTTCTTTTTTATTTTCTTTGTCATCATATTTAAAAGATCCAAGGATATTTACTTTAAAGTTTAATGCTTGTTTCTTTTCATTGGATATTTTGCCTTCTAATATTTTTTTAACTCTGGCTGTTTCTTTATTGATAAAGTCATCACCTTTTTCAAGTATTTTCTCCATTATGGTTATGTATACATTTCTGTTGCTGGAGGGCTTATCATCCTAAAATACATGAAAATTTTAAGAATTTATAAATATCAGTATAAGAAATAATTCATTTGACATAATTAGGTACTTTATGATATTATTGTAGCATATAGTATGTAAATGTCATGGTTGTGGGTTCTATTTCCACTGAAAAAAAAAGATAATTTTCCAGCTCAGGCATGGTAAAGGATGTAGTTGAGTTCTCACCATTTTGATGGCATACTGTGAATGGAATTTCTTAACAGTAAGGTTCTCGCTACCTACTTGGATACATGTGAAAATAAAACAAAAAAAAATATGTCTAAATGTTGACAATAATATGTTCCTGTTTATATCTTTTAATTAAAAATAGTAAAACTATATTTAAAATGCAAACCTGAATATTTTTAAGAGTATTTTTGGCTTCTTGAAGTAAATTTTCTCTTACATCCTTATCAGATTCCATAAATTTGACTGCTAATTCATCTAATTCTTTAATACAGCCTGGCAAGCTCATGTAGACTCTACCGTTATCACGAATAAATTGTCTCAAAGAATCACTAGTAATTCCTTTTGAATTGTCAAAAGATATAGGTTCCTTTACTCCTTTAATAATCAATTTAACAACTGGAAAGTTATCTTTTGTCGCACCAAATCTAGCAGCAAGTGCTTCATTTTCTTTTTGACCATATTCCTTTACACCAACTTCAGCAAATAGCAAATTGTCTATATCTTTTGATTCTTTAGCAACATTTATATAGGCATCATGCTGGTCACCATATGGATATGCAACGTCGAATTTTACCACAACGGTATCAAATTTATTAATAACTTTATCAAAAGTGTATTCGTCCAATTCCAGTGACCCGCTGATACTTGTTGATGCCAAATAAATAGAGGGGAAGTTAAAAGTTATACAAAAAATAAGTAGTTTTCGGGACATTCTAGAAATTAAAACTATTTAAAAGAACTATCTTCCTCAAAACTACACGTTAGGCCTCCGTTAAATTATACTCTAGAAGAATCTCAAAAAATTTACTTCTCGCCGCTATATTATTGACTTAGTACTTACAAATGTGACATTGACAATCGGCGATTGCGATCCGTTTTCATTTATAAAACTTCATAGTTTGTAGAGTGAATATTAGGGAGGCATAAAAAAAATAATTTTATATTTTTTAATTATATATAAATTTGTAATCACTATAATCATTCACTTAATTAAAAGACGTTATAGATTTAAAAGAGTAAGCAAGTAGTTATGTGGATTTTTTAAAATAGAAAATACTTTTTTATCGGTAACTATTTAAAATATTGCGTAAAAAGTATTTCCATTTAGTATTACCCTATGTTTCTATGATGAATGCTTATCGTGGTGTGTGGCAATTGGCTGATTTCACAATGAAGCTGAAAACAGTTTTCAGTTACATTTATTGTAAATATATTACGTGTTTTATGATTTCTTAGATAAACTTATCTCATAGAATTATATAATTTTTAATACCGTAATTTTTAGTAAATTATGTAGGTATTATAATACAATATAATTAATTCTTTTCTTCCTATTTATTTTTTCTATTAAATTCGGTATTTTTTAAAATTAAAATCGCTATATCTATTTCATTTCATTTATTTATTTATTTATTTATTATAACATAGTAATAATAATTAATAATTCTTCGCCGTCTTAAGCCTGAATTGGCTTGTATGACCACTACATATTTACAATAATTAAAGGAAACAAAAAAGCATACAAGAAGACAAATAATTTTAACAAACATAAAAAACAAAGATAATAAATAAATTATAACATTAGAAATATAAATAAATAAACTGCTTCTACTCATTAAATATACGAAACTATATAATCATTTTAATAAATTTAAAACTTAACGTCAGGAATGTAGCTTATATTTTTTGCGCTCCCTTACGATTCTTAGTAGTTTAAAAATGTTATTATAGGAAACTATATTTAGAATTAAAAAAAAAACAAAACGCTCAAGACTGTTTTAAGCTGCATATAAAACTTTATATAAAATAACTTGCAATCGTACACCACACTAAAATAGCCATTAAATTTTTCATTGTCCAAATATTTTAAAACGATAGGTATTGTTATAATATTAACTATACAGATTTTGTTCCAGTAATAATATAATACGAATATATTTTTATTTTTTTCGGAAACATGTTATTAATTCTCTATGCATTTTTCATACAATATTTAACATTATTTTGTGTTGCTTTCGTAGATTTACCGATAAAAAAATGGAGAGACGGAAGTAAATCAGGTAATTATTACGCTGACGTAAATATCTCTGAAAATAAGCTGGTAAAGTACTGACGACGAGTCGTGGTCACACTCGTGTGGCCTCTTGATTATTTTCCTTATCGAGTATTCAATGCGATAAAGTTCAGAAAGCCTAACTTCGAGGCGGCCACGACACGTTAACCGTATTGTAAATTGGTGGCAAAGAAATAGTTGAACTACATGTGGCTGCTGTGGGTGTAGTAAAATATATTTAGGTAGTAAATACTAAGTACTAGGTACATGCTCTTATTTGTAATAAACTTAGAGTGAATTACAACAAACAAAATAACAGATGTTTTATTTATAAGCGTGTATATATATGTCACCGTAAAATTATAAAAAAACGTTAGTTCATAATTTTTCATGTGAAATTGGTATATACCAAAAATTAGATAAGCCATGGTTAATAACAGTAAAATTTTTACAGCCTTCGTCCAAGTGCCTTATAGTAAGTAACTTTTAATATTATAAATTTAGATATTTTATCGATTAATTTAAAATCTGCAAGAAGATTATTATTATTTTTATTTATTTCTAATTTAGTAAATACGATGCAAAATACAAAATTACTTCAATTGCAACAAGACATAAGTCAACTTTGGCCTAAAGGAGTTGTCACGTACCATATAGACAATGAGAGTTATGGTAAGTAAAAATGTAACTTTAATAGAATTTAACTAGTCATGATTTCTCCCGTTTATATAATTTAACAGAGTAAAGACGCTCCTTTCACTATTTTCCGTTCAACTTTTAAGACACTGTATGTTGAGTGGCGGAACTCAACGCCGCGCTTTCTAGCAACAAAAGTGAGTATATAAACGGAGTATATAAAAAAGTGAGTATATAACTTTCGACGGCCACGACGGCCTCAAGTTTTACTATTAAATTAAACAAAATTTATATTTTAACTTAGACTAACAATCTTGTATTCGTCTAGTTTATCTCTTTCACTAATAAGTATATAATTAATCTGTTGTGTCTGAAAACAGATGCGTACATCAATTCATCTATACAAGCGGCCATGACGATTATCGAATCCGAATCGTGTATTGAATTTCGCGAAGAATCTGAGAAACTTGAAGATAATACGACTTGGCTTCATTTCACCAATCCCAATAAGGAGAGAGCCTGCGTCCACGAACCACAGTTCATGCAAAGTGGAGAAATTGTGAGAAAAAATCTTGTTACATTTATTTATATTAAATTTAATAAAAAATACTTATACCTATTAAATAAATGGAAAGAGATTTTGTTTATTTTACAAGGAGCGGTTGGGATTAGGGTAATTATTTTTGTTTTATTTTTTTTACTATACGCTTCAAAAAGTCCTAATATATCAGGGTGGTTATAGTTACAATTACTTTTCAGCCTAATTTCAGACAGAGCGTGTTGGAATCGACAAACTGCAAGTATTTTAATTTCTCAAAAATCATCAACGAGAACTGTCCATTATAAACTACCCACTGTCCTACCGCGCAACAGCGACTTTAATGATGTATTAAATGAGCTTCACGCTGTACGCGGCATATAGATGACGGAACTCAACGCCGGGGAATATTAAATAAAATATATATTTTTTATACTGTTATAGGTGGTCACTTTGGGTTACGATTGCTTGAGGCAAAGAGATATATTACATACACTTCTACACGGGATTGGGTTTAAAGATGAAGTGACACATCCATATCGTGACAAATACATCAAAGTGTTATGGAATAATATTCATCCAGGTACTTATCTTATAATTTATCAAAAATTATGCACTGTACGTATATTTTTTTAGCTTCACGCTGTATCCCACACACAGCAGGGTAGGCAGAGGGAACCTCGGTGTTAAGTCACTCCGTTCCCCATTTTCTGTTGAATTCTGGAGGCATTGCATGTTGAGTGGCAGAACTCAACGCCGCGCTTTGCCTCGACACCAGAGCGAAGAAAAATGGAAATATAAATGTAACAAAATATTTCACTTCCTCGTGTGGGAATCGAACCCACAACCGTCATTACATGATTACTGTAAATTGTTTGGAACGTGGGGAAACGTTGGAAATGCTCTAAAATGTATTTATATTGCAAAATGTAAGATATTCCTTAATGACTTTCGTAATAAGTATACCAACTTTTTTAAAACATATATGATAAGCGTAACTAAAGAGGGCGCAAAGTGAAATATCTTGAAAGGTTCCCTCCACCTATCCTGCTATATGCGGGATACAGCGTGAAGCTGAAAGAACAATATATATTTGTAAGTGTATCAGTACTCAAACTACTAATATATTGTTATAGACTATCGCAACTTGTTCATCAAAGAGCCAACAGATTCAGTGAGGAGTTCAGTAGAGTATGATCCATTTAGTGTAATGCATTTCCATGAACGTGCATTTAGCATAAATGGGAAAGCTACAATCTTAACTTTGGTAATGTCTTGATTCATATTAAATATATTTGTATATAGTTACTATATTCTTTTCTTTTCTCTCTTTCGGTTAAGGCACTCCGTTCTCCACTTTCTGTCTGATTTGCCGCAGTTTCGTTAATTAGTGTGGGAAAATAAAAATAATTAAAAATTGCTTGGTCCCTCCAATCGGATCGAACTCGCTACCATCTTCATTGCAGTCAAATGCTGTCCCACCAGGTATTCCACGAATGCTGAGTTTTTTTTTATTTACATTATTTTACATTATTATTTTACTTTTATTATACATATATAAAGGTTTGTATATATGTATAATAAAAGGTAAAGATTATTGTAAAAGTCAAAGAATAACTCGAAATATATATAATATATAATAGGTATTTTCCTGATGCTTGAAATTGTAGTTTAGTGTTCAGATTTTTAATAAGTAGTTGAATTGTAAATTAATGTCTATACGGTATGTGTTAATACACTCATATAGTGTTTTATATAATAATAATAAAATTATATCTATTAATTATATATGTATAAATACATAAATTAGTGGGTTTTAACTTGAGTTTATAAATATATACTTATTTATTTAGCTACTAAGTAAAAATAACGACTTATGCATGATTTTTAAGGAACCTGGACTTGTGATTCTTCCATCAGAAACACTGTCACAACTTGACAGAATGCGCTTACATATGTATTTTGGCCACGAATGTAACAGAAGAAATATTAATAATTTACTAGATTCGTGTAAGATGACGTTACAAGATAAGGGCAATGGGGAAGGAAATTTCGATAACGATAAACATGACGAAAAAGAAACACACGGAGATGAAAATAATGAGGAAGATGATGACTCTGAAGACGATAAAAACGTTCAATTCGTTTTTGAATCAAATGAAAATCAAAATAATAGTAGAGAAGATGACTTAGGAAAAGAAAATGGTGCTGATCATCAAACATTAAGTAAAAAAGAAGATAATGGAAGGGATCCGAATTTTGGACAATTTATAGATCTAAACGAAAATGAAAATACTGATCTAGAGAAAGAAACGGATGTTAAAAGTGAAACCTCAAATGAAAAACTAAATGAATCACATGATAAAAGTAGTTATGATAAAAATGTTAAAATGAGTGGTACAACTATGATGAACTCTCGAGAGAATGATGAAAATACTGATGATTAAAGAAATAAGTAAACCTAAATGTCTAATTAATAGGGAAATGTAAAATATCATTTCTTATATATATATATATATATATATATATATATATATTCCTTGTACGAAATTATTTGTTACTTGAAAAGATTCCATATTATTGTAATAAATTCCATTATAAAAAATGCCCAAGTACCTATAATCTATAATATTATTATAATTCGGTATATAAAGTACAGATATTTAATTAATGAACGTAAATATCAATTATTGGGATAGTGAATCTAAATGGGAACAGAGTGTCTTAACAATATGTTCCCAAGTTTTCTCTGTACGGGAACGGCGTGAAGCTAACAAAAAAAAAAAAAATAAATAAAGAGAGAGGCGATAAAAAGGGTCACAAATGTGTAACTTTAAACGTGACAGATTGTGGGTTCGAATTCGTTAAAGTATGTTTTATTAAAGTAAAAAAAAAAACACAAAAATTAATTTTTGTAATTATAATGAATGTAAATTGCAACAAATTTATTTTTCCGTTTCACTTCGTCGTTTCGAGCATTCCTCTTTGTAAATAGTATTTATTTTCTGTACATCGGTCCAGCTTAATCCTTGCCAGTGTCCCATAGCCCAACCATCGTTCTAAGAATCAGTTATATTTTTTTATAAACCGAATAATAAGAGGCTATTTAAAAAAAAAACTTCACGTTTGTTCTCTATCACCCTGAGGTTAGTGTCAAAGCACTTTGTTGTATTGATAAAGCGGAGAAATGGTAGATTTTTGGTTTGAGTATAGTGTTACGTGTATATTTCCTCGAGAATATTTTGCAAAAATGAAAATATATTTTCTCCTAGTTCCTAAGTGCCTTCTTTATATTTCTAAATATTAATTTCAATTTTCTGTTAAAAGAAATTCTTAAATATATATAAAAGTATACGTCTCAGAAAATATATTTGACTAGAGTAGTTAACATTCTTTGGTTTAACACTATATCACGCACGTAGTAGAGTAGGCAGAGGGAACTTCCCTTCTCCACTTTCTGCAGAATTCTAAAGTCATTGCATGTAGCGTGGCGGAATTCAACTCCGCGCTTTTGCCTCTTTACCAGAGCTAGGAACTGAAAGTAAATATTATTACTTCATTTCCTCAAGTGGAAATCGAATCCACTACCAGTCGCGTTACAGTGGCACGCTTGTGCCTCGGGACTACAAATGGCCTTAGTAATGTACATAGTTACATACATATATCATCCTAAAATATAGATCTTACCCAAATTGGATACATAATATTAGTGACTCCATCTTTAATTTGCAGCCAAGGATAATGCATAACGCTTTGATAGTCGTAAGGGTAACCGGCAGATGCAGCTGGAGGTAGGATCATCTTCATATCTTCTTTTATTTCTTTAATAACATTAAAAAATATTAGAGTAATAAATAATGCTATATATGTAGTTTCCCTCATATATCATCTTTACATTTTTTAGTACTTATCCTTACATTTGCGTAAATGTGGAACAAACATCTATGTTTGTTCCACTTTTACTCAAAACTACTGAGCTAACTTAGATGAAACTTTCCAGTAATGTAGCTTATACAACAGAATAAAACATACGATATAATATATTTAATATAATTTAATATAGCTGTAATATAACAATAATTTTGAGCGGGCGAAGCCACATATGACCGTTATTATATAAAGGGGATTCATAAAAAAATATGTAAGAAAGATATTTTCAGGGAATGTGTATATTCAATTTTTTTAATTGTAATACATAAGACGATGGTCGTTGCAGTTCGCTACACTATTTATATAATCACACTATACCACTCTGAAGTAATAATACGATTTATGCTTCTTTAACTTCGCGTTACGTTTAATTAAATGATACGTAATAATAATTGCTTTAATAATATTAATAAATATTATATATTTATAAATAAAAGTGGCCGTCGTGGCGCAGTGGCATAGGGGTGTCGCACGTAAACGCGACGGTTGTGGGTTCGATTCCCACTCGAGGATGTGAAATATTTATTTACGTTTATATTTCCATTTTTTTCGCTCTGGTGTCGAGGCAAAGCGCGGAGTACTGCCACTCAACACGCAATGCCTCCAGAATTAGGCAGAAAGTGGGGAACGGAGTGCCTATGGATGGATGCATATGGAGCATAGTGTACACTCCGTTTCTAACGTTTTGAGTGGCGGAAGTCGATGCTATGCTTTTGACGAGTGGGAATCGAACCTTCAACTGTAGCATTATACTCATACGCTTGTAACCTTGCGCCACGACGTCCTCACGATATACAATATTAGATAAAAATATACCTGGCGAAATATTTTCCCACAATATGTGTAGATAAGAGTCTCTATCGTGCATATTGTGTTGGTGATCTAAGCCCAGCACGTGGACGAATAGATGGAGGAGGTCGTTCACCGAATTGAAGCAATCCGAATTTATGGTTAGAACCTAAATATATATATAATTATATTTTTGTTATTATTATTATTAGTTATGACGTACGCTCAAAATAATGCAAGTATTAAAATGTTATTTTTTATGTTAAATAAAATATATGTCAAACATCATTCTTTGTTTTGTATCTAGTAAAATATTATTAGGCAGAGAGTACCTTAGTCAAGACAATTCGTTCTTGAGTGGCGGACGTTAACGTCGTGCTTTGTCTTACCAGAATGGGTAAATAAAAGTTATTCATATACCAAACTGGAATTAAACCTGCACCCATCGTTAACAGTCCGAAGCAGTCACACTTTATTCTAGGCTAGGCTTGTGTTATAAAAACCAGTAAAGAAACTATCAAAGAACATTGTACTGAAATAATACATTTTTTCCTTGCGGACGACCAGGAGGTGGACATTCGCAGCCTGGTTCTGAAGACCTCACTATTTCCAGTATGCTGGCAGCGTGACGTCTCAAATTGCCAAGAGGTAATGGAATTCTGATCTTTTCTCTCTTCGCTGTTGTTGCTTCTTTATTAAAAAAAATGGCACATTTATATATAGTGTATCAAAATAAAAATAAGTATAGTGTATCTGTATAATACTTAATAGGAAAAATGATAAATCGAAAGAAAATTTCATTTAAATAATTGCAAACGACCACATCAAATTAATAATGTAGGGTCGATACTTCGTTACAATTTCTAAATTTAATGACAAAGTTAAAATATTATTTATTGAATAAGAAACTACCTGATTTCCTGAATTTCTTTTCTTTACCGAATCTAAGTAGAGTTATGTTTAATTCGTCATCAGCTTCTAAAACTTCGTTATCGATATTATGTAAGTTCTCCTCATGTTCTGCCACGCCAATTGTCACACCAGTTCCATTATTATTCTCATCTATTTGACTGTCTTTTTTTGTAACCTCTTCGTCAGACTCTTTATTTGCTATACTAGTATCTCTAAATTCGATACAGGTCTCTTTTTCAATATGTTTTAACACTGCCTGAATATTTTGCCTTTCTTCTGACGCTGTAACCCGTTAGAAATTATAAAAAATTAAAGAGAAATAATTTTAATAATTTGCTTACTATATCATATAAGATACTACTAAATAGGAGAAAAACCTACTAAATTCTAATTTATCCTTTATTTTATAATTAACAATCCCATACTGCCATGTTCTTTCTTTGTAATAGTCTTCTATTTCTTTTGCGGTGACCTTACGGGGCTTCTCATCGACTTTTATCGCACTTGGACAAGTCTTCAGCAAGTAGTTCTTGTTGCGTTCAACACATTCTATTCCATAAATCATTCCGACTTTTTCAACATCTAATTCACTCAACGCTTCTCTTTGACCAATTTTAATACCACCCTAAATATTTAAAATAATATTAATTTTGGTTACATTGAAATAACTTAAATTAAAATTTAAATTATAAAAAGGTTTTTTTACTTATTATTTATTTACTTACCTCAGTCATTATAGTATACTGGCCGTTCTTCGAGAATGCTCTTTGTGGATAATGCAACACACTCGTATAATCATAAGGGAAGTTTGATAAAGGATCGTCTTCTCTTATTTCAAAGTATTTTTTATATCCTATATTATAACAACATTACATTATTGTTAATTTTATATACGTTTTACGTATAATAAAGTCAAAATAATATAATCAAATAATATTATTCAGATTAAGAAGTTATCAAACAATTTACTACTAGTTCAATAAAATTCTTCAGACCTGAGAAGAACCTTAGACATTTTTGTTTTTTTTTTAATTAATTATTTCCAGATTCATACTTATTAGTGACGATACCTTTGAAATAGACCGGAGCGAGCATTTTTTCCCCTAATGTGTTATTAAAATCATTAATATTATTTACAATATGTATAATACATTACCTGATTTTATATTATTCCACAGTACAGTGATGTAACGGTCTCTGTCCGGACGTGTGTGCTCGTGGGAGAAGCCCAAAACGTGCATAACTTCGTGAATGATTTCTCCTTGTGATAAGCAATCGTAACCTAATACCATCATCTAAAATATATAGAAAGTTAAGCTCGCGATTAGTGTAAGCATCACGCTGTATCACGCACTCCAGTCTTCACTTTCCACCGACCATTGCGTGTTGAAGACAGGAACTCAACGACGCGTTTTGTCTCTTCACTAGAGCGAATAAATAAAAATATTTAATTTCCTTGAGTGGAAATCGAACTCATAACGCATCAAGATATGAAAATAGTACCAACAAAAACAACAAATATATTTTACCTGCACGCCAGTGTTCGGTTTACGCTCGTTACTATGAACACACTGACGCACTCCGGAAGGGTTTGTGATGTAGAGCCACTCGACTTCTTGCATTGACTTCTTGTCGGTGGGTCGCTCTCGAAGTCGCTGCAGGCGAATGCACGTCACTTTCTCGAAGTAGTCAAATGCCCTCATAATGGTATCCGCGAGAAGGTAATCTGAAATACGTATCGTATATATAATATAATATAATACATTTTCATTTTAATCCACTTGTGCGCAACGACAGCGCAATGTGACAAGTGTGGGATAAACGCAATTGTTGTGGGTTCGATTTCCAAAAGGATCAGTGAATTATTAATATTTATATTTATTCAATCTGGTAACTCTGGTAACAAGGCAAAGCGGGGCGTTGAGTTTCACAACTCAACACGCAATGTCTTGAAAATTCGGCGGAAAATGGGGAACGGAATGTCTTAAACGAAAAAAAAAAATTGTGGCTTATCTTCTGTTATGTACATAAGTGTACATAGTATATACAACTGTATAAGCTAAAACTTAACAGTATAAATAATTTATAATTTTATATCTCACCGTAAGAATTAGAATCAATAAAAAATGGTATGATGCCGTACTTCCACTTTTTAATCCAGGGTATTTTGGGTGAACCTGAATCTATTGGCTTTGAAACTTCATCTTTATGTGGTAAGGGTCCATACAACTCAGCCGGCGCGAAATTAAAACGTCTTTGTATTTGATCACTCGACTTCTTTATAAAAATGTACATATTTCGAATAAAATGTTATTATTTTATTTACCTAGTATATTATGATAGGCAGTAAAGAAAATACTTATTATATACTATAGAAAATAGTAATGATAAACCTTACAAATTAGAAGATCTATAAATGTAATAGAAGCTGCTTCACCCGCCTTTACTATTTATTTATTTACCTGTTTAAGTTACTTCTGTACTTAAAAATATCACTTTAAAGACAAATCGATACATTGAAAACTAAAGTTTCGAGAAAGAACAATTGATTTATTTTTGAACTGACTGAAATATAAATGAAATAAACTCTAAATCAACTCTAAATGTTAAGAGAAATTTGCCAAAATATAAAAATGAGAAATGCATTTAAAACGGTTCTGAGATTAGTGAAAAACATAAATAATAATAATAATAATAAATAAATAAAATATTTTGGATTCTTTTCCGGTAAATGCTTACAACAATAATTTGGTGTCGAGGTCGCGGTATTGAGTTCTGCCACTCAACACGCAATGCCTCCAGAATTCGGCAGAAAGTGGGAAACGGTGTGTCATAACACTAGGTTCCCTCTGTCACCCTGATATGTGCTGATTTTTTTTCTTTTTTATTGTAACAATAGTTTTTCTCTTCCATGTACTAAAGCACCGATTAATTTCAAACTTATTATATATAGTATAAATATTTTTATACGAGTACGTACCTTTTTTTTGACGGGGTTCTCTAAAACCCTTCGCCTGTAAGCAACTTTACTTCCGGCCTGTTCCACATCATCATATAACTTGTCAACGATATTTTCCACTCGAACTATGTCTTCCTTGTCCAGAATCGATGTGTCGTGTTGACTTTTACCTATATTCCTTTTGATTCGTTTAGTATCTGTATATTTGTTATAATCTGCATATGTAATGTTGTCGTCGCGGTATCTATTCTCTTCGTTGAAGATTCTGCAGATTTCTAAAGTGTCCTGACGCTTTCTTTCTATTAATTTCGTATCAACTGTAAAAATATTATGTTAAGTTATCATTATGTTAAAGTTATAGGTCAGTCGTAGGGGAATCAAGCGTTTGACTGTAAACGCGATGGGCCAATCGCCACTAGAGGAAATTAAATAATTGAAATTTTATATTATCAGGCGTAGAGTTTCGTCACTGAACACGCAATACCTACAGAATTCAGCGGAAAGTAGGTTACGGAGTGTTCTTACACTAGGCTTACTCTGCATGCAGAATACAGCGTGAGTGAGAGTTAAGGTAATAGGATTTGAACGTATGAATCTCACAAGTATTACATGTCAAAGCCATTATAAATATTCTTCATAGAGTAAATTATTAGATTGCTGTGAGTTATTAGATATGCTGTGGAAAGTTGATGTTGTAATTTTTTTCAGAAAAATGATCTTAAATAAAGATTTTATCATGATTTTTAAGTTTGTAAATGCTATTGTGTTTTATTTTGAGAGCCCGATACTTTAATCTAGCACGAGGTGTTTGAGGATTATACATAATATACTGTATATATAGGAAAACTTTATAAGCAAAATGATTTTATATCATAGTATTGAGGCCAGTCATGGCGCAGGGGCACAAAGTGTGCCACAAAATTGACTGGATGTGGGTTCAATCCCCACAGCGGAATGGAAATATTAATTTAAATATATATTTTAATTGTTACGCTCTGGTGTCGAGACAAAGCGCGGCGTTGAGTTCCGCCACTCAACACGCAATGTCTTCAGAATTCAGCGGAAAGTGGGCAAAGGAGAGCGTGAAACAGCGAGAAGCTGATTTTTAATTATTAGATTAGATATTAGATTCCACTCTCTTACACTACCTTACGAGACCTAGCTGGTAGAGTCTGCCCAGACGTATCAAGATGACGTATAACGACTTTACTTAGAAGAAAATTAAAAAAAAAAATCTACTTACTTTTTCTGACACTTAAAGATGGAACGGCACATTCATGAAACAAAATGTGAGTTATAGAAATTGTTAGAAATATAGCAAACCCTACTGGCATAGTGTACCGACATGTCATACCCGAGGAAATTATAAACTTCTATAGGAAATCACTTGGAAAAATACAATGCAGTCGATTGCCAATTGAAGTTTACTATCGAAATAAAAGTGTATTCGGTTTATAGATGCATAAAAATTGTGCAACCGTATACATTAAAAATATTATTTTGTTCCTTGTATATTTCATTTCTTACTAAATATTAAGGCCGTCGTGGCGCAGTGGTCAAGGGTGTCGCCCGTAAACGCGACGGTTGTGGCATCGATTCCCACTCAAAGAAGTGAAATATTTCTTTACGTTTGTATTTCCATTTTTCTTCGATATATTGTAGATTAATTTATTTCAAAAGATAAATTAAAAATATTTATGTCGTTGTGCTGTGTGTACAATACCGTATTTGCTACTATTTATGCAAAGTGATTTTGTTTTTTATTGTTCAGATTTTCTTTATTGTTAGTTTTGTCTATATTATAATAATTCGCTATAGCACAGCTATATTACAAAGTTTAAATTATATATTTATAATAGTAAATTAGATTACAATTAAATTAGTCTGTATGTCACCAAAGTGCATGATGTGGCACCTTAAAAATGTTGGGAATTTTTTATTATTTTTCTTTCTATGATACATTTCAATTCGATGTATTCAGCACGTAGCAGGGTAGGCAGAGGGAATCTAATTTTAACCCATTCTGTTCCTCACTTTCCACCGAATTCTCAAAGTATTGCCTATTGAGTGACGGAACTTAACGCCACGTTTTGTTTCGACACCAAAGCGAATATATGATACCATTAAATACTTTATTACCTTGAGTGGAAAATGAACCCACAACCTCCCACAACTCCGCCATGACCGGCATTATTAAGTAAATTTTTCTTAACTTAACTACAATTATTCTTATGAATGAATTACATTTGATATATGAAACTGATGATATATAAGTTTTTAAAATAGATAATGTGCAAAAATTTAACGGTGCCAAAGGGTTTGAACTCGCGACCTCTACTGTCAATGGACATTCATTGTCCACAGTTCCACCACATCCAATAGGCTGGCCATTCGCAAAATCGAAGTTAGAAAGTAAACTTTTAACGCGAGCATTAATTTGTAAATGGTTTAAGTTAACAGTTGTGCTCGGTGTGCCGCTGGACGCGCACGTAACCAAACAAGTGAAACGTCACGTCCCGTTAGTGTACCCGTTCGTGCCAACGGAAAGGACTTTTTGAGTGAGTAAATTGTTTTTGTACTATGCCATGTATGTTGCCACTTTCTTTCAACAAATCAACGGATGTTCCGTTGACGTGACATTATAGACGCACACGCATGCTTCGATGGATTTACGGAATGGTCGTCATAATTTATATAAATTATATATATTATATTATGTTTATGGACTTTTTTTTGGTTTTAAACATTCAAGACGAAAAATTTGACGAAAATTTTGGTTTTAAATATTCAAATATGACACATTACTTTATAAAGCTTCTATTTCGATTTATATATATATTTTGTTTTTATTAGGTAAATGTAAATTTTTATAGAAACACACACTTTAAAAGTATTGTCATTTCATTGTGACATAACAAACAAATATTTATTTTAAAGATATAATTAGAAAATATACTGTTAATAAAAAAAAAAGTAAAAAAAAAAACATTTTCTATGATAATTTTTTATGAGTGAATCTCGCATACCATAGTGATTCGAACAAGCCTCGCATTATTTGGGTGGAGGCTCGATACCGGTTTATATATTTGTAGAAATTGAGAACGTGAGACGAAACAGGTGAAATTAGTAGGTGAATTATGAATGAGTCTTTGTCAAAACAGTTTTAGGTATTCGTTATCTTTCTACTAATATATCTCCCGTATATTATTCCGAACTATTAATATTAGTCTAGTATTTATATTTTCATATAATGTTTACAAAATAAATATTTTTAGTCATTTTTTTTTATTAAATATATTATTTTTATTGTAATAATTCGCACAGCTATATTAAAAAGCTTAAATTATATATTTAGACTAATATTTCATTTCGTCGAGTGCGAATCGAACCAATAACCGTCGCGATGCGGTCGCACCCTTGTGCCGCCGCGCCGCGACGGCCTTAATATATTTTTTCTCCACAGTCCACAGCATTATAGGCAGATAGAACCTGTGAACCTAGCGTTAGGGTTATCTGTTCCCACTTTCGTCCCCTACTTTCCGCCAAATTCTGTAAGCAAAATAAATATTTCGTTTCCTCAAGTTGGAATCGAACCCACAACCTGTCACGTCTACAGTCGCACATTTGCGCCTCTGCGCCATTTATGTCCTTAGTAAGTCAGTATTGATAATTTTATACGATTTTTTTGTGCTTAATTAAAAGAAATGACTGATACAATGCACGTAGCACCGCTATTTCCTGGTGCTGTACGCCATTAACTGAAATTGCACCTAATTATAGGATTGCGTATAACTGCTTATCAAATTATATGACATTTGGAAAATAAGAATGCGAAGTAAATATATCTTTTGCTTTTTTTGCTTGTATTTGGTTTGAATAACGTATTCAGTGTTATAACATGTCAATCAAAAATCTAAATATCAAAATTCATAATTAATATTTTTTATACTTATAGTATTTTTTTTAGCTTCACGCTGTATCCAGGACACAGCAGGGTAGGCAGACCTCAGTGTCAAGGCGTTCCGTTCCTCACTTTCTGCCGAATTCTGAAGGCATTGCGTGTTGAGTGGCAGAACTCAACGCCGCGCTTTGCCTCGACACCAGAGCGAAGAAAAATGGAAATATAAAGAAATATTTCACTTCCTCGAATGGGAATCGAACCCACAACCGTCGCGTTTACGGGCGGCACCCTTGTGCCATTGCGCCACGACGGCCTCTATACTATTGTATATATTAATATTTAGATTAATATAAATAGGCACAATATTTGCCGTTTAACAAGATATCTTGTTAAAATTTAATTAGAACGGTTAGTAATAATCTATGAAAGTAAATTATACTTACTTACTAATTCAGATCAATGTGTGAAATTATTATTATTTAAAATAACCGGAGCACATATCTCCAGTAAAGTATAAATTTCTAATAAAAAGTTAATAAACAGATAGAAAGTATTGCCTGCTTAAAAAAAATATTTGTTTACATCAGAACATAGCAACACAACATTAATAATTTAAAAAATAAAATAAAAAGTGCAGTTGCAATTATAAGTTTTAACGGCATGCCAATCTTACACCTGAAATATAAATATTTTTATGACTAATGACAATATCTATTTTTTTAAATATACTATTAACATATGTGTGATAGTTTGATTATAAAAAATCTAATTATTACATTATTTAGTTTTCCCCATTAGAGGTAAACTTAGATAATACATCATCTAGTTGAGGTGAATAGATAGTAACTATCACGTGTATCTAGTGTGGCCGGAGTCATCTTGGATGTTGTGGACAGTCAAGAAATTTATTCAAAAATTTTAATAAAACTAGACGACCAAGAACATGTATTCTAGTGTGTAATGAATCCATGTTGAAAAAATTGACTATCAGTCGTTAGTGATGTGCTTATCAATATAAGCACATCACTAGTGCAATTACTAATATCAAAAATACACTTCTTCTTCTTCCTTTTTCTACTTTCATACTTAGTATTCAAGACCGCTAGAGCTAAAATATACATTTTTGATTGATTAGTTTTTATAAATTGAACGTCGCGATGATGCTAAAAGCAAGCCATCAATCAAATTATTGAACTAATATAATATATTGTGTTATCGAAGTACCACAAATGCTAGAGGCCCTCGTGGCGCAGTGGCACAAGGGTATGACTGAAATGTGACGGTGTGGGTTTAATCCCCAAACGAGGGATTAAATTATTATTTATTAATATTTTCATTACTTCGCTCTGGCACCAAGACAAAATCCCAGCGTTGAGTCCCGCCACTCAACTCGCAATGCCTCGAAAAATTATAATAATCTTAACACAACGTTATCTCTGCCTACCCTACTGTGTGCGGGATACAGCGTGAAGCTGATTTATTTATTTATTTATTTTACAAATGCCATATATATATGTGTCAAGAAATTCAGGCAATAAATGTAAACACGGAAATATAAATCGGCTTAAAGCAAGAAGCGTGTTGGCTGACTTAGTGCGTGTTACGTGGTGGTTACGCGATGTACACTACGGTAACGCAAGTCCAGTGAACTATAACGACTTGAAATATGTAGGTATATGTAGGCTATAGTAACTATACCGTGGTTTCATTCCCATGCGACGTCTCAAACAGGTTTCGAGAATTGATCTTGAAGTTTGATCTATATTATACTGTTATGTAAATATCATAATAGATAAAATATATATTGGAATGTGTTTATTGTATATCGATTTTCTTTATCCCATACTTTTCATACTTATATATAACAGTATATATATATGTTGTGTGTTGATTCCTGCTAGTCAACACGCAATGACTTCAGAATTCAGCAGAATGTGAGGAACGGAGTGTCTTAACGCTAGGTTCCCTCTGTCTACCTTGCTTGCTTGCTTGCGGGATACAGCGTGATGCTGAATTGTATAAAGTAACCCTGTCTGTCGGTCTGTCTTATGTATTTATTTAAGTGTATTTAGGAAAGAATGGTTGGTTATCGCAGTCCGTTAATCTATACCGTTATTATATATCGCGCGCGGAAACCACTATACGAAAATTTATATAAGTTTTGTATATAAATGATGAAAAGTAGCCTGTGTTGCTCCACAATCCCCTCTATTGATCACTGAAAGTCCCATACTAAAAGAGTTCAGCTGTTCAGGACATTACCTCGGGGAAACAGACAGTATAACCACATGCACTTGCAATACCACATAGTCATTTTGTAAACACAAAAAGACACTCCGTTTTTATTTATAATATAAGAAACGGAAGAAACGGAACTTCAATGCAACGGATCGATGATTTATGTATAAAAGGTGAGGTTTTTAGAATGAACGAAATTGAATATATTTACATATAAGTATGACGTAGTTGCACATATTTAAATATTTCTGCAGCGCTCGCGGTTTGTTTGACGGCTTTCATTATTATCGTTATTTGGCTACGTAAGCTAAATTAAAGAAATACACTGTAATGCAACACAGCCACAGCACATAATATATCTCTTTAGGACAACCTATTTTTGTGTTTGAAAATAAAGAAGGGATAATTGCATAATTTGTGCATTACGTAAATAAAAATATTAAATGTTTTATTTACTCAAGTGGGAATCGAACCCACAATCTGTCGCACACTTATATAGCTGCGTAACATTGATTGACGTGACATTTTAGTAGTTTTTAACCAAAATTATGACTTAGTTTCCATTCACAAAGCTCGGGAAACTTAGAAAACATTTAAGTAATAATATTGTAAACTGCCGATGTTCTGTTATCTGAGCTCCAGCGCCCCACTATCACATCGCTGCCCTTCCTTCGGTAGTATCGTAAAGTTGAAGGTTTTATAATATAAATACATTTTATGTACAATATAATTGAATATCGACGTTTCAAAGGTTTGTACGGCATGTAAATACAATTTTTTTTTATCAACTTTACGTTGGAATCCGCACACTGGGGACCTAGTGTTAAGACACTCCGTTCCAAATGTTTCTTTGAATGTTTAAAGGCATTGCGTGTTGAGTGAAACTGAACGCCGTGCTGTTGCTTTGATGCCAAAGCGAAGAATAGATAATGTTTATAAATAATAATTGATTCCCTTGAGTGGAGTTCGAACCTACAATCGTCGCGCTTAAGTACGCTTAAGTACCCCTGCGCCATGGCGGCCTTGAATATATATATATATATATATATATATATATATATATATTTATATTTAAGTTTTAAGTTATTATTGTAAATAGGTAGACCTACACATAATATTTTCATATATTAATTCAACATTCATTTGAACTTTCCCTACAATAATGAAAATTAAAATGAGTTTTATTGTATACATATATAAAGAATTTATAAATAGAAAGAATTTGTAATTTGCATTTTTGAATTGCAAGTATTAACGTATTTACAATTAAGGTTATACCCGTATAATTAAGGTTATATTTGTATGTAATAAAAATATAAAATTATTCATTTCCACCAGTGGGAATCGAAGCCACTACTTGTAGCGTTTATAATCACACGCTTGAGTCACTGAGCCACGTATTTCTACTGTGGCTTTCTTAATCCTAAAAACAAAAAAAAATATGTTCAATGTTAAATTAATTTATAAAAACTTGTACAAAATAGCAAAATACCAATAATAATTATTGGTATCTACTGGAATTTAAAATAATAAGTCGCTGGAGAAAAGTGAGCTTTTTATTTGTAATAAGGAAATGGTAGCTTGTTCACTATATATACTTTTTTCTCTGGTCTCTACATACCTCTTTCGCCTTCGATATACGATATTAATTTAATTGAAGGCTATTTAAGGATATATTCGACTTCTGCTGACCTGTCTTGCCAGAGACTCCTGGCTTCTTCTTCTTCTGATGATCCCATTTAATTTTCGTAACTGAACTCCCACTGCGCCACACTATATATGTAATTCGACACACGTATATCCCAATTTCATATAATTAAAGAAGAAAGTATAAATTTTCGCATCGCTGGCCGTCATGTAACGCGCACACGAATTTGATGACCACGTAACAATAGGTTTTGTACAATTACACGCAAAAGTTATGCCGCGTACGCTACGTATTGGAGTTTTTACACAATCGAATTGTATTGTTGAAGATATGTTACATATTATTCTGGTTGATTTGTTAAAATTAAATCAGCTTCACGCCAGATCCCGTACACAGCAGGGTAGGTAGAGGGAACCTGGTGTTTAAACACTCCGCTCTCCATTTATCGCCCAATTCTGGAGACATTGCGTGTTCAGTGGCGGAACTCAAATTAAATAATAATATTTCAGTTCCTCGAGTGGGGTTGCATTTACAGTCGCACATTTTTCCCTCACGCTGTATCCCGCACATAGCAGGATAGGTAGATAGAATCTAGTTTTAAAATCGTTCTTAATTCGTAAATATATGTACGTTATGGTTTTTTTCATCTGTGTGTATTATTTGTATGATTATTATTATTTTTTCGCTGTATTATTTATCTGTGATCGTGTGAATAATATATAGACAAAGAATCACATTGTTTATGTACTAAGTATTGTTTATTGTAATTTTTTATATACATTCTTGCGATGCTAAAGATCGTTCGTGTCAGACAGGCACGCTATTAGACAATAGCTCCATAGCTGGTCAATTAAAGGAATTTGAACGGTTAGATGTGAAATAGATGTGGGTTCGATTCCCACTAGAGGAAATTAAATGCTTATTTAAATTTTCTATTTCCATTTCTTCACTCTGGTGTCGACGCAAAAGCGCGGCGTTTCGTTTCTCACAATGCCTCCAGAATTCGGTGGAAAATGTTATATGGAGTGTCTTAACACTTGGTTGCCTCTGCTTCTCTTGCTGTGTGCGGGATACACCGTCAAATCGATATTTTATTTAAATAAAACAATAATATTATCGGACGGTGACATACATTGGTATTCAATTAAAACTACCTACTTAATTTTAAACGTGGTCAAGTTCAAGGAGGTCGTTTGTGTCGATTAAATGAATTATAATCATTGAACAACTAATGAAAGTGACTTATTGACTTATAAATTTTTAATATATATTTTTTATTTAACTTAATTAAATTATATTATTTAAGTTTGATTATTTTTTTTTTCTGGAAAGGCATTGGGAACTTAATGTTAAGACTTATCTCCAGTTTTTGCTCAATTATTTAAAAAAAAATACCGTGTCGAGTAGCGAAACTGAACACCCCGTTTTGATTACCAGCGGGAACATAAAATCAACGGTAATTATTGAAATTATTTTATGGTGGTTATTATTTAAATACTATACTGATAATAATACTTTAAATACTACTTTAATTCACTTTCTATTCATTCGTAATTTTAATTTTTAAATTTAATAGAAACATCAATTAAATTTAAAGTCCCTGTAACAGTTTTGAGTGAATGTAAAAATAATTAAAATCGAATCTTCTTAAATGATATTTAAAGAATTTACTGCCCTGCTACCCTGATTTATGTAGAATTACTGTGTTGCAGGTTGAGCAGCCATGTCGGCTACCAAATATTCCCATCCATTCCTGAACGGTCTGAAACCACTTCCTGAAGGCTACGAAGAAGAAATTCAACAAATACGAGAGTGGTAAGTTCAATGAAGGTACTATAATAAAATATTACAACGTGTGAGTCAATACAATAAATGTTTCTACGAAAAACATTTTTAGGCTAACGTGATATCTTCTAAACTAAGTCATATATTAAACGGATTGTAATGTTATTTTATTTTATAGCTGTTAGGTCTAGACGGGATCCAAGTCTTATTTAATGTAAAATACCTATGGAATCATAGTGGTAAAGAAAAAATAAGAAATAATTAATTAAATCCTTAATAAAAGTTGTCGAGCGTGATATATAAAAATTTAAGATCTGCAATAACGTCCAATGAATAACTATAACAGTCCATACAAATTCTTAACTATATTTTTTTTATAAAATACTCGGTAAAATCGAGAAAATGAAAATGTTTATTTAAATGTATATTTACATTTTTTCGCTCTGGCTTGGATTTCTACCTCTCACTCACACGCAACGTATTAACACTAGATTCCAGGGATCTGTTTATCCTGCTGTGCGCGGGATACAGTGTGAAGCTCATTTAATTTTTTAAAATTTATTTTTATTTTTCGGCCCTAAGGAGGCACTAAGGAGTATCATATGAAGTTTTTATCCAAAGACGTTGAGGCACAATGAAAAGCATTACTACAATGATAAAGTAAAATGTGTGTAAATTAGTATTACAAATGGCATTCCAGCTGTCACTTTCTCCAAATGCTACGTGGAAAGCTTAAGGTTGCGTCATATAAATCACAATATATTGCACTTTTTTATAGTGCACTTTAATTTTAAAAAGAATGTATAAATAAAAGAAAACATCCGAAAAGTTAATATTTATAGGTTCCTTATTTCGTATTTAACAAAAAAAAAATCATTACAAATTTATATTTGTAGTTCATTTCATATAAATGCCCAATTCATATGCCCGCAAACTTAAATTTGTCAAGTTTTATAATTTGTAACTACCGTCTTGAAATTGATATGAAAGCTTCAGTGGGCGGTCCCCGACTCGCACTTGACCGATTTCTAAATAACAATTAAAGGCATGTCTGTACATTTTCACTTAGGTCTGCAACTGATAGAAATTGGGTCATAGTGGGCGTTCAAAACCAAGACGTATTAAAAAAGAATTGAAGTATAATTTTCTACAGTTTCTTTGAAGTGAATATATTTCTGTATAAATGTTCTCTACTCTGAATGGACGGTGCGCGATTTGAATTGCCAGTTTTATTTGTAACTTTGTATTTTAATACTGACATTTTTATTCTGATTTTTGTTTTGCTCTAGGTGCTCTAGGTGGCCGCCATTTAAATTTTTTCATACTTTACCGATGGGTCAAGTACGGCCCCTAACATTGTTAGTAGTTTGTGAAAGTAGGTAGGCGCAGCGTAGGAATATAATTTTTTCGTAGATATTATATTTTTCATGAGCGCATTTTTTTCTTGTAACTATCCTAATATTACAAGGTTCACGCTGTATCCCGCACACAGTAATGCAGAGAGAATCTAGGGCACCCTCATTTCGTTCCCCATTTTCCACCGAATTCTGGAGGCGTTGCGACGGAACTCTACGCCGTGCTTTGTCTCGGGTACAGAACGGAGAAATGAAAAAAAAATCCCCCGACTGTAGATCGAACCCACTTCATCGTTCGGTCCGTACTTCAAAATGTGAAAAACGAAACTATTTTAATAGCAAAAAATTACATGTTCATTGCGTTATTATCAAATTTCATGATTTGAAACTTTCTCAACTTTCACCTTTCATTTACATTACGAACAATTTTTAATAATAGTTGGTTTTTTTTTTTGTTGCAGGATGAAGAGTCAGCCACATCTGCCGTACATATCTGATGAATACGTGTTCCTTTTCCTTCACTCCAACTATTATAAAGTGAAGGAAACGAAAGAAACCATAGAATGCTATTTTACATTACGAAATAATAGTCCTGACCTGTTCACCAATCGTGATCCTTTGCTGGCCAAAAACAAGACTATCTTGGAAATCACGTAAATATATTATTTAATTTACACGAAAATAATATAATGGTACAAGTTTATATATATATTTATACTTTATATTAAAAGAAAATATTTAAATAAAATAAATAAATCAGCTTCAGGGTAGGCAGAGGGAACCTAGTGTTAAGACACTCCGTTTCCCATTTCCTGACTTATGGTGACATTGCGTATTGAGTGGGGGAACTCGACGCCGTCCTTTGCCTCGACACCAGATCGAAAATATGGATAAATAAATTTAAATTTCTCGAGTGGGGAAAGGAAAGCCGCAGCACATTCTCCATTTCCGTTATAAAATATTGAAGAATTGAAGTACAGTAAAACGGATAATGAAAAAATAGAATAAGAAGTAAAAATCGATGTACACTTTCAGACACATGGTGGCTCTACCTAAGTTGTCCGAGGAAGGCCACCACATCCTGCTCTACCGCCTCGCAGACACCGACTACAGCAAACTGAACTTTGCCGACGCGGTCCGCGTGTTCTGCATGTTCAACGACGTCAAACTTTCGGAGGACCGTCTATCAGAAGGATACATTGTCATTTTCGACATGAAAGGGTGCAGCCTCGGTCATTTAACTAGAGTCACTCTGCCAGCGTTGAGAGCGTTCATGCACTATATACAGGTATGGATCTTGAAATTCTAGTCATTTTTGTCTATTCTTTCATGTAAAATTAAATTGACATAAATTGAATAGTTTAGTTTATTTAAAAATATATATTTGGGTTTTTCCATTAACGTGGCGCAACGACACAGTGACAGATTTTAAACGTTATGATTGTAGATTTTCAAAATAGATTATTTTAATTTCTTTGGTGTTATAAGAATCAGAAAGTGGAGAATGGAATATCTTCAATCTGGTTTCTTCTTACCCTGTAATATATGGGATATAGCGTGAAGGAAAAAAAGTAAATTTACTTGAAAAACAGATTTTGTCACGATTAAATGCTTAACGGTGAATATTTTTAATTACAGAATGCACATCCGTGTCGTCTAAAGAAGATCCACGTGGTGCACACTGTCTCATTCATTAACCAAGTCATGTGTCTCGTGAAGCCCCTCATACATTCCAACCTGCTCAACCTCCTGAACTTTTCATCAGAAGGTCCAGCTTCGGTCGTCGACGTGGAACTGCTACCAGAAGACTATGGCGGTGCTCAGCCTCCAGTCAAGCAGTTACATGAAGAACAAAGGAAAAATATGGAGTCAAATTACAGAGATTGGTTAATAGAGTCAGAAATATTCAAAGTTGACGAGAAAAAGCGAATTAAGAAACCCAGTAAAGGTATGTTCGCCAGTTTCACCAGTAGTTTTAAGAGTTTGGATATTGACTGATCATTTAAAATAACAACTGCTTGTTTATATTTTTCTACAACTTTATGACGATTTCTTTCAATTGTTATTATATAATATTTAGATTTTGTTTTGGATTTTCTTTTTTTTTTTTTTTATAAAACAGGTGTGCTATTATTGTATACTTATATTAAAAATTTACTATAGAGTTTATGAAATTTTATATTTGTAAAATTTTTGACTGCGATTGCTCAATTGTACATGTAAATAGATATGTAAATATGTTCTAGAAAATTTAAGTATTTTTTTTTATGATTTACTAGCACTAATAAATACTAGGCACTAGAATGATTACACGTACATGACGAGACGTAAAGATGAAACTTATCGAGAACTTTCAAATGTTGAAAATATAATAAAGAATATTTTTGATAACATATTTTTAACGGAATTTACTCTAGTTACCCGCCTTCATTGTAAGTACCATCCATAACCATTAAACTTTAAAATTCTCTTATAATAACATATTCTAAATAAATGTACTGATAATTTAGTGCAATTATAAACAATTTTAATTATTCTTTTAAAAAATATTTAATAAATATATAAATAAATATATATGTAGAGAAGAATCAAATAAAAAAAACTCATTATTTCTTAGTAGAGTAGGCAGAAGAAACTTAGTGTTAAAACACTTCATTCCCAATTTTCCGCTATCATTTGATTGAGTCGCGGAACTGAACGCCGCGCTTTGTCTCGACACCAGAGCGAAGAAATGAATTTTTGTAGTTATTCAAATTATTTGACGTATATATGAACACGAGCGAGCAATGTTAGCCACAGCCATGTTTCTATAATAGTGATGGAACATTTCCTAATGGATTCTTGACGTGTGGTTTATGCAATTTGACGTGTAACCTCGTTGTGGTTAAATCTTTGCAATAATAACTTTAAGCTAAAAAAAAAAAAGAATTATTATTTCGAAACCGTATTATAATATAAATTGTTTAAAAAATGTTTCTATAATATATATAAATTATTTCTATATAATATATAACAATTTTAATAATAAAAGTTTAATATCTTTTTGTAAATAAATGTTTTATTTCACCAATAAAATTGCCGCAATTCAATAAGGTATAATAAAACGTCATAAACTTCAAGGTTTTAACCGTTCATTAATAGTGTATTAAAATTATTAATAATAAAAACTGGACATATTCGCAATCAAAACTTAACTTTAGTACGTGTACATTAGGCCCGCGGGTAATTTGGCAGGGCCGGGAGGAAATTTGGCAAGCCCCAGTTATCTTAGAAATGTATGCGACGAAGTTGAACGCTGCAATAAAATTGTAACAATTTATTTCTGATATTCCTTTGACAATGCAAAGTAAGATTGTAATAAAATTATTTGTATTATTTGATGAAAATGTTTAGATGATCTCTCGTCATAGAGCACAAATAAATAAATATAACACAAATAAATATATAAAAGTAAATAAATTTACAAATACACCTGTATAAATAAATGTTTTAACTATATAGTCATATTTCAAATTTTAATATTTTAACATTTTTAAAATGTTATTTTTAAATAATATATTCTTTTAAAATATGTAATATAAAAGTATTTATGAATAAAATGATCAATAATAAAATAATAATAAATAAATGAATATTTTTTTAAGACATATTATTTTTATGAAATAATCATGCAATTCACAGAATATGATCAAAACGCATTGTAAAATAAATGTATATTATAATAGTTTTTTGATGTTATTAAAATCTGTTTATATTTGAATATATTATATTTCTGTAAATAATAAATTCAATCTATGCATACATATATTTGTTTTATTTCACATAAACATTTTGTTATAATTGAAAGAGAAACATTATAATAAGAGAGACTGTCATGGCGCCAGAGCACGTGGTTGTGGGTTCCGATCCCAACTCGTGAATAAATTATTATTTATTTTTTTTTTTTTGACTTTTCGCTCTGGTACTAAGAAGGCAAGAGCTTGACGCTGAGTTCCGCCACTCATGCCTCAAAAATTTGGCTCTATATATGCAGGATATATTAGGTCATGAAACTGAAAAAGAAAAAAATATATATTATTAATTGTAGCAAGAAACCTTCATAGAGCGATCCAATTTATTCTCGACGAAGTCAAAAGCGCAAACAAGATAGGTATTTATTATCAATTGTTCACACGAGGACGTTCCTTTTAATCATTGATAAGCTCATATTTAATTAAAATATATTGCGGCTGCATTCATTTTTATTGTAATTTTGCCTAGAGTTATATTCACATGCTTTTTTAACTAAAACTTGTCAGTATTCACAATGAAAATTTTAAAGTTTCGTTACAATGGAAAATGTATTGACATATTTTATAACTTTTTATACAATAATATTTTTTGTAGTAAAATAAATGATAATAATTGTAATAATATTGATTTGGAGAACAATCAGTCTGTTTGTGATTCTAATATTGTTGACGAAAATCGAACGGTGTACGTCCAAACTGACATAGTTAGCGATCTCGTGTGTGTCCATTTAAGTAATTCTTATATATCATGTGAACACTACAATAATGAAAATATTGAGAAAAGTGATAGAAGTGGCCAAAGTTATGACAATGAATCAAAAGTGTCTATAACAAATGAAAAGCACATGAAAAAGGTAATTTTTATTTCTTAATAATATTAAGTTTTACATGAATGAATAAATTAAAAAATAAAGTAAATAAATAAGAAATAAAAAGCTTTACAAAAAGCTGTATATTAAATTTTAATTCAATTTCAGTTTACACCATTTTCGTTTATCGGTTTTGAACGAGTAGGGGGAGGGAACCTAGTTGTAAGACATTTAGTTTTGAAGAAACATTTCTCCAACCGACAGCCATCGCAGATACAGCTCCTGCGCCACGACAGGCTCATGAACTTATTCTCTACTTTATTCTTTATTTTAATATTTATATAGCATAATATGTAACTAAGTTATTTAAGTTAGTTAGGATAAGATATAGATGGCCGGTATTAATATCGAGAATAGTTTGCCGATACGGTCACGATGCAGAGCTTTAACTGAAAGTGGATTCTACGATCTGTATAGGTTGGTGAACTCTAGTGATGTCAAGTGGTTCGGCAATGGGGGTAAAGCTCCTCCGGTAGACTCTCTTATTAGAAGAGTAATGCATTTGCGCACTGCATCGAAGTATAGCTCATGTGGACGATTTTGTAGAAAACTGTCTGAATATTATCAATTTATTAGAACATGATAAGACATTATTAAAGGTACTTAATAAAAATATTTGTTACATTGTAGTTGAAAAAAAGATGCAGAACGTGCCTAATCTGTAAAGACATTAATTATTAATACATTATAAAGTAGTGGCGTAAGTTAAATAACAAAGGGGTGCTTCGGGACCCCGGGTGTCGGGCGACGAGTGCTAGCCCAGCACGGCGGCCCATTGAGAAGGCGGCGGCGGCGCGGCGGCGCGGCGTGTGACGTCACGGGGCCTCGCCCCGCGCACGCGCGAATATCGAGCGGCATGTGCCACTCGCTGCCGGCCCGCTCCGCCCGACCGATACACACTTTTTTATTTTCCCCCCGAACGTAGCTACGATAACCCAATATTAAGAGAAAAATCGAAAAATCGCTCTCGAAACGAGCAAAGCGCGATACCAGCGCTCGCGACTCGCTCAACTGTATCGCTCGAATCCAAAATGGCAGGACTGAGCGGTCCCCAGAGCTCGCCCCCTGAACGGTTCTGATCGCGGACGGTGTGTGTCGTTATATAAATGTTACGCAAGTTGGCGACGGTGGCCGCGAGCTGGTGCAGCGACCAGTGACTGCGCCGACCTGGACTGCCACCGCCACTATCGTGAGTACAAACGTCCGGTACGCAAAATCAATTATTTCTCGGTGTTAAACCGTGACGGTGTGTCTTAGAAACGTGCTCTATCGATCGAGCCGCTATCTGTATCTGAAATTGAAGGCTTTGTTGAGTGTCGTTGTAGTTGATAAGGACTGGTTCAGTGATTGGATCCATTACGAAATATAGAGAATTAAACGATCGAGCTTCGCGCCCGATTGGAAGCTCTCAGACCTCGGGCTCTAAAGTTTTAGAGAAGATCTTTCGGTCACCCCATTAGTGTATTCTTTCTTCTTTTTCTAAATATTTTATGTATATGACATTCACATTGGCCATGTATATCCTACACGAAAGTGAAGGTTGTAGGTATGTTTATGTCACAGCCAATATTAAATATTGATTCAATTTACACGGTCACTTTCACTCTTGTTACCCTACTTATGATTATAACCTATTTTGTGTCGATAGTGTTCTTAGAAAAAAACTTCATTATAAGTGTACTTTATTTGTATTTATATGTATTTTTTAATATGGCTTAATATGGCTTTCATATTAGTACAGATTATTATTTCAGGAAGAAAAATATCAAGATAGGGATATTTCTTCTTATAAATCGCAGGGTAACATGACGAAAAATCATAAGTGATCGGCGTCAGAATAATCTAAAACGCGCCTTTGTACACGCCCATTTGAGAAACTGGCTGTCATTAAACATCGATTATTTTTAAATAGTATACCGATTTATGCCCCTAATGACAATTATGTTACTTAAATATATAAATCAGCTTCACGCTGTATCCCGCACATAGCAGTGTACGCAGAGGGAACCCAGTGTTAAGCCACTCTGTTCCCCCATTTCAGCAGAATTTTAGAGGCATTGCGTGATTGGTGGAGAAAACAATCACATATATATGTGATTGCTCACTTAATAAAGCAAGTACTTAAGCCTAAAATATAAAGGTAAATTTTATTGTACTATACATTAAATTCTTATTATTTTATGAGGCCGTCGTGGTGCAGCGGCACAAGGGTGTGACTGTAACGCGACGGTTGTAAGTTCGATCCCCACTCGAGGAAGTGAAATATTTATTTACGTTTATACTGCCATTTCTTCGCTCTGGTGTCGGGGCAAAGGGTGACGTTAAGTTCTGCCACTCAACACCCCATGCCTCCGGAAATCGACAGAAAGTGGTGTCGACAGACATGGAGTGTCTTAACACTAGGTTCTCTCTGTCTACCCTGCTGTGTGCGGGTTACAGCGTGAAGCTAGTCTATTATTTTATTATGTATTCTAGCAGTCTCATGGTATCCTCTAGCAAATGCTTTGACAAGTTACTTCGCCTTGACTTATTTTCTCTTCATTTTTATGGAAACTCCTGTATAATTATTTTGCAAGTTCTGTCAGAGTCTTATCCTATAATCTCTTGGAGAAGCTCAATTAAGTTGGACACCTCAACAACTTAGGAAAAACTTTAAAGATAAAGTCACAGAAAATGACACATACTACTAGAATGAAAAATTGAAAACTACACAATATTAAAAAGTATAATATATATGTAAAAAATATATCCAGTCGCGGTGCAGGGGCACAAACGTGCGACTATAAGCCCGACATGTTGAGAGTTTGATTCCCATACGTAAAAATAAAATATTAGATATATTCAATAGTCTTAAATTTCCAATAATTTATCACATTAGACTCCTTCAATTCATATTAAGCTTATTATTTAAAAAAGAAAATAGTAAATATTATGATAAAATTAAAATATTATTAATTTATCTATATTCAATTAAAAATAATCCGTAGACGACTAGGAACATTTTTCAGACAGACATTTATACTTACGAATAACTGGTATCAGTATGAAAATTATATTTAGAATAAGAAATAATTTAATCCATTTTTAACAAATTCTTCACAGATTTATTTAATGTAAACTCAATAATTTTAATTTTTCTTTACACCATAAAGATAACTTTAATTGATAAAAATTAAAGCAGACTGACAGAGAAGAGACATGGTTAGTGACAAGCTATTCTTTTTTCTTAATGATCTAAAATACCTTTTGTATGTTATGAAAAAAAATACTCCCGTTTTCTCCTACGAGCTGGTATATATATGGTGGCTTCAATTGCTGAAGCGCGTAATATATTTTCATACGTTTTAATCATATCACATACAGTAATCAATAATAAGTTGCCGCTATGGCACAGTGGCACAAGCATGTGACTTAAACGCGACAGTTGTGGGTTCGATTTCGATTCGGGCGAACGAAATATTATTTATAAATGTGTTACCAAGGTAAAAACGTGTTACTCTAAAAATTCCACAGAAAATGAGGAACGGAGTATCTGAAAAACTAGGCTCCCTCTGCCTTCCCTGCTATATGCGGGATAGAGCGTGAATCAGGAAAAAAACTACAAATAAAATATTACAAAAACCATACGAATCAGACCGGTCATTGGTCTCTCGAGCAGTGAAATATTCAATATTATGGCACGCGATGCTGCCAAACTGGGCCGCACTGTAGCTTTGGATAGTTAGCAGTAAATTCCGAGTACCTACTGTATTTACATAATAGCTATTGTGTTTGAACTAATATTGAGATGAGAATTTTTTTTTGTGTCCGTAATTTTTTTTTATTTGATAACGTAGAGTGATGTCACTCTGTGTTCCTACTGGATAAATCATTAAAAAATATGATAATCAATAGAGTTGGATTCGAACAGTAGTTTAAATATAGTGCTAAAAATATACAACAACTTAAATATTAATAAATTACACCTTTCTTTTTCTGTTTGACCCTGTATCTCGTACGTAGTAGAGTCGGCGCTTTCCACTAAACTCTAGAGATATTGCGTATTGAGTGATGGAACTCAACGGCGCTCTTAGAATCGACACCAGAACGAAGAAATAAAAATTATATATATTTAATTTTCTCAAGCGGGAATCGAACCTACGCTATATGTGCACACGCTTGTACCCCTGCACCATGACTGTTCTCAATAATATATTATGTAAATCGGTTTAAATATAGTAAGCACTCAAATATCAGTAATGGAATTCAGCATTGATCTAGAAACATTAGTCTTTCCTTATAAAATCCTATCGCTTTCAACGTCGCAGATGTGATTGATGATGCAACGATGATCCCTCATCGAGATGAACCATCCGGTGGTGTAATATGATCGCGATTTTAACGATAGGTTACTCGGATATGAAGTACCATATTGACATATACTATATGAAGTTTAAATGCTTATAATATAAATAAATCAGCTTCACGCTGTATCCCGCATACTGCAGGGAAGAGGGAACCTAGTATTAATACACTCCGTTCCCCATTTTCCGCCGAATTTTAAAAGGCATTGCGTGTTGAGCGGCGGAATTCAACGTCGAGCTTTTGTTTCGTGCCACAGTGAAAAAATAAAAATAGAAATTTTAATAAATATTTCCTTGAGTGGAGATTGAATCTACAACCAGTCGCGTTTACAGTCACACTTTGTGTCCATAAGCCACCAAAAAAAAATCGAAAAAGCGCAAGTCGAAGAACTCAATGAAAGAGAATTAATGGAAACTGAGTTTCTTAACACTAGTTTCCCACGTTCCCTCTGCCTACCCTGCTATATACGGGATTCGAAGTAAAATTGTAGAATTGAAATAAACTTACATGTGTTTTCTTTATTTATATTATATATAACATACAACTTAAAAAATAAATGTGAGTATAAAACTAGCAGTCGCTTAACGCTTTAAACGAGAACTTCAAAGATTTCCTTTCGAAGGGATGATTGATTCACACAAACGACGTTCTGTTACGCTTCTATCAATAGGCTTATCATTTTGTATGCTATAAACCCACAGAAGATAACATTAGGCCATGATATAGAGTTTTGTGAGAATTGAATATGTGTAATTATGTACCTTTTCAAAATGGCTTGAATTAAGATTTAAATTTATCTAATTTATTTAAGACATTCATAGAAGATTAACCTTAATGAGTTAATGTGATTTTTATCATTGGTAGGTAGTTATGTTCTATTGCATAAAAAAAGTGTCACAGTAACAAATTTTTTCAATGTTTTTAATTTCTTAGCTTAATTCTTTTATATAAACAATCTCCCTACTATTAACAATGTGAAACTGTTTTTATAAAAAAAACTGTGTCACACTGTATTCCTAGCCAGAGGGAACCTAGTATTAAGACACTCCGTTTCCCAATTCTATCATTAATTATATTATCTATATTCTATTAACATGATAAATAATGAAAAAAAAGAAATAAAAAAAAAATAAGCGCTAAACTTTTAGCGGAACTAGTGTGTTGACTGCAAAATGTGTTTGCAAGAAATGACGAGCGTTGCAATAAGCGACGCGACACATGCGCCCCAGTTGCGTTCTTGTTCAACTATCACGATATCATCTATTTTATTTTCGTTGAATACAATTTTCCAATTATAGAGGCCAAACGCGACAGGCTGCGAGCTCGATCCCCACTCGAGGCCATTTTCGTCGCTCTGGTGTCGATAATACTGCGGTGTTGAGTTTCATCACTCAACACACAACGCCTACAGAATTTAGGGCAAACTTCCGTTCCCCGACAACCTATCCGGTCGTCTGCGGGACACAGCGTGACACTAAAAAATACAATGAGAATTAATTTTGACATTCGATACTTAACGTTGAGGCGGTGAACTGTCAACAGGATCGAAAAATATATTTTTTTTTTTTTTTTTTAGAAACGTATAAAAATTTTAAAGAAGCGGGACTGCTATTGCGCCTCATGGAAAGTCAATCTTAGTGGTGTGGTAGAACGTTTTGTCGGTTCCCAAGAAGCCTATAAACGGTGTCGATTTGTGTTCTTGTCACTTGAACTAATAACCTGGCCGTCTGAATTTCTAATATATACCACTCGGCTCTCGTCGTCCCACAAAGGTGCTTCGCGTATCTTTTTGCCTCGCAGGAGCTTTTGATTGAGGTCTTCTCTAAGCACTATCATATGAAACATTTTTTTGAATATTAAGTTCCCAAATGAGTGGCGATAGCTCAATTGTCGACTTCGTTATCGTTTTTTTTTTCAACAAACATAAGGTTAAAAAAATATAAGTCGTCGTCGTGTTACAGCCCCACGCTTGCGCACGCTTTACGCTTTTACGCTTTTACGCTTGAGCAGTGGGGCCGTCGTGGCGCAAGGGGGCACTGATTATTATGTGTAAACTACAAACTAATCTCACCCATACCTTACCTCATTTCAAAATATGAAACATAACATGCCATACTCACATTAAGTGAGTAACAATTTGAAAAATTCATAAAATTTCACAAAATTCACCTTAATTTCCGAAAGTGTGTCATGACGACTACTTAGCGTTCCCTCTACTATGAAGAAGTGATGAACGCTTGTAAAAAGAGCCTGTGAGCTGTCACACGTGTCCTATATACGACTCGTACGCTTATAATGTTGTACTTTGTAAAATCCACTTAGTGCTTTACATTATGAATGCTTTTTATTTATATTAAATAAAAATTTATATTAAAATTATCAATAAGTATCAGTAAGTATATCAAATCTGCTTAATCTGTCTTTTTGTTTCTTCTCTGAAGTGTGAAAGTATAAAAAAAATTAAATTGGCCATAAAGTAGAGAAAAAAAAAATCATTTTTTGAAATGGTACAAACTTTGTATCTACTCATTGTTTTTTAAGGACATTTTTCTCCCACTTAGTCGACAATATGACGAATTTTATGGATCTAATAGTCAAAATATCTATAATTATATTATCATATTTAGATATAAAATCGAAATAAGCTATAATCTCGCGTGAGACCCTATCGATAAATAAATTCGTTCTCTATCATAATTATACAAAAAAACCCTTAATTTTCACCACACAAAATTTACCATAAACTATGAAACAAAATTAAACTATGAAACTTCAATTTACTAAACAAAATATTTTAAGAAGTGTCTGTAAAATAAAATTGCACTATTACTGCTGCACCACTGTGAGTGAGTATGACACTATACAAATTAAGTACGATATGGAACTACGGCTTTGTCCGATAAATTGAAGCGAGCGAGCGAGCGAAGCGAAACTATTCTATTGTGTGGAAAGCACGTAATAACCCCCGTAATAGGGGGTGGCTTTGGATCGAGAATACTTTACAAACACGCCTCACTGTATATATTGTAATAATAGTTCGTTTTTAATTATTCGAAACGTTGTTTGAGTGCTATCCTAAAGCAAGGAAAAATATATTTTATATTTTTTAATTCAGTTTTCAATAGCAAGCTGTAGGGATAAAAAATTAAATAAAGTTTAATTCTTTATTAATTAACTAGCTTACTATTAGACATTTATTCAAATAGATAAAAAAAATAAACTAACTTTTGATCGATTTCATAAAATAGTATGTAATACTCGTATGATTTTTAATATGGGGAAAAGGGATATAAATACCTACTGGCGTTTTTCTAGATATTTTTGTTTATAATGTTAAATATAAAATATTTTTTAGGAAAAAAAAACAAATTTTGAATCCTGGCATATTGTAACATTTGTATACTAAACCAATTTTTATATAATATATAAAGTAGTGACAGGACATAAATATATTATTTATTACAAAATCATAATTTTAGGCTGTCAACGCTCTTCTTCACTCTGGTTATAAGGCGGCGTTGAGTTCCGCCAAAGGTTAACTTTAGGCTTCCTCTGGAAAAATTCCCTGGAAGATACAGCGTGAAGCTGTAAAAAGAAATATAAAGAATGTAATTAGTTCTTGTTCGCCTACCTACATTTTTAAGATAGGTTTAAAGGGTTTAATACTGCGGACTCTCAGTTCTATTTCGGGTTTTAACCACGAAGAAGTTTAGAGTTTTACGTACTTTTCTAATGAAACAGACGTTAAACGGATTGCACGAATCCACCCTCGACTTGGGCGAGGTGAAATTAAAATCTTTTATTGTATTAACTTTTATATTTTACATTTTCTACTATCAATAAATCTACTCTAGATTTATTACTTAAAAGAAAATTATAATTTTATAATTTGAATTAAATATTTTTTATAATTTGTATTGTATTCTTTGCTAGCTCGTAATTTGAACATTTCACCAACAACAAACACACTGTTTAATATAAACATAAAAAAACTGTTTTTACCAAACTTTTTACTAAAAATGTAAAAGTAAATTTAACAAAATAAAAATAAGAAAAAATATAATTGTGAGCATTCAAGTGTTGAAACATACAATCCGACAGTTTTAATTAAATTTCCATACATACAAAAATAATTAAGCTTCCAGACTTCCCTTTGCTGTACTGCCCAAAGGCGAAGTAATACATCTTTCTTCAAGCATGAAAGACATTTGTTCTGGGCCGCCGTATTGCGTAGATGCTGGCTGGTTCCCAATTCGTCGCCGCCAGTGAGTCTGCCAAGCCTTGGGGGAACGCCCACTTACAGGGAGTTCCCCCTTTCGGGGAGCTCCAGGGAAACAGGTCACCGCACTTTTTCTTAAACTGAGACGGGACGGCGTCGTCTAATAGTAGATTTTTGGCCGCGTCGAGTTCGTTGCACGCTGGATATTGATTTTATTATTGTTTTAGTGTTTGATTTTTTTTTATACTTTGTAATATATTTATGATTCATAATTTCATATTTGTGGTATTATAACCGAAACTAATATAAAAATATATTCATAAATAGAGTGCTTAATTCACAGTGATAAGATAACTTTATATACTAAGTATACATATTTATATGTTTTTATCGTTTCAAACTGTATCCCGCACATGGCAGGGTTGAATTACGGAGGCATTGCGTTTTTATTTGTGGAATTCAATGTATCGCTTTTCTTCGACAGTAGAGCGATTCATTTCTTGAAAACATAAATTTATAGGATGGGAGTCGAACCCACAACCAGTCGCGTTTACCAATCACACATTTGTGCCCCTGCGCCACGTCTGGCCTCATCTAAAATATATATACATACGCATATATATACATATATATGTTCAAAGTTATAAACTTCCACTACTAATAATGATTGTTCTGACATTATTATTATATCAGCAACTTAGTTTATTTTACTATTATCAATGACGTCAAACCACGAAGGGCAAATACATGGCTGGTCGAGTCGATTTTAACAGAAAATCGATAAATTATTCATCCAGCGGTTACGCGGTGTTTATTACGCTTGAGTAGAAACAACCGTATGCCATAGGTTTAAAATAGGGTCGGTACCTATGCTATGGTTAACTCATGTACCTATTTCATTTTTATATGTGAATATAATATATATCTTAATATTTGATATCTGAGCAAATGTTTTAAATATTTACATATAAAAATTTATCGATTGAATTCGAATGCGTCGGCAGATTATGCGTTCAATTTCTAAACGAATTAAAATATTTAATATTTCCATTTCTTCGCTGTGGTGTCGACGCAATGGTCGGCGGAGCTCCGCCACTGAACTAGTAAAGCCTCCAGAATTCCGTGTTTCTAACCGCACAATACGTCACAAACTCAAATATCGTCCACACCGTCTGGATACGTGGTACTCCACTACTGTGCGGCTTCTTAGGAACTTCCTTCCACTCACTTCGCAACTGTGGAATAGCATAATTGCGGCAGTGTTTCCAGGTCGATACGAACTGGGTACCTTCAAAAAAAATCCAAATCATAAACGTATAAAGTGATTATTTATTTGCCTGAGTCGGAAAAAATATAGAAGCTGAAAAAATATATATAATTTAATCAATTAATAAATAAATTATTTTAATAACCAGACAATGAGCTACAACATGTCTGGCGGCGGTGATTCGGACGCGCTGTCGCGGCGGCTGCGCGAGGCCGAACGCGCCCGGGCGGAGGCCGAGCGCGCCCACGCTGACGCGCTCGCCCAACTCCGGTCAGCCCAGCGCTCGCCCCACGACTCGCACAATGTCGAACAATTGCAGTCAAGAGTTCGGGAATTGGAGAAGAAGGTGAATTGATTTGTTGCTTTTATATTTGTACATAATTTACTGACAAAACTGACATATCATTTGTGTAAGAGGCCGGCATTAATATGTAAATCTCTATCAAGGCGAAAGGCAATCTTGGGACACTCTTTTAGCCATTAGTATATAATTAATATATGAATGAAAATAATATCTCAAGATCGATTTCAACTTGACAGCGAATTATAATTACGGGTCTTAACTT
>JBAIZZ010000022.1:1151256-1170573 GCA_037355905.1 Heliconius aoede
ATGCGATCTCCTTACTTTAATAGAATTAACAAGCTTAAATTACTTTAAAGCCTCATCGGATTAGTGTCCGTTCAGTAACTGCCACCAGACGTACATCTAGGGATGCTGCTTGTACCATGGTGATAGGTCGAGATACAGGCAATATGGGACCTACTTGTGTAAGGGCTAGTGGTGTGACCTGTTCTCAAGCGGTAATATCATGGTTACCAGCTAATTCTAACCACCAACATGTCGTCTGCGTTAACAATGTTGAAGTAAGTGCATTTTAAGTCATATTACGTGAAATTCTCTTCAATATAAGTATCGCAGAAAATATCGTATACATAAATAAATTTTTACCTATTTTATATTACGATACAACAGTTAGTATTTTTAAAATTATCTAATTCAAGGTCCGAACTGTAAAACCTGGTGTTTACCGCCATATCATAACGGGTCTATCTCCAAGTACACAATATCGAGTAACAGTGAGGGCCAAACATTTGAGAGCGGGTCCACCTGGTGTTCCTATCGAAGAAGCCCCTGGCGCTTATACAGACTTCAGAACATTACCAAAAGGCTTACCGGATCCGCCTAACGAAATAATGGTACATACATAGAACTTTTTCGAAAACTTAGCATGACATGATCTAAGCATGCTTTGGTCAATTTTTCTACACTCTACACTCACATCCCTGCTCGCCCTAATAAGAATCTATACTACCTTTTACGACTATTTAGTTCAAATTTATTAAAAATTAAATTTAAATGTAACAGTTGAAACAGTTATGTAAATAAATATAAGTTACAAAACTGCTTCTATATTCTATTACTCTATAAGCGTTGTAGCACACGCACTTTAAGAATGCTTTTCAACGCTCACAAAGTGTGTGTTTTAAGCCCCGACATTAATTATACCACAGTTCATACACAATATCCCCCCCCAGACCCCCCCTCCCTTTCAAGTAATATATCACAACCTCAAAGCACGCGGCACCATGGAAAGTTTCGAGGAAGTCGCGTCAATCGCAACCATTAATCCAGCGCCAGGACAAATTTTTTGACTTCGCTCACGTTGTTGGTAGCTTAGCAATCCCTTTGTTGAATCCTCCCTCAATGTGGCTTAATAGTATGTATGGATTTCATGAACCAATTGGCCTTAATAAAATGGCTGGATTGTTGGTGGTGATTGGTGCGGTGTCGCAGGTGGAAGCTGGACCCCAAGACGGCACTCTGCTTGTGACGTGGCAACCGGTGCTTCGCCCCCCCGCTTCCGGGCCTGTAACCGGATACGCGGTGTACGCGGACGGAAAGAAGGTTACTGATGTCGATTCCCCGACCGGTGATCATGCCCTCATCGACATTGGCAAATTGATCGGCCTCAATCCAAAATGCGTCACTGTAAGTATTGTATTGCTTAGACTGGCTACTTGAGCGCTGTGTAAATATTTGCACATAATACTTTTGTAAATGACACGCATTGTGTGCTATGACTTAACTCAACTCTGTTCAATTATGATAACACCTGTAAATTTGTTTTTGTTCTTACAGGTGCGAACCAAATCTCGAGATAGCCAGTCGAGTGATAGTGCTCCTACTCCTATACCTCCTGCTGTGCTCCGAGGAGTCGGCTCAAGAATGCCTCGGGGACCAGGTCCCGGGCCGGCTCAACCAGTCGCGGGTTTCCGAGGACAACGTCCTCAACCATATCAGCAACATCAACAAGTGTTAGAGCATGATGAGAATCTTTCTGATAAGGAAATATTCCCATCGAGCAATCGCCCACATGACCCACAAACTACTCAGGTGAAAATTTATTTATTTTATATTTTTTATATTTATACATATATATATACATGTATTATTAACTTAATTGGTAAATTTGAAAATATGTAAATTTGTTTAAAGATACAATTAACGTATGTTAATCCATAAAAGGTTCGGCTTTTTATAGATTTTTTTAAATAACGCTTTGTATTTCAAAATACCTATCTTTTTATTTTGTTACTGTATGATAGAATACTTTCTCATCCATGGTTATTTTGGAATAATTAAGATAATTTGATGTTGGCACAGCACTACGTGTATATTTAGTTTGCAAATCAATGTTGTATATATATTGTGTGTAAATCCTTCAGAAACCTCATTTGGCCCGTATGTGTACATTCTACATCTGAATTTATTTACAATGTTTATAAAGGCTTCCTTGATTTTAAGTTATTGTTGCGTCCTTTCCATCTGTGTCTTATTAGCTGTTCTATTAAAGTTAAAGTCATACGCTCTTTACTTACAAGAGAAGCTATTTCAGTTTTAATTTTCATGGTTAATGAAATAATCTTACAAATTATATATTATGTGAAATTAAAAATATATGTTTTTTGTAATATTCTCATGTGAAAACATATATATTAACAAAGTGATAAAACAGCTTCTCGTGTAAGATCGGTGTTGCAAACTGCACTCTTTATACTATCTCCTGCGGTTCTGTCGCTGGCATCTTCAGAGTGTCAAGTAGTTCTTTGCCGTACGGTTCCACCACGACCACGCGCGCAATCGACTATGTTATAGCTATGCACTCGGCTCGAGCGTTCAAAATTAAATGCATACTGCTTGCAAATAGATTTGTAGTCTCTAGTGCTATTGGCCGATACCCGACAGCGCACGACACCTTACAGATTGATATACTTAGAACAGATAAAGAGCTTGTACTTTGTGACACAGACAACCCTCATCGACGTCATGTTGTTAACGCCTCTAAAGCCTCTAAAAGCCTCTATAACCTTGCCTCTCTCTCTCTCTCACATAACTGTTATACACTGTTCCATAGCCCACGAGCGGATTCGGCACAGGTCTCCTAAAGAGTATATTCGACAAAATAACCCCTTCGGTAAGGAATTTTAACACGTCTTTTTATTATATTTTTTTATTTATTTCTTTTATCATCTTCTCGACACTACGTTTTGTTTAGAATTGAGTTTATTTTTGGGAGTGTGTTTTTGATTTTTTGTTATTAGTTGACATTTTTATTTTGTTTTCACACAGTGTGCTCGTATTTTAATAGCATCGTTATATATGCGTATTTACTTACGTAGTCAGTTTATAATCCATACATAAAGTGATATTTTCTTTGAGTATGCTTCTGTACATATAAATGTAGACAAATACAATAATCGTAGAAAAAATGTATTTGTTAGCTAACCTTTAATGCATATTCACCTATTGAATAAATAAATATAAAAAGTTTATATGTTTAGAAATATATATATTTAACATACACAGCATAGATCTTAGATCTTGGAGAGGCAATTAGAAATTAAACTGTTTTACCAAATTATATCATTCTCTGTTGTAAAAAAAATGGTTCGAAAATTTCTTAAAACGATATTTAAAAGTGATTGAAGCAGGACAGCAATTAATTAAGAACACTTATTAATAACTTGTTAAACTATAAGTACACTGTTCCACTTACAATTCATTATTTGATATGATCGTCAGCATTATGTTCAGTGTTGGGAGAGCTTTACGGCAGACAACTTTCATTTTCACTTAGGCTTCACAACTTGGCCTCACTTGCTCTATTCATTTTGCATACCTATACACCCTGATATAACATCTGTACAGTGGCCCTCTAATGTATGGATATGATGTTGTCAGCTTATCAATTAGTTCAAGCTTCAGCGGTAAAAATACAGCGGTAAATATATTAATCATAACCATATATTGTTAAATCAATGATTATATAATGTGATGAATGAACATGAATGTGGTACCTATCAGCAATCGGGGATACCGGCCATCGAAATCACAAAAGAGGGTGCAGTGGAAGCGAGTAGCGAAGACGAGGAGGCGTCGCGACGCCGCCCGCAGGTCTGCGATCTCTCCTAAATGTCATCGATGTGCTCTTCATGTGCTAGCACTTTTCACTTTGCTCTGTTCTTTCTCAATTTTATGCGGAAATTTCTGATCACAAGTTTTCACTTTTTGTTGTTCTGTGTTGTCTTCACGTCCTCGATGTTTGACACAATACACAGGTTCACATTCGACACCACCCAGGTCTTGAGACACGTAATATACCCCAACAGATAGGTAGAAGACAGATTTCCCCACAGAGCACTCGATACAGAATCATATCATTCGAGCATGCGCAGCGTGTCTGTTTGATTATTTCTGCATGCTGTCTTGGCTTCAATTCGATCTCAATACTACTCTGTTACACTGTTTGTTAAGTTTCTCTTTATAAGGACATAAGTCGTAAATAAAAAATATGGGAAATATAATTTATGTGCATTTCAAGCTATGAACCACTTTCGGATTTTTTGTGCTATATGGATAATACGGTTTCAAATATAAGAGCTGCACGCTAGCTTTCGTTGTGCATGGGGTTTGTATAGAATTTCAGAGGAATGCTATACATATATATGTATTGAAAGGTAAAGTATATATTGCTTATGATCGCATACGCCAAAAAGATATTATGGCTATGAAGCTTGATAATTGCTGAAGGCTTTGTAATGGAAAATCTAACCTTATTAATGTGTTGGTACGTACGGACGTCAGCAGCAGCCGTCCCAACCTGCTCAAGCGTCGCAGCCGCTTTCGGGACAGCAGTACCCGAATACACAAGCCTTCCATGGCACGCAGCAACCCCCTTATCCACAGGGCGGCCAGTTTCCAAGTAACCAGCCGACCCAATATCCCGGGCAGTCGCAGCAGTATCAGAACCCTCCACCCAGAAATCATCATGAAAGAGGACGTCCTCCTAACCCTCATCAGGTAAGTTTATGTCATAAATTTTCTCTATTATAATTGTAAGAAAAAAAAGATAACGTAAAAATCTCCATATACTATCATAATTAGTTATAATAATTCAATTTTGTTTTAAACAGCAAGTACCAGCAATGCCACAAGGCCCAATGCAGCCATACGGTCCTCGGCCGGGACCACCACTTGGCCCACGAGGTGCACCACCCGGGCAACGTCCACAACAAGGTCATCCACAATCTAAAAGATGTCGTTACTTTGTTGCACTGTTTGAATATGATCCAGCCACAATGAGTCCTAATCCAGAAAGTTGTGATGAAGAATTACCATTTAATGAAGGTGATACAATAAAAGTAGGTATAATTTTGTGCATTTAGTACTATATATACTTAATTGATTGAAATCATATAACATTACAAAATTTAGTTCATAACACCTAATATGTGAGGCCAATCGTGACTGTAATACCGACTGGTTGTGGGTTCGATCCCCACTCGAGGAGATGAAATAATTGCTTAAACTTATATTTCAATTTCTTCGCTCTGGTGTCCAACACGCAGTGCCTCCAGAGTTCCGTGGAAAGTGGGGAACAGAGTGTCTTGGTTCCCTCTGCCTACCCTGTTGTGTGCGGGATACAGCGTGAAGTTGACACCAAATATGTTAAATTTTATATTGTTTTACATGAAAAAACTCTCATAATTACCTATTTTTGCGCATTATATAATAAAAATGATATGCATACATAGGTTTGGGGTGATAAAGATGCCGATGGCTTTTATTGGGGTGAGTGTCGTGGTCGACGTGGCTATGTGCCCCATAATATGGTGATGGAGGTATCTGAACAGGAAGCTACAGGGCAAGTTGCAAAACCACGGGATCGGTGGACGGACGCTTACGCCAATCAACCTGTTCGAAGAATGGTCGCTCTTTATGATTATGATCCACAAGAACTAAGTCCTAACGTCGATGCCGATGTAAGTATCACTGTAAGTCCAACCTTCATCATATCTTATATTTTCTTTATATTCTTATCATATTTTAAATATTTAACACAACGAAAATACATTGTAGTAGATATCATAATTGATAATCCGATAGTGTGAACAAAAGTTTTGTAAGTGTCGGGTGTACAAGATATATACAATTAATCGTCTAAAAAGTTTCTTTCAAAATGATAAATAACTTAATTATTAACAATTTCAGGCGGAGTTAAGCTTTCAAACGGGTCAGATAATCCACGTGTATGGAGACATGGACGATGATGGATTCTACATGGCCGAAATAGATGGTGTAAGAGGCTTGGTACCCAGCAACTTCCTTATTGAAGCCAACGACCAATATGGGCCTGGAGGGCCAACAGGCCAAGGTAAATAATAAAATAATTTTCTAATTGCCATAAAATTTAAATTAATTTTCCATATCTTAAAGCAATTTAAGGAATTTCGCTATGTGTCTTTTTCGAGACTTTCGTTCGAGATTTTCTGTTGAGACTTTCCGGAACGTCCAATATTCGTAGTTCTGAATTTTTTTCTTCTACCACTTCCTAACTTCTAAAGCTTATACAGATTAGCTAAAATTATTGAAAAATATTATTTTTGTTACATAGGTCCTGGATTGCCTGGTGTCCGAGCGCCACTTGCAGGACCAAGCGTCCCTGGAGGCGGTCAAGGGCGTGGACGGGGGGCGCCTCCAGGTCCTGGGGCACGAGGACCTCCGCCACCGCCTAGGGACAACGTTGCACCTGCGCCAAGGAATCATCATCGGAAAACAGGTATAATATCAAATTTTTTTATGTTATGTATTGTGTAGAGCCGCGAACGGCTTTTCAATATTTGCTGTTATAGTTTATCTTTCCCTGTTAGATAAAAGATATATAAATGATTTAGGTAAGTCCAGCCGATGATCAGGATTAATTCTGATCACTAAGAGCTTTGAGTGTTTCATGTTTGCACCTTGGACTTGCTGTGTGACTACTGAAAAACGCTCGCTATTTTGCTCTGGTAACTTCTATCATCTTTTCTGTACACGGTATAACGATTGCCACGGGACTCGCTTTGCGAGCTACTTTTGTATGAAAATCTTTCTTACTAAATATGTACATTGCCGTCTCTATCATCCGAAAATCATTTATTTTTTTCTCAATAAAATTTGGAACACACGCGGTCATAAAAGTTAAAAGTAATTGTTCAACGCGGGTCCGGCTGCAATCTACGGAGCACAAAGACTCTTGGTGTACACTATGCTGATTAACACTATCTTGGATTACACAGTCACAGACATCGAAGTTAAACACGTGAAAACTAGAAGATACAACAATACACGAAAGTCAGATTTATAGACTGAAATAAATATAGGAGGGCAACTTTTTTTGTTCGCATTATCTTTCTAATCTATCTATTCTATTTTTATTTTGTCACGTCTTCCCTGATTTATCGTAACGGCTGTCACGTTAGCTCGCGCAAGGTAGGCGGTAGGCGGTAGGTGGTCAAATACACGCAACATAGCATTGCACAGAGCCCACGATGTGCGTGAAGTGTGATCCAAGATTCAAGTGGTTGTCTGTGGTCACTATATATGTTGTGTGTATTGTCTGTTTGCTAGATGCCTGCCCTCTTCCCCCTTCTCAGTTAGAGAACACATGCGCCAGTAATCCAGAACAGGCGAATTCTCAGGTAAAAAAATATTACCGTATATACAGTTTGACCCCACAAGATACTTTCAAATTATGCAACGACGCTAGTCATTATCTTTAGTTCAATTTCCACTTCATACCTTTAGATATAATTTTCACTCTTTTCTTTTTAGTTTGTTTTTCTTCTGTATTTTATTTTGCGTCTCATCTACGCCCAGTGTATCTATAGCTGAAGGGCGAACCGTCCGTATTCAGTTATTTTGGTCCATAGCCGTCTGGACTTATCATTGAGGTTTATGACACATTAGATATCATTTCATACTGGGCCATGTCATACAAGACTAGAACAAAACAAGAATACTTCACGAACATTAAATATACCATTTACTCCATCACGTCTATGTCAACAAGTCTCTGAAGCCTGTGAATGTGGTCCACGACTAGGCGATTACTGTAATGATAAACGTAAACAATTTCTAAACGACGGGCTTAAATGACAAATAAATTTTAAAAAAAATTAAACAATATTTATCAACACATATTTATTATATTTATCAAAATTGTAATCGTCTGGGAAACAAATATTGTTTTCTGTGTAAAAAAAAAACTTCCTCAGCATGATATTTTGCATATAGTTTCACGCTCTTCGCTATTTAGTCGTGATAATTTACATGAATTAATTTCTAAATTGAAAAATTACAAATTATTTTGAAATTTGTAATATGTACCTATCTCAATACGCTTTTGTGCCGCAATGCATGCCCTATTCCGCACACGTATTGCCCAAGCATATTAGATGAATGCATGAAAACTGTGAAATTTAAAATAAATTTAAAATATTACTTTCACCAATGACCAACTACTCTCTTCTTTAGTTTAGAAGGTCCTTATTATCTTGATGGATCCTGATTAACTCGATGGTTTCCGAGACAGATCATCAACCAGTAGCAAATCAGTTGCGAATTAGTCGAATTCGCTAGATATCACATAATATTGCATCAAAAAGGCTAGTTTCACACGAGAAGTACTACTCGCGAGGGCAGTGATACTTTTGACAGCTGAGTTTTTGCATAGGCGAGGGGGAGAGGCGTGGCGAGCGCTCCGCAGGCGAACACGATCGCGCGCACGAGCGCTGGTAACGCGGGCACGCCCAGCAGCGCGCAGTCGCCGGGCGCGGCGGCGCTCTCCGCCATGCCGCCTGTGGGCACCACCACGGCCGTGAGCACATCGCCTGCGCGACGCGGGGGGCCCGCCGTGGTGCCCGCGCCCACCGCACAGGCGCCTACCCAGCCCACACCGCCCACCTCGCAGCCCAACCTCATGCAGAAGTTCACCGAGATGACCGCGCCCGGCGGCGACATCCTCAGCAAGGGCAAGGAACTCATATTTATGAAATTCGGTCTCGGCGGCAAATAATGTCGACTTTACGGCCTCTGGGGCCTCTTTAACGTTTAATTATCTCATTTTTAGTTTTGATGAGAAAGGGTTCTGCTGCTGTTCCCCTGCCCGGCTTGTCACAGCCGTGTTTAACCGAATTTTTCTACTCTAGGCCATTCGACTTACCATTAACCGATAATATAGGAATGTAAATAATAAAAGTAAAAATTCAATAAACGCACAGTTTAGTGAATATTCAAATATTTAGTGGTCTTGATAGTACGCACGGTTGACGACTAAAACACCTGAAGTTATAAGTCAAGTATGTACTGTACCCGTCAGTCAGTTAGGTTAGTTCCTGTGAAGAATCACCTTGCCGTGACTCTTCGGTCTTTCAGCAAAGTGATTTTTCACAACTCTGTAATCTTTTCGTATGTAAGTACGAAAGTTGTCGTTTTATGTATTTTTGTCTGACTGTTAGTATTTTAACTACCTTTTAAATGCGGTTGAACCGCATCATCCTATATCTTTATTTCAATCTTAAACGCTAGATGTCAGTTCCCTTATTATATTAGATAGATAACAGTACTTACGAAATATCGGATATACTTTAGATGTTCACTAAAGTCATGCGATATTTTTGAGCAAGTGAGAATGGATAGGCGGCGTCCGAACCTGCGACCGTCCTTGCAGAACATTAACCGATAACCAGTATCGACTTGGCAATAATTGACATGCGAAAGAGTGAGTGATTATAATTACCTGTTTCAAATGTTTATAGTAATGTTAAATATTGAGTCACAAATTTTACAAAATATATTAAATAAAAAAAAATTATAATATCATAAAGAATGTTAAAATTTATTCAATGTTCTCGATATGATAAGTTGTGTTATAAACAATAAATGTCAGTGTATGTATGTACGTCTTAAATATATACTTAATATAGGTGATTACAGTTCAACAGCCATTTATAATCATAAGATTTTCTGTAAGTACATTACTAAAAGTAACACGCCGATATATACTACTCCTCTCGAAAATAAATATTCTGTGATAGTAGACGTGATACCATCTTTCTCATTAATAAAGTATTTAATAAATAAAAGCGTCATCACGTAGATTTTCGAGATCAGTGTTCGATAATTCTTAAAGTATTAGAAAATACAATAATATCATTTATATCTAACAAATGAACTGTCCAAATTTATGTCTAATTTATTTTTAAAGAGCTACAATTGTTTGAGCTTTCTAATATTTGACTAACATAAGTGGTTCGTTTCTTTTCTTTTCTTTTAATGTTGCCACAGCGAAATTATCTTCCTGTACTGTTCATAATTAATCTATTATTATAATCATTGGCATAATGCAAGGCCATGCATATCGAGCCACCTGAAAGACTGCTTGCAAAATGATAACATTACTTTTAAAAAAATATTAAATATTAGTAAATATTTAAAAGAATATTTAATATTTCAATTTCAACTATTTTGAAAATGAAGACTGTTAAAATTTACCATAGCTACGTTCGCTCTATGTTCAAATAAAAAAAGAAACCTAAACGAAATTTTAATTCCCATTATTTATTTTTTTCAATTATATAATATATATATAAAATTTGTTAATTTATTTAATAAATTGTATTATTACTTTTATGATTAAATTTATCTGAGATCTAGAACTCTTTTGTTAAGGCCACTATTTTTTTTTTCTTTTCAATTTCTTATTCTCATAATAAACAGTATATTTCTTTGTCGAGGAAATTTTCATTTGCGCTACGTTTATCACATTTGTGGGGAAAGTGCATATGTACATGCAGTGCAATTTTTTCAAAAAAATTTTGACATGTCTCAAAACTCAAATGTCCACTAAATGATTCTAATAAATTGTTGATGTATGTATATATATCTCGGTAAGGTTGCTTGAACTGTAGGCTATTTCGATGCTCACTTCGTACAAGGGATTCTCTATTAAGTCCTTATAACCGCTTTGTATCTATTCAACGACATTCTCGAGTATTTAAAAATATTTTCACATATAAACGAAATTAGCTTGCGATTGTTAGGTAACCATTCCATATTTAAAAAATAAAATGTGTTTAGTCCACCAATATTGTAAGGGCAGTTTCACACTGCAAGTGCAAGTGTACGTGTCGACGTTTTTTGGAATATTAATATTTTCTATCTTATATCTAATTATGTGGAGTTTCTTCTTCTTCAAAAAAAAAAAGAAAGTAATTTAATTAAAATTAGTAGGACGTTTAGTAGACAATCTTGTTTATTAGATTTTGTATATTCTTAATGTATCTTTTGGGGGACACTTGCATTTGCAACTGCTCATTTGTTGCGTTACGACGGTTGTAAATGGTCGAGTGACGATCACTTTTAGCTGAGCCACAGGCTACATATCTAACTATTAATGTACAACCTGAAATAATTGAGGTTTTTCTATTAATAATAATGAAAAAAATATTCTAGTGTTACGTCTAACAGCGTTCAAAGTTGTTCACTTGTTTATACATTGTTAAAAATCTGTATTCATATCTTTATCACGTGTATGGTTATTTATACGATATAATATAAATAATTATTGTATATTAATCGTGCAATCATAAAATGCGTAATTTAATATGAAGAATTGTATATTAATTATACTTAATAATAAATTATGGCAATCTATATTAAACGAACCTTTAACGATGTACCAATATGCTGCGACAAAATAAATGATACAAATGCCGCTTCTTTATTTCTTGTATTTCTATGAAATTTTAATTCTATTTTTAATTTTAATTTTATTTTTCCTTTTCATTGTCACTGTCAGAAGCTGGGAACATCAAACCACTGGTATAATTTTGGAGAATTAGTGTTAAATGAATATTCAACACACTTCGTATTTAGCCATCTAGAATGAGATTATTGATTAGTATCCCGCTCATAGCAGGCTGCAGGGTAGGCAGAGGGAACTTGGGAACCTAGTGTTACGACACTCCGTTGTTCACTTTCTGTAAAAATCTAGAAACATTACGTATTAAGTGGCCACCAGGCCAAAGGAATAAAAATATTAAATATTTCATTTTCTTTTTTACATCCTGATTCGAACCCAGTACTGCTTGTGCGCCTGCACTCTTAGTTTCACTCTTTTTCCATAACAATGGACCCAGAAAGAACGAACCGCCAAAGGCTACGCAAAAATCTATTTCGCCTCGTCTACTGTAATTAACCTTTTCATTCACATCCTCCAGGGGATAATCGTTCTTTTAAGGTAACCTATTAACTTTTCACCAGTATTTTCGATACTATGTTCTTAAATTCTACTAAAATATCCCCTTTTTCTTTTTCTAGTGTGTGGACTGTTGTAAGTTCGATCCCCACTCGAGGAAATTAAATATTGAATATTTTTATCTTTTTCGTTTCGTATAGACACAATGCCTCCAGAATTCTATGAAAAAAGGTTCTCTCTGTCTACGCTGCTGTGGGCGATATACAGCGTGAAGCTGATTTATATATTTATATAGGTTTAATTGTAATCTATTTCATCTTACCCTCCTTTCTTTTTACACCCTGTAATAGGATATGCGTTTTTATAGCACTGGGTATCGATAATATCGAAATATGCTATTCCAATCACTAACGCAGTCATTGTGTTGGCGTCGTGTAAGCATTTGTTGAATGTATCGTCACATTTACAACTTAACCTGTAAAATTGGAAAATAATCAATGAACGATTTCCAATATTATACTTGAATTAGTAGAACTAATTTTATATTTAGTTTCTTTTTTTATTTATTGTTAGGTATACATACAGCCATAGGTTATATAAGGAAAATTTTTTTATAAACATTTAAATATATATTTTTTGTATATAAATAAACTAACTTAATTTTCCATGTTATTGGGTATAGATATAAATATAAACTCATTTTTGTGTGTATAATTTAATGATAAAATTTTTCATTTTCATTTTATACTGAAGACAGGCCGCTTTAAATTGATATAAGAAATTAGTTACAATTTTCGAATATAAATGAATAAAAGAATACAATTATAAAAGATATCGGTTAATTGGTGTAATGAATACCAATACCAATAGTGTTGATCTAAATTATGCCTATACGCAGCCTCACCCACTTATTTTTATATTATAGCCAATTTATATCAAATTATACAAATATTATTAAACGCGACGATTGTGGATACGATTCTCACTAGAGTGAATGAAGTGTTTAAATATTCTTTTTCGTGCTTTGGTTCCGAGTTCAGCCCATTTGGCGGAAAGGGAAACAGAATTCCTCAACTCTTAATACTAGGTTCCCAGGTTTCCTCTGCCTACTCTGCTATATACGGGATACAGCGTGAAGCTTCTTAAAAAAAAATCGGTAAAGTTTCATCTAACTCAGTTCAGTATGTTTTCACGAAAAACATATTATACATATAGATGTTACTTCACAAACTTTTACATTTATAATAATATTTATATATTATAGCATTGGTAGGATTGTGAATCATAAATAATATAAAAAATATTAACTTCGTGAAGCTGCCTGTGTTAGACAAATTAAATTTCGTCTCTCCAGCGAGTACGTAGTCACATAGGTCGTGGTCTCGACAACAGATGTCAGCTTCCCTTGACACACCCAAGTCCTGTATATTTTTTGCTCTGTCCCCGGGTCCACACCATTTTGTCCCTTCATTGTTTCAAATGCTATATTATATACTTGTAAATAATAAGTATTATTAAATGTTATTTTATTTAAATGGCTAAAATCGGATGTTAATAAATCTACGCACGAGACGGTTCATCATGGAGATCCTTGAGGAAGGTCTATGTCCAGCGGTGAGCCTAAGAAACACTGTATCGATAATGAACTACTCCAATCTCCACTTCCCGCACAATATTTAAGATACACCGCTACCCTTACAATTTTTATCATGGAGCAAAATTGACTTCACTATACGTAATATAGAATTTTTCTTACATAATATACATATATGTAATAAACGAACCGTAGATAAATAAAAAAAAATACGGAATCTCGTGAACCGATATCTTATCTCGGAAACATTCGAGATAGAGTGCGTAAAACCAGAATAGTCTCGAGCCCACTTCACAATTATAAACAAAAAAAAATATTTAAAAAAAACTATTACATGAATAAATCTGTTCAAAGCAAAAGTAAAATTTATCCCTTGCAAATATCTCTTGATACGCCCATGCATTCCACAATTCAAAAAAAATGCATGTTATTTTATCGACTCTTGGTTTTTTTTATATTCTCTGATGTTTCATATGTATATATAATATGATTGCACTTCATTTACCAGACGTCTTGGTTGATTTATGATATAAAAGAGAAAATAGAGGCCATTATGGTGGCAAAAAACGATCTTAATCTTCTATCTATCTATCTAAATACTAGGTTTTTCTATGATAAAATGTGAATGTGAAAAAATACAGCTTTCATTACTAACCTGGAAACATTAAATTAAACCTTCGAGTTAACAGCGCTAGCTGTTCAGTTGTCATATTATGTAAATCATCAAAAAAATTGTCCACTTCGTGCTGTACGTGCCGGTCTCCAACAGATATTACCTTAAATGTACAATTACAACATTTATAAAGAACCACAAAAACAAAAATAATTTTTTTCACCATATTAAGTTAAGTAAACAGTTAAGTTTAACTGTGCATTTTCACTTCCTCTATCATATAATATATGAAATGAAGTCTACATTTAAGTGTGTCTTTATATAGCGAATGTCACGTTTTATCGGTGTTTTAATGTTATTTATAAACAACATAGTATATATTTTTTACATATTATATTTTTATTAACATAGTATATTTTTTTTACCTACAATCCACCGCGACTTTGTTCTTGTGACGAGTGCCTTTATAATATTCAGGGACAGAGGAGGATAAATTAAAAAAAAAAATGACGTATGTATTAGATTAGTCACATTTGTTAAACTGGAATGCATTTCATTTTATTTTGCTCAAAATGCGTTATTAATATATTTTTAAAAGTTTATTTATTCTTTAGGATTTAATTATTTAAATTGTGTTAAACACAATATATGACATTTTAATTATGTTTTTTTATATTGATTTTTTTTAATAGAATTTTTCTTTACCTATAATAAAACTATAATCTATTAGAATTCAGATAGAAAAAATCTTGATAGAAATAAATAAATTAATAATAAGATAAATAAGTTCAATTTTTTATGACTTATGAATTAATACTTAAGAAAAAAAAATTTTATTAAATTATCATATAAAATAATAATATACTTTTTCATTCTTTATATTTAAATTCTGCAATAAATAAGCTTAAGTAAATAACACTGTATAGCGGATCGGATCCAAACATATATCAATAAATATTTATTGTAGTTTTACAGCCGAATCATTTTAAATAATAATATATATAGATATAGCCATCAAACATTTGAAGGTTGAGAATTACTCTATAATAGTAGAGTAGGGTGGTATAAGGTTTTGCAGTTCGTAATCAAAGGCTAAAAAATTGTAAAATACAAGTGTTATCCGAGATAAATTATTTATTTATTTATCCACATTAACAAGGTAACAAACTGATATATTTATTTTAATAGAACATATATAAACTTTTCAGTAATTAAGCATAAATCACTAATTGGAATTGGCGCAATTTTGTACACCCCATTGTGTAAGATTGCGCGATTCACCGATAGGATTGTGCATCTTGCTTATATATGGAACATATCACATATAAATGTCCCATGGCCATTGTTTCCCACACGTATTGCATTCATTCCAGTTGGAGACTGCTCCTTGTTTCTACTATAGATAGTTTTACAGATGCAGATGAAAGAGCTCTACTTTGTTGAAGTGTGCAAAACGATTGGATTAGAGCTGGAAGGCCCGGCTCGTGGTGGCACAATACCAATGCATTTGAAGAGCATAACACCACACTGAAGTGCATAATTTAATGTTATTTTAAATACAGTTTCTTTCTTAGCAAATACTCAATTTTTTTTTATTTGATGCTGAAATTTGTATAGTAAGTAGTACAATTAACTTCTTCGAAAACGTACAGGTGGGTTAAAGGTAAAGGTAAAGTGATTTATAGTTGTAATAACTCAAATAAAACAATCTTATTTCATATATTTTTTTATTCACAATGAACCGATAAATAGCTTAATTACATTAAAATCTAAGTAACACAACAATTGGGTATAAATATTATAATCAAAATTGTAACACTCAATCAAAACAGTCTTCATTTAACTTAATTTAATTAATTTACTTATATATTTTATTAGATTTGAAGAACACGCATTAAAATAAATAACAAGTCTGCAACACTATTATAAACGCCGTCGTGGCACATCGGTATAGAGGTGTAACTGTAACGCGACGGTTGTGAGTTCGATTTCCACTCAGGGAAATTAAATATTTAATCATCATCTCTCTGTTGTTGAGGCAAAGAGCGGCGTTGAGTTCCGCCACTCGAGACGCAATGCCTCCAGAATTCAGCGGAAAGTGGGGAACGGAGTGTCTTAGCACTAGGTTCCCCTCTGCCTTCCCTGCAGTGTGCGTTTCTTCAGTACTATCTACTTAACTTAAAACCATGCAAGTCTCCTTTTCTTTACTGACAAGCTAGTACTGGGGGACGTCAAACCACTGATACAGCTTCTCACCGCTCACGTTGTATGAATATTCAACACATTTTGTGTTCAGCCATCTAAATAATTGTTTTTTGTTTTCAAAATAATACCTCGATTGTTTTTAATATGACTAAATTAATTAAGTGCTGAGACTATGGTATTGAAATTTGATGTAAAAGATATATGTGAAAACAGAAATTAGTTTAAAAGCTATACATATTGAGAGCTGATTTAATATTATTATAATTATTTGTAATTTATTTTTTAGAAAAAATAAAGTACTCACCCCCCTCTTCTCGCACACCCAGTTACGGGATAATAGTTTCTATAACACTGCGTGCCAATAACGTTGAAATACGTTATACCAACCGTATGTGAGGCCTTAGTGTTAGCTGTGCGTAAACACTGACGGAATTCTTCGTCACATTGACAGTTTAATCTGTAAAAAAAAATTTATTCAGAATTCGGCGGAAAAGGGGGGAGGGGGTATGGTTGAGCTTTACTACAAAAATTACCAAAAATGTTGCCTTTCCTGCAAGATTTCAACATAATATACAGATACGTCATTGTTGCACCCAATGGGCGATAAAATAATCATAAATGACAAATTAAGAATATGCATCGAACGTTAAATCATTATGCACATGTATTTTTATATTGTTGTATGCTATAAAAATATAAAACGTACTTACTACTTAATATTAGGTATTTAAAATCAGCTTCACGCTATATCTTATATACAGCAGGGTAGGCAAAGGCAGCCTAGTGTTAAGACACTCCGTTTCGCATATATATTAATATAAATGCATATTAATACTAAATATTTACCTTGTATAATAAGCTGTGTTCGTCAAATTATGTTTGGTCTCTCCTGAAGGGATGGCGTCACAGTTGTCGTGGGCTCTACAACATATGTCAGTCTCAATGGCTGTACCTAAATCGTCATAACTCTCCGCATTATCACCGGGACCACACCATTTTGTGCCTAAAAAAATTACATTTAAAAATTAAATTAAATCAACCAGAGCGAAAAAATGAAAATTTATATTTAAATAATATAAATATTTTATTTACTCCATTCAACCCACAACCAGTCGCCACCATTCTTGTACGAAAAATAAAAAAAAAACAAACAAATTTTCCTATTTACTATCATTTTTATGAAAACGTACCTGGAAAAATCAACTTTATATCTCGACTTAGCAGGGCTATCTCCTCAGCATTCAATTCAAGACCTAAATCATCTATATTGTTTTCTAATAAAGCCCTATTATCTATATCAGTCAAGACCCAACTACAACTATTTCTAGTTATACTAAGAACTACAATGAGAATAACTAATTTGGACGCCATTTTAGTTTTATATGAGTGAATGTGTTAATTTGTCGTCTGTAGGCATAATGTAATGAATTTTCTTTATTTCCTTTATATATAGGCCTAACGTGTCCTTTGAGGTGGCGCTCTGTATACAGCGGGTGGTGAAGCGTTTTAAAAACGCCTTGTTGTTTAATTATCGTTCGTTTTGTTAATGTTATGATACTTTTTATTTTCACAAGCTATTCCTGATGAGGTTGACAAAGGAAAAGGTTACCTATTGGCGGTCATTCCTGACCTCTTACTAGTGAGAGAAATTACTGTAAAATAATTCATATAAATTGAAATATAGCGACAGTAATGGCCCGAACTCAAATCCATCATCGTTATCATATGCACAGGGGCGCAAAGTGTTCTTGTGGACGCGACGTTGTGGGTTCGATCCCCACTCGAAGAAATGACATATATTTGAAATTATATTTCCATTTCTTCAGAAAGTGGGGAACGGAGTGTGTCTGCGGGATATAGCGTAAACATTATTTTAATGAAAATCCGTAGATTTTCATTAAAATAATGTTTTTCAATCTCTAATACTCTTGGGAAATTAAATATATATATATATTGAAAAATACCTATATATATATATATATATATATATATATATAGGTATTTTTCAAGAAAAAAGGAAACCTCATAAGATAACTTTGTTGTCCGTCCGTCTGTCTGTCTACCATATATCATATTTCTACAGCTTACAGTATAGTCAGACGCTGTGCCGCCGACATTTAAATATATAAGTGAAGAAATAACACATAACCCAGGTTTGTGGAAACGCGAGAAAATAAATTATTTTACTTTTTAACATCGAAACTACTAAAAGTAATATGTAAATAATGTAGGTATACTTAATGACCATAATATTACACACCTAAGCCACATAAACGAAGTTATGACTACGTTAGATTATAAACATGCTGTAGAAGCGTCAGGAAACTGCTATATAAAGTTTAATATTTAACTATTAGATATATAAATTAAAATAGCATGACGGGGTCTCTTAAGATTTTAAACCGAACCGAAACCGAAAAACCGAAATGAACCCACGCCTTTGGAAACCTAAAACTCTCAACTGTTGCGCAGACCACAACTTATACGTTTTCTTAATAATATTTTTTTCCTAAATGTAAAAAATAAAAGTAAAAATTTAAAAAATAATGATGGTTTTTTTTATATTTATTACAATGTACCTAATTGTTTAGAAAAGGATAAATTTAAATACAACTTCCCGCTGATTTACACGTATGTGTTAATTGCTTAGCAGGTAATTTCCTTATATTGTCGAAGATAGAGGAAGGTTGTTAGATAACAAGATATCGGTAGGTACAAAATGTTACTTCACTTTGACTGTTAATAAAATACCCTAAATGAGTATTTTTAATGTATATAATTTTCAGCCGTGTGGTTCCGGCTTAGAATAGGATCACCCTGGTACTGTCGGTGTCGTAAGAGGCGACTAAAGTACGTGTGGAAGAGTCACGTCGCCAGTAATGGCAACACGCATGGGCAGACTCGACCGGATTTAATACCACCCCCGGCATCTTA
>JBAIZZ010000022.1:1170673-1205408 GCA_037355905.1 Heliconius aoede
GCGTGTTGCCATTACTGGCGACACGCATGGGCAGACTCGACCGGATTTAATACCACCCCCGGCATCTTAAAACCGGCGTGAAGTAGTGGCCCTTGCCACTGCGTTTCGCATTAGGTAATGCCGGGCCCCGGTGCCCTTCATCTCCACCTTAAAGGCTGGCAACGCACCTGTAGCTCCTCTGGTGTTGCATGGGGTCGTGGGCGGCGGTGATCACTTACCATCAGGTGACCCGAACGCTCGTTTGCCTTGTCCTCTCCCATAAAAAAAAAAAAAAAAAAATATAAACAAATTTCGGCAATTATGTTAGACATGTATGGGTATATGCTATATAGGTTGATATAGGTATAAGGCACTTACTTAACAGCCCATTTTTTTAAAATAGGCCGGGGCAAAAGTATTTTCGTATTTTGAATGTATTATTAAAGCCCCTTTGGCTGTACTGAATGTAGGTGGCTGGTTTAAATATCATTTAATATGACATTCTGAAAATGTAATAAATAAAAATATTACTAGTTCCCGCCACTTTTGAATTGTTTTTCAAGCAATTACTAAATAAATCAAATATATTTCATTACTAAACAACTAAAAGAATAGTAATTAAAAAAGTGTTTTGGACAGTTATAGTAAACTAACATTTGAAATGTTTACGCTTTTACTGCTATAAGAACCGGAAATTTTATTTTAGATGTAGAAAAAGTAGAATATAAAATCGAACAAAGACTGTAGTACAAAAATAGTACATTACAAATTAATTTTTATTAATTACTTCTGCTTGTAAAATCCGCAATGTCAATGAAAATGCAAATGACCCGTATTGTTTTAATATTTATTATCTATGCGGACTAACAAATTGTACCGCTTTTATCTATATTGAGCGATTCGCTCTTGACATTTGTTTTTGTTTACGAAATATGAACACGATTTCTTTATTTATTTTCTAATCTTTTCCGTATTTTCTGTACGCCTTGACATAATTATAATAATTACCGCAGTTTACTTTTAAATTAACTAAATTTAAGTATGGAAAACCTAAAAAACATATGGAAACCAGAATGTAAGTTGTGATTAAATAATTTGAAAGTTAAACTTCTACATTACAAGGTAATACTTTTTACGATCAATTTTATTTTAGTGTACCGCATCCAAATGGAAGCACCAGCGCCAAAACGCATTACTTGCGAGTCGTGTGCTGATAGACCAGAGTTTTACGGTAAAGAATATCATGGGATTATGGGTCACAAGGAAGCCACTTTACTTTTAGAGGATGAACCAAACGGAGCATTTCTGATAAGAAAAGGCAATGAATACAACGATTTTTACACATTGACTTGGAGGTATGCCCTTAATTTTAATCTTCCTTGATATACAATAGGAAATGGTTTGTTTTGTATGTAAAGCTTGTTCTAGAGTACAGAAATGTGTAAAAAATTTTTTCAATATAGGTTCAGTTGACTGAAAATGTTGATTAATAATAAATAATATTTAGATATATATTAATATATACCATTGCACAAATAAAAAATTAATGCTTTTCCTGTCAAAGGCATTTATATTTAAAATATTAAAAATAAATACATAAATGTCTTTAACAATTTTTAATGACTTAAAATTATTGATCATAAGAATTAGCCGCCAACTCATAAGGAAACTATTATTTCAGGTTTAATGACAAAATACACCACTATAAATTATATTATGATGGCACTCACTATATTAAAGACAAAAGATATGACAGTATTTATGATTTAGTCGCAGATGGCCTCATTACATGTCATATGGAACTGAAAGCTCATCATATACTGGAAATGATAAATTCTCGAGTGAATTACACAGAGAGTCCATATGTAACACTTAATAGAAGAAAGTTCAATACATTAACCAAAACTTACCAGTAAGTAATTTGATAATTGAGATTGTCATAGCAGAGTGACACAACAACTGACTGTACATGCCATGGTTATGGGTTCATTCCTACCTCAGGGAAATAGATTATGTTCAATTTCTTGGTTTGGTAAAACAACAAAAACAATATTTAGTTTCGAAACTCAACACTATGTATGAAAAACTGGACAGTCATTGGGACACAGAGTGTCTTTACACTAATTTCACTCTGCCTTTCCTAATATACATACGATAGAGAATCCAAAAAAGCAATTTATTAATTATATCAAGTCCTATTCTTTTCATAAGAATACTACTATTATTATATGTATATGCATGATTTATAATTTGTGAGTGATTTCTGTAATCCAACTCATTATTATCATTAGTTTTTTGTGTTAATTTTGCATTCAATCATTAATAAGCAACATATAATAAATTAAACTAACAGCAACATATCATTGCTTCAGGGAATCAAACAGAGCAAGTCCTATTAACAAAAATGAAAGCAAAATACTAGAAATAACATCAGATTTAGGTAAAATAAATTTTGATCTCACACCCACAATTGAAGACAGTCCTCTTCTTTATAAATATCTAAAACCTCACAGTTTCAAAGTTCATACTTTCAAAGGATTGAATTGGTGTGAATTATGCGCTAACTTTCTATGGGGTTTTACTGCGCAAGGTGTGAAATGTGAAGGTAATTTTAATTCATATTGTGATAATTTTAAGTGGGTATTCATTTATCGTTCCATTATGCATGTTATATTTGTGCTTTTTTTTTCCTCTTCCCACTGTATCCTGTATATAACAAGGGAGGCAGAGGTGAACCGCAAAAGGCGGAGGAAGAGAACCTAGTGTTAAGATACTTTGTTCTCCATTTTCCACTGAATTTCAGACATTGCATGTTGAGTGGTTGTTGAACAAAGAAATTACAGTTACAGTCAGATATTGTGCACAGCCTCTAAATATATTTGATCTATATGATATACTTACAGATTGTGGATTCATAGCGCATTCCAAATGTTCGGAACGAGTACCAAACCACTGTTTGCCAGATTTGAAGAAGTTGAGGGGTGTTTTTGGCATAGATTTAACTACTTTGCTGAATGCACATTCAAGCACTTTACCATTTGTTGTGTGGAAGTGTGTGAACGAAATAGAAGCTAGAGGGATGGATTCGGAGGGCATTTACAGAGTGTCCGGATTTGCCGACGAGATTGAAGCATTGAAAATGGCATTCGACAAAGGTATTAATTTTGTTACCTTTACACTGGACTCAGCGTATAGCGGTATATCGCGTTATGGTAGGTTAGGCGGAGGAAATCTAGTGTTAAGATAATCCGTTCCTCATGTACCGCCCAATTTTTGATCCGTGTTGGTTGGCAGAACTGAGCGCCGTGCTTTGCCTCGTTATTTATAAAATTATTAAATATTTCCTCAAGTTAGAATCGAACCCTCATCGAATTTTTTTGTTATAATTGGTTAATAAACAAAGGAGTGATATTAAGATTCACGCTGTAGATACGGATCCCTTAAATACGATAGGCAGAGAGAACCTAGTGATAAGGCACTCCATTCGCCATTTCCCTCTATATGCTGGAGGCGGAGCGTGTCGAGTGACGGAACTCAACGCCGCGCTTTGCTTCGTTAGCAAAGCAAAAAATATTTCATTTCCTCGAGCGGGAATTGAACTCATAACCTATTGCATGTACAGTTACACGCTTCTCGCCTGCTTAATTACAATTACAATGATCTTATATATATAATGCTATTATTTGTTCGTTTCAGATGGTGAATCTGCAGATTTAAGTGTTTACAGCAATATCAATGTGATAGCGGGAACATTGAAACTGTATTTGCGACTGTTACCAGTTCCTCTAATAACTTTTGAAGTGCATCCAAAACTGGTCAATGCTATACGTAAGTAATTTCTGCTTTCAAAAATTATGCTTAATTTTTTTTTAATTTCACTCTGTGTCAAATACAATGGCAGGCAGGGCTAGGTGAGGGAACTTGTTAACCTATTGTTAAGATATGTAAAATATTAAATGGCGATTTTACAAGAAAATATCTGTAAAGAATGTATGAAATATGAAATAGTAATTGTGATGAGTCTGGTAAAATATTATAGCCATATAACAGTTTCACACTATAAAGGTTTTCTTATTTAATTAAATAGTTAGGCCAGTATTGTTGGAGAGGCACATGCTTGAGACTAAAATGCGATAACGTGTTGCGGATTCGATTCTCACACAAATTCGGCGGACAGTGGGAAGTAGAGTGTGTTAACAATTAGGAAATTTTAATAAATAATATATTCTTAAATTGTTAACAGAAACAAAAACTACTGCAAATCAAGTGTCCATGTTGAGAGAGTGTCTCGATTTGCTGCCTCCGGCTCACTTCAACTGCTTGCAATATATGGTACAGCATTTACACAGGTTAGGTTCATTATTTTAATATTGCAGTGTGTGTTTAGTTCTAGAAATTTATTCTTTCTAATTTTTTTATTAAACCCCGACGCGATAGCTTCCAAACGCATGAACCGATTTTGATCTTTTTTTTGGAAGCAGAAAAGGGAGTGTGGTCACATTAGTAAAGAAAAGGGCATTAAGGAAAAAAGATATATATTTTTGTGAACATATAAAATTCTACAAAACGCACTATAAAAAATTATGAAGCGTGACTTTTTACTACTTTTTATTTTCTACTCATTTAAAATTAATTGAAAAAAAACATTTATTTATTTAAAGGGTATCACAGCGTGCTGATGAAAACAAAATGTCTGCGCACAATCTCAGCACGGTTTTCGCGCCAACGCTGGTGGCGACGCCGCCCGCCATTACAGATTTGGCATTTGAAATTCGCGGACTTCAAGTACTAATTGAATATTGTCCACAAATATATTATGGGAACCATTGAAATGTAGTTAGCATGGCCCTATAATTAGTATGGCAAGGTAGTTGTGGATTCAAATCCCAGTCAGGGGAACATATTTCTTAAACTGGTTAAAATAGTTAAGATTATTAGAGAATATGATAGTGCGATAAATTATGTCATGCAATGTTTTTCAGTATTTGAGCACTTGGATTAGAGTTCTTCATTTCATTTTCCCAACCCTTTTGGCTTCCACATGAAATATAGAAATACGTTTAAACATGTTTTAAGTTGTTATTAATGAGGCGTCGTGGCGAAGCTGCAAGGATGTGACTGTAAAGCGACGCGGTCTTCGCTCTGGTGTCGAGGCAAAGCGCGGCATTGAGTTCTGCCACTCAACACGCAATGCCTCCAGAATTTGGCAAATAGTGGGGAACGGAGTGTCTTAACACTAGGTTCCCTCTGCCTACCCTGCTCCGAGTGGGATACAACGTGAAGCTGAAGCTGATTTTTAAGTTGATATTTTTAAGATACTATTTATTAAAATTTAAAAATATGTATTTCACAGTAATTCTCATTACATAAATTAAGGTATTAATTTTTATAGTAATATATATTATTCGATTGGGAATCATTAAAATTATTTAATTAAGCAAAAAAAAAACTTAACGAAATTTTAATAAATTAAGGTTTGATTATTATGGAAACCAATTAGTATTTTATTATTTATTAGGTAAGACTGATTTAATATATATAGATTATTATAGATAGATTATGTTTAAGATATAATACAAAATAAAGACAAATTTGTGACCATTGTATGTCATATTCACTACAAATTCTCACAAATTATGTTTCATACATTTATACTACTATAGTAACGATTACTGAGATACACGATACTCAGTCCTTTTTTTTCTAGTTATCATTAAGTTTACTCCATAGTGTAAATAAAAATATAACTTGAAAAAATAAAAAACGTTTCTTATTGTGTAATTGGACACTGGACATCAATGTCAAAATATCGATATTTTCCTGTTAAATATCAACGAATATTGATCATTCTAGAGGAAAAGCATTAAGCAAGTCAATTATTCAGCCTACGTGGTGAACGACAGAACCTTATATTTGCATAATCTACACTAGGTATACTAAGTTTTAGTGCAATATTTAATTCTTTGCTTTGTTATTAACTATTTCATTGTATATTATTAAATGATGTATAGACCATTCCAGGTTGTGTTGTTCTCATTTCCGTTATGTAACCTTTTATCTAAAATTTTTATATTTTCAATAAACAATTAATTTCTTTACGAAATAAAAGTGTATTTATATTTTTTTTGTTTTATTAAAAAAACATTACATTTTTTATCTTTTTTTTCTCTTCTTAGGTATAACATCTGAGGACTCTTTCTCATTATTTTGTTGGAATTTCTTTAGATCAGCACAAAATAAGACCTGCAATATAATTAATATTATAACAACTATAGGCTCTTGTGCCTCAGTGCAACAGCATCTGACTATAAACACAACAGTTCAGTGATCACTACTCAAAGGAGTTATTATGTTAAAATTATTTTCTTTTCCCCGCTCCACCAGAGCAGGCAATATAAAGTGGCATAGAGTTTTTCCTCAACATGCAATATCTCGAAAATTGTAGGAAACTGGGGAACACTAGGTTTCCTTTCTCCATATAAATATTTTTTTTAAAGAGAATATGAAAAATAAGTTTTTAAATATTTACTTACAGTATGTGCCCATCCAGCCATATCTCCATACAAGGTCCTAAAATGGTCACCAATCTCTGTGTACATTTTATCTGTAACATTTTTCTTTCCTCTTAAATGCGGTAGATAGTTTTGAGCTGCAATCTGATATACGTGGGTGTCCACTGGTAAAGCTTCTAGATGGTTTAATGACATTAGACAAATACAATCCGCTACCTGAAATAACGTTTATTAATTCTAAAATATCTTTTTAAGCTTGCGATTGTTGTAGGTTCGATTCCCACTAGCGGAAACGAAATATTTAATATTTTCATAACTTTGCTCTGTTAACAAGGCTAGCTCTGAGACATTGTGTTGAGCTCTGCCAACACAATGTCTCGAGAATTCTGCAGAATGTTGGCAATGTAAGTGCCTCAAATGGCCATGAAGTGTCGTAACACTAGGTTCCCTCTGCTTACAGGATATAGAAAGCAGCTAAAATTCGAGCAATTTATTTTATAAAAAAATGTTTTAATGTTCATTACTACCTTTGGTCCTATACCACATAGTTTCATAAGTTCCTGCTTAGCATCTTTATATTTCATATTTTGTAAACCCTCAAACCATTCTTCTCCACCCCATTCCACAATCTGAGCTGCTGATTTTTGTATAAATTTAGCTCTGTAGCCAAAACCTAATTCTCGTAATTCCGCTTCTACCTGTTTTTATAAGAAATTAAATGAAAAAAAATTAATTAAGACCATTGTGATGCAATTCAACATGATTTGAATGTAAAAATAATAATTGTGGGTAAAAATGATAATTGTGGATAAAAATACCTATTTGGGGAAATGAGTTATTTTCACTTCTTTAGTTGGGCAGTGTCAGCTACTTGACATTTAATGACTCAAATTAAGGTGACATATAATCTCTAGACACTGTGCTCTCTTTTTATTTCATTAGATACAAAATATAACATAAAAATGTAATTTTATATAAGGATTAATAAGCCATTTAATACATAATAATATATGAATATACCTGTGGCTTTGCCAAATTTTCAACTTCAGGAAAAGCATAATACTTTACATCTTCATGTTCTGATATTTCTTCCCCATAGTGTTTACACAACTTTTCAACCATGGTAGATATTCTGAAGTCAATCAAAAGTGAAGTCAAAGTACATAAAAATAATGTTCTTCATACATATTAAGAAATCTCTCTGTGTATTGCACAGAGAAATGCATAGAAATCCATATAAGAAATTAATTACTTATATGAAAAATGTCTAAATGAATGTTGAGGCAAAGTGTGGCGTTGAGTTCTGCCACTCAACCAGCAATGCCTCCAGAATTCGACAGAAAGTGGGGAACAGAGTGTCTTAACATTAGGTTCCCTCTGCCTTCCCTGCTGTGTGCGGAATACAGCATGAAGCTGATCTAAATGCTAAATTTACTTTTTTAGAATACTTTATTATACATTCTCAAGTGTGGAAGAATACTTTATATATATTAAAAATAATATCATACTATATACCAACTATTTTTATGTATGAAATTGCTTCTGTAAATTAGTTGCACTATATATTATTGTTGTTATATATATAATATGTGAATTGAAATATTTACCTTGATATATGATTGTTTTGGCTGCATATAAAAGAAAACAGATTTTCAATTGGTTCTTGATCTAACATTCTTATGCCATAAAATTGCTTACAAGCCTCTTCAAACAGTTTATCTTTTTGAGACCATTCTTTGTAATAGTTAGTTAAACTTAAATTTAAACGAAAATAACGTGTCAGTAACTTTTTATAATCAGATTCGGTTAATGGTTTTTTTGTCTTCTTGTTTATCAATGTTCCGAGCACTCGATATTCTAAATAGTCATCATCAGCCTGCCGCAATTTCCATATAGTCTTTGAAAACACACCAATCCATTCGTCTGATTTTTTATCATGTTCCCATCTGTTAATATTCGATAATATTTTTTATTCTATACACATTTTTTTATATTAATATTGCTTTTATAAGAGTAATATTACCTAAAGCTCTGTCCCCCGTTTAATGTTCCGAGGAGTTGCAGTTCACGACGTTTGCATTTTAATTTAATCCAAGTCATTATAGAATAAAAAAAACTAAATCAAAAATTAAACTTAAACCTAATATATACAAACGGTAAACGATAAACCTAGGCGGGAATTAAAAAATACCATTATTTGAATTTTATAAGCACAATATTATCGAAATTGACATCCAATGTCAATGTCATTATGACAATAATATGTTCTTAAGTTAGTGTGCTCAACTTATTAAGCCATAATTAACAAAGCTATATTAATTTTTTTTTTTTTACTAAATGTCGATTATCGTATAAACTACATTAAATACCAAAGATATATATGTCACTGCTTACATGTCTAACTAAGTTCAAATGGAGTTGTCCTCAATTTGTGTGTATTTTTTTTTATTTTTTTAAATGTTTGTCTCTTTATACACATATTTGAGGTCACCAAAAAAAGAATAAAGAGAAGAAGCAAAAGAAAGTAGAGAACGGAGTTTCTTAACACTAGGTTCCCCCTGACTAATAAAAGCTTATTAAAAAGATTCAATGAAAAAAATTGGATGCACCTCTTCGATCAGCTATATACATATAGTACACAGTATATGTATATTGTTGATCGATGTATTATAGTTCTACACATAACTACATATAATTGTTATTATACATATATATTTAAATACTTAATTATTAAACAGAGAAATGTTAAAAGGACTGATAAATGCTAAGCCAACAATCAGACGACAGATGCCAGATATCAGAAGAATAACTACATACTAATGAAAATAGGAGAAAATCAAGCTTGCTACTAAAGTTTTCAATATCATCAACAATAGATAAAACGTACGATTTTACAAAAAGACTAGTCAACGCGGGCCGCTTCGTCCGCTTGAACTATACAAATATTTATGAAATATGTTTATGAAATTATTTTTAATTTAGGGGGTGTATTCTAAGAAACGGGTGTCAATTACATATTTTTATGAGTGTTAATTTGAAATTTTACAAAAATCGGTTTAAATTAAATGTATAAATAAACAAAAAAGGAATCGTAAGGAAAAAATAAGCAAACCAAATATAATATTTTATTAAACCTAATTTTATTTAACACTAAAATTAACTAAGCGAATTTGTCATGACATCGTTGATCCACGGCAAATACTGTGCTGTATCAGTGAATACAATATAATCATTTAAATTACATAAACTTTCGCCGTTTTCCGACCACAGAGACAACGAAACGACACCTCGTAGTCGCCATCTGCCTTTATTGAGTAAGTAAAGTCCTCCTCCAGAGTCACCTAAGCAAGGACCCGCACCTTCGCGGTCACCTGTAAGAGGTACAATATAAAATATTTATGGTGTTAAAAATAGACAATTGTGGCGCAAGGGCACAAACGTATGAATGTAACGGCCGTCCCGTTGGAGGCTCGATTTCCATTGAATAAACAGATTATTGTTATTTATTAGTATGTTTTCATTATAATTCATAATTATTATAAGTAAGAGTTCATTTCTCCGAGTGAGAATCGAAGCCACAACTGTCGCGTTCATTTCTTTGCTCTGGTACCAAGGCAAAAGCGCGGCGGTTATTTCCGCCACTCTTCACGCAATGGCTCGAAGATTTGATGGAAAGTGGTGAACGGGGTATCTTAATACTAGTTTCTCTCCTTCTACCCTAAGATATGGGACCATCGTAGCGTAATAGGATAACGTCAAACTGTAAACGCCACGGTTGTGGGTTCTATTCTTACTCGGGGAAATAAATTATCTTAATTTTAATACTCTGACAAGGTAAAGCTCGATGTTGAGTTTCGCCACTCAACACGGAAAGTCTCAAATACGAAAGGAAAACATAGATAGAATAGTTTATATATAGAATAGTAATAATTTAAATTATTTATTTATAGCATACCTGCACACAATGTTTTTGTAGAAGTCAATCCGTGGAAATCCAATTTACTCGCTTTGCAAGTGGCTGTACTGACTATGGGCATGCTGACCATGCGGGGTTCTCCCTTACCCCCTGGACCCATTTCATTAGCTCCCCATCCTGCTACCTGTAGATGAAAGTAAATAATGGTCATAACTACGACAGGCGCGAAAGAGCACAAGAGTATGACAGTAACGCGAAGGCTGTGAGTTCAATTCCCACTTGCGGGAATGGATTATTATTTATCAATATATATATATACATTCTTCGCTCTGGTACTAAAACGCAATGCCTCAAAAATTCAGTAAAAGAAAATAAATAATATTAAAAAACGTATGACACTCACAATTCCTGAAGTACCAACAATTTGATTCAGCTCCGTATTGCCGCTCCAAAGGCAAGCGGGTTTTATAAACTGACTGAATGGAACACTTTTGTCTAACGTCAACACAAGAATGTCATCTGAAAGTCACAATAATTATAATTTAGGTATACATTTTTTTTTAATTTAAAATATGTCAAAAAAATACATATACTGTATGAGCCACCCAACCGTGGCGCAGGGGCGCAAAAGTGTGACTGTAAACGCAACTAGTTTATGGGTTCGATTCCTCCTCGAGGAAATTAAATATTTAACGTTTTCATTTCTTCGCTCTGGTGTCGAGGCAACGTGCGGCGTTAGGTTCTGCCACTCAACACACAATGCATCCAGAATTCGACGGTATATGGGGAGCGAATTACCTTAATTCTTAACACTAGGCTCTGCCTACCTTGTCTACATACAGAATACATCGTGAACAGAATACAGCGTGAAATCAGTGCCACTGACATCTCCAAAACTGACGACCTTTAGAGGTTCTAGCAAATCAACTAGAGCTTAAAACCTCAAATTTATATATATTAATAATTTGTGACCTCGTTGAATAAATAATAAAAAATTCTATTCATGTTTGATAAGTTTTTGTAGGTATGCGTGAATGACGTGTAAGCGCGTCACAAGCATTGAATCGATTCAAACTTTTATGGGAATTATATTTTATTTATTTCATAAAAATATACAACCCAAAACATAAACATCAATGGTACAAATAGAATATTTCGATTTTATATTTTTACAGTAAAAGTTTCTTATAAAGATACTGTTCTTAGGCCCGTATTTATAAATCGGTCTCAAGCCTGAGATCGATCTTGAGATTCCATTTTTATTCATAAATATATAATTTATGTATACTTAAATCGTACGTAATACGTATATATTTTGTTTTTTTGTGACGGAACAAGAAGAGCATATAATTAATTTATATGCATTAATTTTCTTAATATTAAACTGGAAACTGGCTCCAGGCGAGCACGCATTGAATATATTTGAAAAATGGTGACTACGTAAGGACCCAAAACCTTGACCTAATTTATTAAACATAACAATAATATTATTCGATGAGGAGTGGGAGGAATGTAGATTATTTTTCTTATTTTGATTGACATTTCGTTTTTAAATAGAAAATTTATATACACTAATGAAAATAATAAAATTATATCCACCTTACTTGCAAGTGTAGATGCGTTGTATGACTCGTGTATGGCGGCACCGGCGAGGTTCCTGGTGACGATGTCGTCGCTCCAATCATCAAGATTGAAAACACCAGCTTTGACAATTATATTTTTCATGCTCGTGTATACACTTTTCCTTTGCATGCAATGTGCAGCTAAAAAAATTAAAATATATATATATTAACTTACAAAGGCCGATATTAACGTACAGAACAAAACGCTGGCCAAAAAAGAGGAGGAAAAGGAACTCCAAGCTTTTCTTTAATGTATGTAAGATCTCGAGATGCATAATCAGTGGAACATCTACTGCAACAAGATCAATGTAGAACTTCGTAATCACAAGCTCTACCACATGTATAATGAGCTAAATTTAATTAAGACTATCAAGGATCGTAAGACCACGTGGTCGACAGTCGTCACCATAAGATTTGGCGCAGGCGAACTTAGAAGTAGAGACAACCCAAGATTACTACGTCGACTTGATGCCAGAATACTAGGGCCAACCTCAAATAAAAGGAAAAGACACAGATGAAAAAAGAAAAAGACAAAGTTTAAAAAGTAGAGTAGGTCTAGGTAGAGCTTACCAGTAACAACATGTCGATCAGATACCAAAGTCCCTGCGCAAACGTAACTTAGGCTAGTGAACTTTGTCTTATAAATGGCGACCAGCCACGGCCACTCCCCTTTGTCGTAGGAGAGTCCTTTGTAAACTAACGGTTGGACGTGCTGTTCATTGCTGCCGTTTACTCCACACTCTAAGGAGTTTGATGATCCGTATTCTACAGGTCTTCGTGGAGGCCTAGTGTTTTATTCAATGAAAGAAGAAATTATAGGTAAATGTACATTAGAGTCTATTTAACATTTTCTTTTTAAAATATATTATATAATTATAAAATATATTATATAATATAAATATATTATATATATTTCAAAATTACGCTTAATTAAAGCATTCGTTAATAATTTCTTTCATATAAAATCTTAATAATTTGTTTTCGCTTCACGCTGTATAGCGCAGAGCAGTGTAGGCAGAGAAAACTTGAGAACCCAGTGTTAAGACACTTCGTTCTCATTAAGATAGTTACGTTCCTCACTTTACGCCGAATTCAGAAGGGATTGCGTGTTGAGTGGCGGAACTCAACACCGCGCTTTATCTGGTTACCAGAGCGGGGTAAACAGAAATGTTAAATATTTCTTTTATTCGAGTGGACATTGAACCCACCTTTCGCGTTTACAGTCGCACGTTTAGACGCCTGTGCCATGATTGACTGACCATTTACTGAATAATCTTATTTAAATAGAATCTTGACACATATTAAGCATTAAATTGTACATAAAAATATCTTACTCATATGCCGGCAAAGTAGTAGCTCGTTCAGTAGTGGTCCTAACAGTTGTTCGAGATGTGGTGCGTGTTACAGGAGTTGGCACTCTTTTAGTAGTATACACTAAAATTAAATAAATATGTTAATGATATTTACAAAATACTTTAAAATTAATAAAAAATATTAATTTTACTACTGTTTTAGTGTTAACATAAAACGTCTGTCTGTAAACGCAATAGTTATGGGTTCGAACCCCGCTCAGAAAGATGAGTTATTTTTATTTTATCACTCTGACAAAACAAAGCACTGCGTTGAGTTCCACTACTCAATTGTACGGAAAGTGGAAAACGCTGTGTCTTAACTCTAGTTTATCTCGTCTTATTCTAAATAAATGCGGTTTTAATTTTTTTTCTTCACTCTGTATCCCACACATATAAAGATAGGCAGATAGGAGGTGGGAATCTAGCGTTAAGATAATTCGTTTTCTAATAGAAGACTTCCGTTCTTCACTTTTCGCGGAATGCATAGCATGTATTGTATACCTTCTGGCTCTGGTGTCTGTTGATAGTGATAGTATATCTGCAAGTCGTCGTTGTTGGGGCCATATTCTGTCTCTGGCGATGGATATTCATTGAAGGTAGGTTGATTGACAGGATTGAGTGGTTGGGGCTGTGGCTTGTACTCTTTGGATGGTGGTGGTGGCTGCGGCCTGTACACTTCACGGAAACCATCCGATCCAGATTTATAGAAAAGCATGTGTTGCAAACTGATAGTAGTTACGTAACTGAGGTGTCCTGGCTCATCTGATGAATTTTAAATAAATAAAAAAATAGATTAAAATTAGGTATGTTTTTTAACATTATATTAAGAAATCTTATTCAGAAGTTGACATTATACGAAAAAATATATTTTAGATAACATTTTATAATTTAATTAAATAAAATTATTAATTTACTAAGTAAATCAAATCAAAAGCACCTTCATACTGTAACCCGTATATAGCAGGGTAGGCAGAGGGAACGTAGTGTTAAGAAACTCGCGTCGCAATTTTCGCCGCATTCTAAGGCATTCATTGCACGTGTAGTGCAGTGGCGGAACTACCCCGCGCTGTGCCTGAGCACCAGAGCAAAAATATTAAAATATTTAATATTTAATTTCCTCGCATGGGAATCGAACCCAACACCTGTCGCGGACCCAAAAGAGACCTCATCTTAAGAGAAGTAATATGTAAATGAGGAAAATTACATTGCACATAATTCTAGATTTACTTTATTTTCCTATAATTAGGTACAAAAGCAATTTATTGGCCGACGTAGGTATGTAATATGCTACTTATATAAATTATACCTCCAGGTCCGTAACAAATGACATTATCGTTAACGGTAAGCTTCACGAGCTTCGGTAGAGGCGACGTTGTGGGAAAGTTCACTCGATACCGTAATGGCACTCCTTGGTTGAAATTTTTCAGGAGATACATCTCTGACCCAATTGGCTGTATGCTTCCAGCATATGACTGTAAGGTAAAATAAAAGTTAAATTATAAAGCTTTTTTTCATCATCTTCACTCTGTATCCCGCGCACAGTGTAGGCAGAGGGAACCTAGTGTTAAGACAGTCCGTTCCCCACGTTCCACCGAACTCTGGAGGCATTGCGGGTTGAGTGGCGGAACTCAATGCCGCGCTTTGCCTCGACGCAAGAAAGAGGAAATGGAATATAAATGTAAATAAATATTTCATCTCCTCGAATGGGAATACATCCCACAACCAGTCGGTTTTACAGTCAGAGCCGACGAGAGCGAAGCTTAAATAATAAGAAAAAATGCAATACAATATATATCTTTTGATCAGTAGAGTCAACGGGTTTAGATTTTCAAAAATGTAAAAAAAAAACTGTTGCATAGACATACTCGAGCGCGTCAGATTAAGAGATATATATCATTCATATATTATTACTTTTTTTTTTTTTTTGCTCGTCAACAATTAAAATAATACTTGTATTTATAAGAAAATTATTGTAAAAAAAAAGAATAGAAAAATTAGCCATGCTCGAGTATTAATCTTAATATTGATATTAGAATACGAAAGTAGTGCAGATTAATAAATTATCATTAAAAATTAATAATAATAAAGCAAGCGAAGCCGCGAGCGGATCGCTTGTGTAAATTGTATTATTTAAAGAGCAGCCCTACCTACCTACATACATACGTCTGATTTGCACGTGAAGTCATAAAGGGGGACAGTCCCCTATCAGGAAAGTACGAGAAAATAAACTTGTTTCAACTTTCAAGTTCATATCTTGAATACTGATGACTAAATATACATATATGATGACCGTTTAATATTTTTTTTGCATGTTTTTTAACATGAGATCATGGATCAGAGAGAACCTTGCTTGAGTGACACTTGGGAAGATAAATATAATTTAAACTATCAATATATAATAAAGAATTTTTATTGCATACATTTCCGAAAGTTAAGTCTATATATTAGATTCTATCTTCATAGTTATTTTATGTGAATAATATATTACAAACAGAAATCTAAGTAAACATATTAATATGTATTAATTATATACATATAACAGTTTTTTTCATTTAGCAATTAGGAATTCTTTATAAATTAACCCGTAACCACATATTGGACCTCATAGCAGGAAAATAAAGTTTTGAAGGAAAAAAAAACAAATTAATAAGACACATTCATCACACAGCTATTCAAATTATTCTAACCATTCAACAAAGAAAATATAAAATATTTTTTTTGTAACATAATTTCGTATGTTAGTTATTTACATATTTTCGTATCACGCTGTATCCCGCACACAGCATTATATAAGCAGAGGGAACCTAGTGTTAAGACACTCCGTTCCTCATGTTCCGACGAAGTCTAGAGGCATTTTGTGTTGAGTGACGGAACTCAATGCCATGCTTTTTCTCACCATATCGAAGAAAGTTAAAATATTTAATTTCCTCGAGTGGGGATCGAACTCACGACCTATCGAGTTGTTCCCTGCGCCACACCCGGTCCTAATTCTTTATACATAGTGCAAAAAACAACGTCATGTTTATTATGATTTTTTAAATGTCAAAACATAAACGGTAAAACGTATGCGAAAAGTGCTATTTGTTTTTATTTATGGTCGGCATTTTGATTTGCTGACGTCTTTCGTCGTTTTTCAGCTTATCCCGCACAAAGCAGGATGGGCAAAGGGAACCTCGGTGTTAAGACACTCCGTTCCCCACTTTCTGCCGAATTCTGGAGGCATTGCATAAGACACAACCGTCGCGTTACAGTCACACCCTTGTGCCATTGTGCCACGATGGCCTCTCCTGACGGCTGACGTCATCATAGTAATAAATTCTAAGCATATTTATACAATGATTTCATTTAATAATAATTTGAGCTCTACCTCTCTATATGAAAACTCGTTTTTTTTTACCAAATACAAAAATAGTATCATGTGAGTATAACAATCCTATCAAAAAAAGTATCGAACCCCACAAACATCGCGTTGACAATCATATGCAACTGAGCCACGATGACCTCAAATACTACACAAAGATTAAATCAAACCAATAATTTATAATATAATGAGAAAACATCCCCAGAAATCTACATATTTTATGATATTTTCATGTAAATAAAAAAGATAATACGTATTTAATTAAATAATATAAAAAAATACAGTCAAATTGATAACTAGTTCCTTTAAAAGAAGTCGGTTAATAATACAAAATGATTCTATACAATATAAAAATAAAAACAAAGGTGTAGTGTTAATCATCAGGATAATGAACTGCTGCTGTCGGCGTACTGGAGGTGCATTCACCTACGTCATTTTTATTTCTTTATTCACAGCAAGGTCTTGAGATCATAAATATAAACTTTATACGTCAAGAAATCTACCACCAGTGCCCTAAAGATAATGCCTCGAGGCGTGTTATCATTCATGTAATCATTCATTTGATAATAACCTTCTAACACACATAATGAACAATTTCATAAGTATATTAGAAATTTGTTTTTGGTAGATTTTTTTTCGAATCTATTTATTTTATTTTACTTTCACGCTGTATCCCGCATACAGCAGGATAGGGAGAGGGTAACTGTTAAGACACTCTGCTACCACCTTTCCGCTGAATTCTGGAGGCATTGTGTGTTTACAGCCACATTTTGTACCACTCACGTTTATAACGATACAACAGCGTCAATTAACATATAATATTATCCTGTCCGTACGTTTAAAAGTAATTTCATTGGCGTTCCGAGTTAAGTGGGCCGTCGCACGCTATTCACGTTTTTCTAAACAATATTAATGGCAATTAAAATGTAATCACGTGTACGACGTCGACTCTGTGTGCTTTATAGAATTAAATACATGTGTAATTAATGAACCGAGCTTACATTATAATTATAAGTGATTTATGATATTTATTAATTCCCTAGTAAAGGCACGTACTAACTTAGTATAATTTTATATCAAGGAGCGCGGTATCGCGCTCCGTCTGGCAAGTATGGCAGACGGAGCGCGATAGCGCACTCCTTATATACTTTAAAGTAGCACATATACAGTAGGGTCGGTAGAGGTAACTTGGGAACTAGACAGAAGTATCTTAATGGGAACCGTTCCCATTAAGACACTTCTGTTCCCTACTTTACGCCGATGTCTGGAAGCGTTGCGTGTTGAGTGCTGCGTATTTCATTTGCTCGTGTGGGTGTGGAATTTCCGCCATTTTTATAAGCATGTATTAATAAAAAATATGTAGGTATCTCAATTATAAACTTACAATCGCCATTACTCACAATAATTGACACGAACCTGCTTTCAATACAAAGTCAGTTTTATTTTGATATACATATGTATATAATAGATATAATCTGTTTTTATTCTACCACCCAAGTTACTATATATGTATGAATAATAAACACTACATCAGAATTTCCTTTAATTATCTATCATTAGTCGTGCTTCGTTCTATACATTTAATATAGGACAGTTGTAAAAATAAATTAAACAAGTGTAAAAATTTATAAAATTTATCTATCATGTAGATATTTAAATAAAGATAAATTACTGTTTTTATCTGTATCTATGTTAGAAGCTTTCAATCACTTTTAGTTTTATCTTAATATATAGTAAGTATAATATATATATATACAGTACAATTAACCTAGTTATTTAAAAAATTAAATTAAGAAGAATGGAATAGCTTCACGCTGTATCCCGCACACAGCAGGGTAGGCAGAGGGAACCTCGGTGTTAAGACACTCCGTTCCCCACTTTCTGCCGAATTCTGGAGGTATTGCATGTTGAGTGGCGGAACTCAACGCCGCGCTTTTGCCTTGACACCAGAGCGAAGAAAATGGAAACATAAACGTAAATAAATATTTCAATTCCTCGAGTGGGAGGGGAACCCACAACCGTTGTGTTACAGTCACACCCTTGTGTCGCTACGCCACGACGGCCTCTATGGAAAAAAGGAAATTGAAGAAAATGTAGCTACATTTGAAACCACGTTTCTTCACCACCGCCCAAGCGCTCTGACCACTAAGCCATACCCTCTCAACGTATTATACGATAAATTCACATAAAATAGCAAAAAAAAGAAAAATGTAATTTACTAAATTCGAAAACAAAAAAATTTTCGAATTCCAAATTAATTATCCAACTTAATTGAAAGAGAGTTACACAAATAAAAAACTTACAGATGGCAACCTAGCGCCGATTGTAAAGTTGGCTCTTAAAAGTAAAGTAGAAACTTCACCGAACGGCTGTAAGTTTATTTCTCCATAAATACCATTACTATCACTTTTATAGTCAAAATATTCCGGACACGGCGACTGCGCATACTGTCCGCGAACTATTAAAATGTTTATTAAAACGACGATAAGATTCCTTTTACACATTTTATATTTTCACTTTCAAGTGCTCCTTCAAGTAACTGGACACCTCATTATTTACGCGAACATGACGTCTTTACGCGTCTCTTCTACAATACAAAGTGTCTTTAAAGAAACATTCGCTCTTTTGTCCTGCTACGCTTCTAAAGACCTGTTTATTGAGATCAACTATGCGAATATAAAAATAAATAAACTTCAATCTTCTTCAATTCTTGTAATATATGTATAATATATTATAATTCCAAAATATGCCAAGTGAGAACGACTTTTTTGTACGTTTCGTAGTACGTGTGTGTGTGTGAGAGCTTTTTTTTTGTGTCAATATATAAATTTAGACATTCGGTCATTTCGGAGTGTCTTTGAAAGTTCTTAGTATCTTAATATATTATCGTGTACTTATAAACGTTTAGAAAAATGTCATAATCACTAAAGAATTTTTGTGTTTTTACGAACCCAATTTTTTAGATACATTTATTAATTTAGAAAAATATCCCTTAATATAAGGGTTTATGTGAAAAATAGAACTCTACGAAACGAGAGAGGTGAGGCTTTAGGACCTGCCACAGCCTGCCAATGACTTTTCCAGCCTCTATACTACCTATACGTATGTGTGTGGATATCATCAAACTGCCCACTACACGTGACAATTTATGTTTTGACTCTTATAAATTTACCTGTAATAAAAAAAATTGTTAATATTTTTAAATGGTCGTCGCCATATACTTATACATTTGTTAGTTTAGACTATAACACTCTAACTAAGCAGCAACACTCCCAGTGCAGCTCCTCTGGTTTGCATGAGGTCGTGGGCGGCGGTGATCACTTACCATCAGGTGACCCGTGCGCTCGTTTGCCTTGTCCTTTTCCATAAAAAAAAAAACTAACTATATAAACACTCACAGTTTCCAGCCTGGCTCCTATTGTGAAGGAACATTGTATCACTAATTTTGGAACTTCTCCAAAAGGTGGTATGAATATCACGCCATACACACCATATTCATCGCTACCATAGTCGAAATATTCTGGACATGGCGACAAACTATCACCACTCACTAATAAAACCTTTATAGCTACAATACTGATTAATATTTTAAACATTTTTATTATATTTTTATATAATATATGATCACGTTTTAAATAAACTCATAGTGCAATTCAAATTATTCAAACGTCTTCACATATCTATAACGGAGTGTGAACTACCAAATTTGACGATCAATCCTGTTTGGCATCCGTGTTGCATCACTTACAAGGCTCACATAACTATATTCATTATTTTTTAACGAATAAATTAAATCAGCTTCACGCTGTATCCCGTGTAAAGCAGGGTAGAGGCGTTCGCTCTGTCAACACTTTCCACCGAATTTTTCATCGTGGTTTTTTTCGTCATTACGTGTTGAGTGGTGGGACTCAACGCAGGAATATTTCGGGCTTTGGCAGAAAAATATTAATGAATAAAACATACCACCGAGTGGGGATCGAACCCACAACCGTTGCGTTACAATACCTTACCCTTGTGCTCCTGCGCCACGACGACCTCTAATTAAATTCAATACTTTTAAAATAAAATAAAACATATTTGTGTTTATTATATTTATTTTTAAGTAACGTCAATGTTTTTAATTTTCATATTAATATTATTATAATTATTTAGAAAAAATTCAGACTGCGCAACAGAAAAACCAAACAAGTTTTGTTATATTAACTTATACTTAAATACATTTGTAAATAAGTATCGTTGGCACCGTCATCAATCATATGTTTGAATGTAGATGAGGCTTATCATATTGTATACTTAGAAAAACCGTCATTTCAAAATATATTAATTTGTTTTTCATTTTCATTTTGAGGCCGGTCATGGCGCAATGGTACAAAATGTGCTGCACAATCGACTGGTTGTGGGTTCGATTCCCACTCGAGGAAAGAAAATATTTATTTATGTTTTCATTTCTTCGCTCTGGTCAAGTCAGCCGTGTGGTCCCGGCTTAGAATAGGATCACCCTGGTACTGTCGGTGTCGTAAGAGGCGACTAAAGTACGTGTGGTAGAGTCACGTCGCCAGTAATGGCAACACGCATGGGCAGACTCCACCGGATTTAATACCACCCCCGGCATTTAAAACCGGCGTGAAGTAGTGGCTCTTGCCACTGCGTTTCGCATTAGGTAATACCGGGCCCCGGTGCCCTTCATCTCCACCCTAAAGGCCGGCAACGCACCTGTAGCTCCTCTGGTGTTGCATGGGGTCGTGGGCGGCGGTGATCACTTAACATCAGGTGACCCGAACGCTCGTTTGCCGTGTCCTCTCCCATAAAATAAAATAAAAAATCCCAAGAAATATGTAAGATATAGTCTGAAAAAATATTATGAATTTAATTCAAAGGTTATTGGATTTTTTTTCATTAAATCATATGTAAAAATTTCCGCTTTATATATTTAGAGAAAGAAAGAGAATTACGTAAACTAAACAAAACCTTTAATTATAAAGTTATTATACCTTTTCAAATTAAGTAGGTTTGTATAATAAAAACACAAAGCAATTAAATAATTAAACATAATGTAGTGGATAATATATACTAACCTTGAAAAGCTAAATAGGTGTAAAAACTCCCAGGTGCATTTTGTTTTTAGTCGCTACACTTCTTAACTTTTGTCACAGCGTTTTGTAATTTTGTGTATCGTCAACAAATTCTATTAAATTAAAATAAAACCTTTGTATTTATATTTGAAATTCATTTTGTAATCTTGTTTACATACATACAAAAATATGTTCAAATAATAAAATATATTTTTTAACAAAGGTCCAAATTAACCGTTAAAAGTAAGTTATTCACAATTTCATACAATTCATTAATAATTTCATAAGGTGTTTTTACACCCATTGTAGTCTTAGTGGGTTATGTAATTGATTATAGCTCTTAAGAGCTTAATGCGTTAATTTTTTAACTTAACAAGTTTTATTTTCGCGGGTGTTTTATCACAGATTTCTTGCCATGTTATACCCGCCATCACATGCAGAGATGAAATTGTTTTAAGTGTTACCAAAAAAATAAAGTTCTTAACAATTTTATTTTATTACGCCTAAAAAAATAATTAAAGTAAAAAGTATTCTTATTTAATAAATCTGATAATTTACCTCTTTTAAATAGTTATAAGCTCTTAATCTTCTTTCATCTTTAAAGACGAAAATTCTAGGGAAATAATCCCTCAAATCTTGTTAGAAATGAAAAATACTCGATTCTTAACTACACTAATAATTTTACCGCAAATACACAGATATATTAAATATAGATAACTAATTAAAATAATACAAGTTACAATTTCTTATATGGTAATACCAAAGTATATTTTTCATGATGGACGTTCTTGCTTAAGTTTTTAGTTTTCGGCATTTGAAAGAAAGCATAATAACAATGTCAATGTGAACTAAAATTTTTATAATTTTGTTGGAATAGAAAATGGTAACGATTGTCGACGATTTAGATTCATTAAATTTGCAAGAGCCAGTTTTCAAGGATGTCAAGTACTACCTCTCTGGCGATGTCTCGGAAAGGGTTTGTTTTTGACATGTATTCTTGTTTTTATTTTTATTTACACATTGAATTGTAGTATAACTGGTCCCTTGTTTTATTGTAATTGCAGATTATGCAGTTGCTTCAGTCGGGAGGAGCGGAAAACACTAAATATTTTTCTGATTATGTCACTCATCTAATTTGTGGTCCAAATGCCGCTGATACAGACCTCGATGACGCTCAGGACATCTATCAGATCCCGGCAGTGACTGAAAATTGGGTTCTCGCGTGTGCTCGTCTAAAGAAGCTTGCTAATCCGAAGCCTTACTTCCCCAGCAAGAATAAAATATTCTCAAATGTTATAGCTTGTGTGTCTAAAGTGAGTCCCAGTGATGCCAAAGTGTTATTTGCAATTATAACTTATCATGGTGGAAAAGTGAAGCTAAATTTAGACACGCAGTGTACACACTTTATTTGTGGTTCTGCATCAGGAAAGAAATATAGTGCTGCTCTTACACTTTCAAAGATTAAAGTTGTAACTCCTGATTGGGTTCTCGAGAGCTTACGCGCAAGAATACAAGCTGTGACAGAGGTGTTTCACCCTAAGTTGCTTTTAGTGCCACAGCCTCCTAAACCAATGGATCGAATAAGTGCTATAACTGGATTTGATTTTGAAGAAGGTATTGCAAAGAATGAAGTACCTACTCAAAATATGACGGAAAACAAAGATGAAACACAAGCATTGCTTGATAAGTTGAAACAAAGGATGCCCTGGAATCATCCACCATCTGTTGCAAACTCATCGGCTCCTCCAACGTCTAATGTCAGTTCTATGGGCTACACTACTGCAATGTCAACACAAAATATTATTAATAAATCTATTCCTCAAAGCATTGTCACACAAAATTTACAAATTCAAAGCAGTCAGGCAAACACACAATTTATTCAGAAAATGGCACAAAATTCTGCAGTTTCACAAGCAGGAATGAATCAAAATCAGCAGATTAATATGCAACAACAAAATTATAATCAGAGTCAGCAACAACAACAACAGCCACATGGTCTATCTGCAATACAAATACAACAACAGAAATTGTTACAACAGCACCAATTAAGAATGCAAATGTTGCAACAAAAAATTGGGAATCAACAAAACCAACAAGGTTTTGCCCAACCTAATGTGTCTTCGTCTCAAATGACGCAAAATATATCTAATCAAATTCAGCAACACATCCAGAGTAATCAACATCATATACAACAGAATCAAAATATGAACCAAAATACGCAAATGAGTTCAGCACAGCAACAAATTGAGAATATCAGTCAAATGTTAAGTCAAAGTGCTAATAATTTACAACAAGCTCAACTAAACCAACAGAATATGGTAATGAAACAAAGCTTAACCTTGAGCCAACAAAGTGCTGTGCAAAATATTGCCCAGCAACTAGCACAATCTACTCAAAATCTTCAACAAAGCTTACAAAATGCTAAACTAAATCAAAATATGGGACAATCCCAAGTGATGAACCAGCAGCAGCTGATGAATTCTGGCCAACAAATATCGAACCAAAATCAAGGCCTTATTCAGCAACAAAATGTTCAGTCTTTGACAAATCAACAACAAAACATTAATATGGGTGTTGTTAATCAACAAAGCTTAGTATCGTCATCTCAAACTCAAAGTGGACAAGGTGGGCAATTAAACCAGCTTGTAGGGAATACTACACAACAGTCAGTGATTGGACAACAAATTCAAACAGTTCAGCAAACACTACAAAGCCAACAAGGAAATAATGCCCCAATGCAAGGTACATGGAGACAACAGAATATACAAATGGTTCAGAATGTCCAAGGGCAGCACCAAATAATCAGGAGTCCTTTGGTACAGTCTCGAAATCCACCAGTTCTATTACCACAGCAAATTATGCAAACACAACAGCAGGCTTTAATTAATAATCAGCAACCACAATTGAGTCCGCAACACACAATTCAGCAAGGACAACAACAAATACTACAACAATCTATAAATAATCAAGGCCAAACACACCATCAAATTTTAGTGCAAAAGCAGCAGCTTCTAAATAGTTCAGGACAACAGCAGATAGTTCAAGCTCCACAGCAAGTCCTGATAAACCAGCATACAGGCCAGCAACAAATATTGGTGCATGGGAATCAGCAAGTGACACTGCAAGGTGGCCAGCAAATTGTGTCACAAAGCCAAATTGTACACCAGGGAGGTCAGCTAGTGAACCAAGGAGGACAACAGATCATTACTCAGGGTGGCCAGCAGGTTTTGTCCCAGGGTGGCCAACATGTGATCACTCAGCAAGGCCAGCAGCACCAAGTGGTGATAGCTCAATCCTCCCAACAATTGGTGACTCAATCTGGTCAGCAGATAATTGGACAATCAGTGGGACAGAACCAGCAAGTTTTGACTCAGGTAGCACAGTCTCCGCAGTCTGGTACTCAATTGGGCTCAGGTGGAATTCAACAGATTATAACACACAGTGGTGGTCAACAGATAGTATCACCAGGGGGACAACAAATAGTGCAAGGAGGACAGAATGTCTCATGGCAACAACAACAACAGTATTTACAGCAACGTCAACAAATTGGCCAGCCCGGAGCAGTTGGACCGAGGGTAAGAACCTATTTTATTTGTACTTACCTAATATCTTATGTATGTAATGATTTTTGTATAATGCTATAAGATAAATCTAATAAGATATATTTTCAAATTGAATTTTTTCTTAATTTTTTCACATATTATCTAATAAATATGTTCATCTAAAATAACAGATAATTACTATCATAATTTATTTACAACTTCTTTCTTAAGAATGTACTTTAACTTACTATAAAAAAAATATTAAAATTATAATTAACTTTGGACTGAAATTAATATATTAACCGCTTAATACCAAAAAGATACTAAATTATGTGACATCAATGTGGAGGTGTTGCTTTTATTTATAATTTCCAGCACAGGTAATTTACTCCTTAATATATCTACATATGTAAAACTATATTACATCCTATGACTATATCGTAAACAAACACTAACATCTCAAATCAAAATCAAAATCATTAAACAAATATCTAAAACAATAGTTTATAGTAAACATTAAACAAAAAGAACTGTCACTAAACTACATGACCTCAATATCAAGGTGTTGCAGGTGTCGTGGACGGCGGGCGGCGGCGGCAGGCAGCTGATACACCTGGACGCGCAGACGCACGCACAGCTTCAGCAGATGGATCCCCAGCAACGGGCAATGTTCGTGGCTCAGTTGCAGAAGAGACGGCAGCTGTCGTTGCAACGGGCAGCTGCTTTGGCCCAGCAACAGGTATAGAAAATGATTTTTTGTCACTTTCAATTTTTTTAATTCAGTTTCATGATTACTTCAAATGAGCTTAGTAAAATTTATATATATATTGCATGATTTTGTACTGCAAACCTTTGTTTTTTCATTTGACCTGAATTTTTCAAATTTATTTATTCAATAAATTTATTCTGGATCTCTGATTAACAACAAACCATGTCTCATCATTCATTAAGTTGATTCTTTGATTTTCTCAAGTAACAACATTCCTCATATTAATATATATTATTATATTTGCATAAAGAAATCTCATTTATACTTATTTTTATATTATAGATTTATTTTGTTTAATTTTGGAATAATCTATATGATTTAATTTTTTTATTAATTCCAGCAATCAGGTGTAGTGACAGGATCTCCTGGAGCACCTTCACCTGGGCCCCAAAGTGTCACTTTCATCCGCAGTCAGCTACCTCCAGGATTGTCCCAACAGCAACAGGTTAGATTCATCTATTTATTTAAAAATAAAAACAATTTATAATTATTTTCCTCTATTCTTTGTCTTTCAACCACTTTATATTTCATAGCCAATAAATAATTGCCATATAATTGAAATATTTTTTTTCTGTGAGGCCAGTCGTCGAAGAAGCACAAGCGTGCGATTATAAACATGACGACATGTTGTTCGTCAGATTTACTCTTGAGTAAACTAAAGAATTATATATATCTATATATTTTCTCTGTTAACGTGGCAAAGCGTCACGTTCCCTATACCTATCAATACCTTACCAATTCGACGGAAAGTGGGAAACGAAAGTGTCTTTATGGAGTGTCTTAACGCTATGTCCTCAGGTTCCCTCTGCCTATACTGCTCTTTGCAGAATATTGTGCTGTAAAAAATCTTTAAATACCTGTTGTGAAGAACTATAAATCAATTACAATATGCAGACTATACGAAAATTAATTCAAAATATGAATAACATTTTGGTTTGATTAACTCGAAGGATAGTCTGAGAGATAGATCGAGTCCTGGAAATGTCGCTACTACAATCTAAGTAATAGTTTACCACTCAATACACTTCCGTTCTCCACTTTGCCCCGAATTCGTGAGGTATTGCGGTTTGAACCTTTTAATTTTCAAAATTATTTCATGTCCTATAAATGACTTAAAACAATAAAATACTATCTATCTATCTATATATCTATATAAATTAGTCATGAATTTGTTAATTATTATTAAAATGTATCCATTTTTATCCTTTCGAGGTTTTATGATTCTTCAAGGACACAAGAGGTGTCATTCCCGCTCACGAGAAAGAAATATTTAACATTTTTATTTTCTCGCTTTGATACCAAGACATAGCGCGGCTCTAAGTTCCATCACTCCCCATTCCACACACCCAATGTCTTGAAAATTTGGCCACAAATTAGGAAGAGTGTCATAACACTAGGTGCCCTCTAGCTACCCTGCTATATACGAGCGTGAAGCTGCAAATAATAATAATATTCTACCATTGCTTATACACATGATTTTGAACAATATTATATGTATCTTAATATACGCAACTTTTTGTATACTTTACAGTGTGTGGAGAAATAAATTATTTTATTATCATTTCTTATACCAACCAGTACTAAGTGATTTGTAATATGTTAACTGCCATTAGGTGCAATGGTTGCAACAACAGGGGGCAAGAACGGCGACCATACCAGCGGCCCCGGCGCAACCCCCACAGTCCCCTGGTAAGATTTTTTACTTTTAATTTTTTTATTTTTGACGTGGAAAGAGTTTCAGATATCATTCTTTCATCTAGAACTGCTTAACTATGCATAATAATTATGTTATATATTTTTTATTTTAATCCTGCTGTTGTTTGTGGACAATTTTGATTATTGGTAAAATTGTTTCTTTTTTTTTATCTTTACTATTACAATAAGTATGTATATTAAATAACGCACATATAATTTTCATTTTAATTGTGTCTATTTATTGTTTAATGTGATTTTCATCATAGTTTTCGTTGCTTTGAATTTAAATACTTTTATTATTGCATATTTTTGTGCTTTTCTATATTATTCTTAGTGTAATAAATTTAAAGAAAAATCATAGAATTAAATTTCGATTCGAAAACAACAAAAATAATTTGATGAAAACCATTAGAAATATGTGAATAATATGGTCTTCATACCACATTGAAGATATATTTTTAGGTATCTGAAGAGATGTGAAGGAATGCGTCAGCTTAGAAGTTTTTATATTCATATTAAGGTTCATACATAGTGATGGCCGACAACAGTGGCAAATTATAATTTCAAAGTGTTGTGCCCACCTCATATTCTAATATACCGATGAATATTTTGTATTTATCGTCAAGCGTTAGAAAGTGTAACTTTCGAACGATTCTACGCTAGCTCTTATAACAGTATTTCAATTATAAGTAAAGTTTTATATGTTAATTTGATATTGTTATGAATAAATAAAATCAGTTCTAAAGTGAAGTGTATTTCTTGTATAGTTAAAATCTAGTTTGGTTGTGGTGTAATACCTGATGGGTTCATCAGAAACAGAATGTAAGTAGACATTTCTTGGATAAAATTCAAATATAATGTGTTACATATGAAAATTGTCGAGTTAATTTGTGTGGACGGACTTTTTCATTTTTTTTTTTCACTTTTGAATGTTCTGGTGATGGCTTATTACACACAGCACATGTCAGCACATGTCAGCATATATATATATTAGTTTTTAGCAATTTCAATATGGTGATGGTAGTTATAAATATGATGTATGATTACTTTTTAACGTGTTATTAAATTATGTTACAACAATATGTAATACATTTCACTATAACTGATAACAAGATTTAAGTAATACAGCAGTAGATTTAAATTGAATTCAACAAACAATTTTTCAGTATACCATATATATATATATATTTAAAATAATATCTGGCCTTGAAAAGTTATTTTATTACACCATAATTAATTTTACTACGTTCAGTAGAAACTCGATTAACCGGATTGATTGTTGCTTTTAGGCATGCGGTTGATCGCGGAACAATGTGTTTCTACTGTAATACAATATTTATTTGGTTAGATAATCAAAATTGATGTTTTTAGTAGGTGCTTCACCGGGTGGGGTGGGGAATGTGGGCAGCGTGGGCAATGTGGGCCCGGTGGTAGTGTCAGGGGAAACACCGTTGCAGCAAATGCAACGTCAGCAGCAGTATCAGCGCTTGCAGCAGCTGCAGGCGCAGCGCGACCACGCTGCACATCATCATGCTGCAGCTAAACAGGTTATTTCTTTGATGAATTATATTTTAAGTGTAGCGTCTGACTGCATACGGTGGTTGTTGTGGCTTCTAGTCCCACTAGAAGAATTTATTATATATTATATTGTGTGTGTAGTATTGACTGGGTGAAATTATTTTAAATCGGTTATTTTTACTGTTTCATCCAGGTTGCTCCAGTTACGCAACACGTAGTAGCACCACTGCAAGAGCAACAAGTCGACGCGTTATTAACTCCTTCAACTCCTGAAAGCCAACAAGGTGTTATAAACAAACCAACAGTAGTAAACATTAAATAATAAGCCGCGAGCGACCCGCTAGTATTCAATATTTTTTCACTTCTGACACCGACTGCTATATAATATTTACAAATTACTTATAACTCGCGGCTTCGCCCGCTTGAACTGCGTAATTATTAATTTGTTAATCTTAATTACTTTCATTTTCTAATAAATATATAGTTTTAAAAACGATATCTATATAGGAGAACAAGTGAAAAGGTGCAGCCCATTCAGTTAAATTGTTGCACATATTTTTTTTAAATGATATCACTTTATTTATAAACTGATTGATACTGCATTTAAATGGGTAAAGCCATTTCTCATAGCATGTAGAAACGCACAGAAAGACATACAAAAAAATATTGTTTTTTAAACATTAAATTTATTTTAACATTTTTTCCTTATATATCTTTTATATACAATAACCAATCCGTTACGATTTTATTATAAGAATTAATTTGCAAACTTTTAACGTACTCTTAGTCCATACACTAAGTAGAGATTAATGGTTCAAAAAATCATACGACGATTATGACAATAATTGTGCATATATCTCTATATATAAACATTGTTTTCGACAACAGACATCTAAATTATTAATGTCGGAAACTCATGTTTATTATGATTTTTAGAACTTTAAAAAAAACATTGTTACAATAAAATAGAAAAATTTAATCTAAATAAATTATAATTAAAAATAAATTATATTTTCATTTAAATGTTTTACTTGTATAATTATAAAGCATGGATATGTATATTTTAAAAAATTGTTTTGCAGCAGCAGGCGCAGCGGGTGCGCTACTAGTGAACCCCAAGACGAAGACGGCGCTCGCCAACATGCTGTCCATACGGCTACAGGGCGCCGCGCCGCCGCCCGAGCACGAACCCTCCGCTGCTGGCACACTGCGGTACTAAATACTTATCGTATATGACCTAACAAATGTAATGTGACTTAAGTATGGGCAGTTTAAAACTCATTTTTGTAATTACATATTATGATCAAAAATATCTAAAAAAAATAATCAATATTCCTCAACAGATGTAGAATAGAATATCTACGACTTAATTGCGTGAACGAGGCGCGGGCGGTGTTGTCGCTTTGATAGGTTGGATAGGATAGTGTCTGAGTGCGTCATTCTTAACTAATGACGTTTTTTTAAATGATCATTTTATTTTTATTAGTGTTAGGTTTTTATAGAGTAGTTAACATTGTTTTAATTTACAGTGGTGTAGACAAACATAATGTATGCATTTATATCATAATAATTTAATTTATTTATAGTAATTACGAATATATCAATGACCAGGTTAATGACGGCGGCGCACGTGGCAGGCGGCGCGGTGCGGGCCCCCGCTCGCCTGGTGCTCGGCCCCGCTCATCACGCACACCAAGTCCCTGCTCCGGTAAGCTTAAGAGTTTCACGTTGTATCTTTCGTTTGCAGTGGGGTAAGCGTAGAAATCTTTTAAAACACTCGGTTACCACCCACCGCTCAATTTTTAAGACATTGTGTGTTGAGTGGCACAACTATACGCAGCGTTTTGTCTTCTTATCGAAGTGTGGGAAATAATTGAAGAAAAGAAAGAGAATTTCCCCGAACTAAAATTGAATTCGTAGTCATTATGCTTACAAGCAGACACTGCGCCATAGCGGCTTGAATTTAACTTTTTTAATAATTCACGTCGTGGTGGCGGTGGAGTGGGGTGGTATTTAACAATAAACCTGATGGACTTATACTTACTTATATTTGTTATTCTGGAAAATTTGACGTCCTGCTGTGTTTTGTCACACTGCACTTTGCACTACTCAACATGCAATAGCGTAGCGCGTAAGTACCACACAGTGCCTTAACACTCCCCTCTTACACTCGTAAACTTAGTGGAAATCTACAAATAATATATATTTTTGATTTAATTGTGAAGGTGAATATAATTTTTTATTATAACGTAATCCAACAGGCGGGCAGTGCTGGCGTGGTTGGCAACAAGGTGTACGCGGGCGCGGTGCGGGCAGCTCCGCCTCGGGCGCAGTTCTACGGACATAACCCTAACTTGAAACTGCCGCCGGATTTATTCTTGCTCGGATGTGTTTTTCATATGGTAAGTATATAAATATGTATTGTATATTATTTTATTCTTTGTTATTTGATTTACTGTTAACGAGTTGATTATTTTTTATATTATCCTTTAAATATTTTACGTAATAATAATTATATGAAATTATTTTATAAAATATTTCGTGGCGAAACAATGACGTATAATATTCCTATGTTTTTTATAATAACAGGTAGAATATCAACAATCAGTAGGCGCTGAGCGCGTTGCCCGCTGGACCGAAGCAATCACGCGGCGCGGTGGCGAAGTAGAGTCGGGTTACTGCGCGCGCGTCACGCACGTGCTCTGCGAGACGCAGCGCCACGGCGTGGTGATGCAGGCGCTGCGGGACGCCAAGCGTTGCGTCACGGCGTTCTGGGTGGCCGATACGCTGGAGCGCCGCGTCGTGGTCCCGCCGTGGCACGCGCTGCACCTGCCCGCTTTCCACGCACTGCATCCGCGCGCCGAGCGTCCCGCCGCGCACCACCGCGCCGCGCTGTCGGGCTGGAGGCGGGACGAGAGGCGGCGGCTCGCGTGCTGTATTAGACAGATAGGGGCCAAGGTTAGTTATTTATTCACGCTAGAAATAATGTCGTGGCTCTTGCTACGTAATGTGTAATGTGTATGTTGTCTTCTAGCTAACACCGTACATGAGCCGCGACAACACAGTGCTGGTGTGCAAGCGCGCGGAGGGGCACAAGTACAGGCGAGCGCGCGAATGGGGCGTGCCCGTCGTCAGCGCCGCCTGGCTCACCGACCTGTTGCTGGGTAACATGACCGCGCTCGCGCAGGTGCGTACACACACCCACACACACGTGTGCAACTTTGTATTTACAAATGCGCACGCCTACAATGTGACTCTGTGCTGTTTTATTAATGATACACCTTGATATCATTATAGATGAAATGTTTGCAAAAATGATCAATTTACATCATACAATATACAAATATGCAGAAACCGTAACTATCAATCTTATCCTCTTTTATATTACAATACAAAATAATTATAGTTTTGTTAAATATAGCGATAAGAAAACTTTAAATTTAACTATATTTTTAGTAAGTTTAATGAATGTACATTTTTTGATTCTTTTTTTCAGGTTGAAAATGCAAAATACCAGCAGTTCAATCTTGCGAGTCCGTTCAGAATGGATTATAGTTTGGTGTCTCACTTAATGAGTAAGTTGATATATATTATAGTTATTTGACAAGTTCTGAGTTTGATCCTTATTTAGAAAGCTAGATTTTAAAATATTTTGTTCTTTCATTCCAGACGCCTGGAAAATGCCGATCAACATAACTCAGGAGTCGCACGAGCGCGCCAAGCGCAGCGCCGTCACCACGCGGCGCGCCAAGCGCCCCCGCCTTGAGCCGCCGCCCTCCTCCTTGGCACTCTGTCACCCCCCACCCCATCCCCACGCAGCTCCGGCCGCCGCACCGCCACCCCTCAACCTGGCGCCGCGCGTGCTGTTCTCAGGATTGCAGGGGAACACCTTGAATAGGCTAGCGGCTGTTGTTAGGTGAGACACTTTGAATTTCATATCTTGATATGATTGTTGTTCTCAGGATTACTATAGCGTGTTTTGAAAAGTTGACGGTTGTTGCTTTTCAAATATTTGATGTTGCTTTTAAAATATTTATCAAATATAATTAATATTTATATCCATTATCTTTATTATAACTATAAAATAGCAATATTTATAACGAATATTGTTTTGTAGCAGCTTCTCAGTGTTCTTTTTTATTTTTAGACAACTTGGCGGTCTTGTAGTAACGTCAGCGTCTGAAGCGACACACCTCGTCATGGAAAAGCTAGTTCGAACCTGTAAACTAATAACTTGCCTGATCACCGTGAAGCACCTCCTTACCCCCGAGTGGGTTTTGGAGAGCCAGAGACTCAATAAATTCGCTGACGAAGCAAAACACGGCCTTCGCGATCATACGTTCAACAAAATGTTCAAATGCGACGTCGACGAAGTGTTACTATGTGGAGAACAGAGAAAGAAATTATTTGAAGGAATAACGTTCTTCTTGACTCCTTGCGTGAAACCCTCGAAAGCGGGTTTGACGGAGATGATAGAGCTATGTGGTGGAAAAGTGGAGAAAAATCGTCGGTCCTACGTTTCGATACAAGAAATGCATATACAGAAACCATTTAGCTACTTAGTGCTGACTGTGCCCAACGATTTGCATTTGGTTTATTATTTGCTGCAGTCGGAGAAGACTTTGAATGTGGTTTGCAGCACTGAGGTGGTGCTGTCCGCCATTATGAGACAGAAAGTTGAGATTGAAGAGTTTCTTGTTAAAATCGATTAATTTATTAAGGCGTTGTTGAGGTGTCGTTGTGCACTGGAACTGTTTGATTGTGAACGCGACGGTGGTGAGTTCTATTTCCACTCGGGCGATGGATGTATTTTCTTCGCTTTGGTGATAAGACAATGCTCAGCGTTGCGTTTAACACGCAATGTCTCGAAAATTTGGCGGAAAGTAGGCAACGGAGTGTCTTAAACTAGATTCCCTTATCTACGCTGTAAAATGCGGAATACAGCGTGAAATAATAAATGAATTAAAATATATTATTTTATATATTTATATTTGATGTCTACATGAAATGTAATAATGAATTTGTACATATTTTTAAATTATGAAGTCACATTCACATGAATTATACTAAACATATTTAACATAATTTTTGATGCATTTAATTTTTTTATATTGTATAAATTTACTTGTGCCTTATTGATTTTTGTTTTCTTTTAAATCTTTAGTTGATTGTTTTTGTTTCATTTTTTAAAACAAAATTTTTATCGGTATGATGTAATGGCAGTATGACTTTGTAGGATTAGGTTAATTTTAAGAGTAGAGATATTTTTTAGGTAAGAAATTTCAGAGAATTTATATATTATTTTATATAAGTGAGAGGATACATATGAATTAGTGGTTGTTTAAACTGCATTGTAAAAATTATTGAAAGAATAAAAACATTTACATGTTTTTTTTT
>JBAIZZ010000022.1:1205808-1325125 GCA_037355905.1 Heliconius aoede
AAAAAAAAAACAACTATCATCTAAAAATCTTTCTTTTTTTTCGTATAACTAGTGGAATTCACAGTCATATCATAAAGTCTCATAATAACTTATATAATAATAATAATATAAGAATACTTTAATAACATGATAGCAACATATACATATAAAAATTACATGAGATTACGATTTGATGATAGCTTCGTAGGCCTGGAATATGCAAGAGGCGACCTCTACAGTACGTGACTTAAGACTGAGTGTGGCCTCGGGGTTACCTGGCTGCAGCTTCAGCTCTAGAAGGACCCATATATTATTAACTAGCTTGAGGGATTGATACAACATGTCCTGCCCTTCGACGTTACGTTTGGCGATGGTAAATATATTATTTAGTGTCATTTTCTGGGCTATGGTGTCGGCAGTGCCCAGTACGTTGGATATGGAGTGCTGCAGTTCATTAGCTGCTGGTATTTCCTTCCACGTGGTGAGGAACACGCGTTTGTCGAGCTGACCGTCCTCAGTGAAGAGGACGTGAGCGGGAATCAAACACGCGAAGTAGAACACGTCGATATTATTCTTTACTGCCACCTGGATATAAAATATAATTGTTAAGCAAATATAATTGAAGCTATATTATTCATTGTTTTTTTTTATTCGAAAATTATAAGAATCTCCATGTAAAGTTACGCGTTTCACTAGTAGCCCATATAACAATGAGTGTACAGTACGGTCAACAAGTCATGGCCCCCCTGAAGTTAGGTTTACGGAACTTTTGGTTCACTCGGTAAGAAAATAGATGTAAGAATTTTACAGCTAACTTCAAGGCGGCCACGGCTTGCTGGGTGTACTCTACATATGAGTGACGCTAAATCAGCGAATATTTTACTTGGACAAATATCGATATTGTTACTATCTATATATATATATATATAAACAAATGTCTGTTCGCTATAAACTCCGAAACGGCCGAGCCGATTGGCGTGCAATTTATCCCCTGACTTCCCGCGATGGTTATAGGCTAGATAGATTCGGAATCCAGAAACGCATTTTCTTTTATTTAACGTATTTGTCCGACGGGATGTGTTTTTTCCCGCTAAGCCAACAGGTGACTGCACTAAAGAGCTTAGCTGTATATTGAAAAACTTTTAAGCAAATAACTATAGCACAATATGTATATATTTTTAACATAAAACAACCATGACAAATTAAGATAAAAAGGATTAAGGACAGGAGATATGACTTGACGGCTAGCTCTCACTATACTAACGTTAAATATTTATTCAAAAAAGTAAAACAAAAAAATACCTGTTTTCATTCATACCTGTAAGTTATTTAATGGGTCCATCCGCTGCACGGGCCCCGCCACGGCCAGCGGCAGCGGCGCGTCGGCGCGCGCTCCCGCCGCCAGCGCGCCCACTGACAGCGTGCCGCCCGGGTACACGCCGAAACTGGACAGATAAATTACTTTTTTGTATAGGTTTATAATTATTGTAAATAGGTTGTCTCGACGCTAGCGCGAAGAAAAGAAAATATTAAATCACGTGGGAGTAGAACCCACATCACATGCTTGTGTCACTGTACAACACCTGCTGTGTTGTATTAGACGTATTTTTATTTTATAATATGATATCATATGACAAGATACGAACTAATTCATCATAATCTTTTTTTCAATTAAATTACTTTATTATTTATTAATCATGTGTGTGTGTGTGTGTGTGCCCACTGCACCTGTGATAACTATTTCTCACATTTAGTATATGTGCCACACATTAATCTTAGTTATTTCCATATGGCTACATGAACGAAGTCACAGATAAATTCTAGTATATAGGTAATTTACAAACCTGTTCTTATTAAGCTGTATCGCGAAACCGCTCATAGCTTGCATAGCCTTGTTCACAAACGTCATGTCCATCCGGACCTGTCCATTTTGACGACTGAATGTACCCCATATCTCCAAACCTGTGCATTATAATCATAATAATCGTGAATCACTACAACTGAGGGATGGACAATCGAGTTTCTACTGTATATGAAATGACCCACAAATATTTTTTGGGAAATAATGGTTTGGGCAGACCTACAGACATACAAACTGAAGGACAACAAAATAATCATATAAAGTATAAAGGTTCCGGATTTTTTTTAGAGGTAAAGAACGCTAAAATACAGTTAAATATATCAATGTAACTTTTACAATATGTCAAAAAATACGTAAATTTAGCAATAACATAAATAAAATAAAGTATGACCTTTCCCCTTGTCAGCGGGCAGCCAGCACTGCTTGGGCGGCGCGTACGAGGCGGGCGGTGCCGCACCGAAGATGTCGCCCAGCAGCCCCGTGCTGCCGCCCGCCGTCGCCCCGGCCGCCGCGCCCGGTGCCGCCTCAGGCCCACCGAGCTGAGGGGACACAATACTATATATGTTTATTTTGAAATTAGAATGCAATATCACTATAAACGCGACAGGCTGTGGGTTTGATTTCTAGTCGTAAAAATCTACTATTTATATTTCTTCGCTCTGATTCAACACCAAATTTTTCGGCAGTTCGACAAATTTGTAGCGTTGAATATGCCACTCAACATATCATATCTTTAGAATTGGGTGGAGAGTGGAGTGTTTACAGAGGAGTGGATACATTAGGAAAGAAAACCAAAAGTAACACAGTACCAGAACATCAAGTCCACCGGCGAGCAAGTCGAGGTTGGAGGCGGGCGCGGCGGGCGCAGGGGGACCCCCGATGTCCATGGATAGCAAGTCGCCGATTAGAGATTCCTAGATCAAGGAAAGTGAAAGTTAGCTTAATAGCAATATAGTATAAAGAACAGCAAAAAAAGTAGCAGTTTTAGTCAAATCGTCTAGTAGTCCGAAGATGTACAAACAGACAGACAAAAAATTTAACAACTCCCACTATTGTATGTAAAATGTAAAAAAATATATAGCTAGTCTCTTGGGACCGTATAATGGGATCACTAACAGATAAAAAAACGAAGAAAGTTAAATTACAGATGCACACATTATTAATTATTATCCTTTAAAAATAACACAACACAACATGAAAATGACAACTAGGTGAGGCCATTTTGATAAAATACCAGTCTCTAACTTTTAACGCAATGGATTTGATCCCCTCTCAGAATAACGATTATTCATATAACATTTTTATTTATTTTGTTTCCTCATTATATTAGACATAGCGCAGCAGTGAGCTCTATCAATCAACACCCAATATTTCCAAAATTTTTTAGTTGCATATTAAGATAACCATTAAATATACCTGGTTAGGAATGACAGTGGGTTGTTGTGGCTGTGACTCCTCAGATACGGTGCCGCGGGCAGGCAACGACTTGCGAACTCCGGCTCCACGACCTATTCAGTCAAAAATATATAACAAATATTACTTGAATATACATAAAAAAATATTGAAACATAAAAATATAGGTTTACTTCTATTAGCTTCATTCTATTTGTCGCACACAGCAGGGAATCTAACGTGTCGTCACAATATATTTTACCACTTTACCCCCAGATTTTATGAAATTAAAAAATTTGGTTGAGAAATTATTTATGGTTACACAAATACTTCGTTATAACATTTTAAAATATAATATCACGAAATTTAGGATCTCAAATAGGATTCCACAGGTCGACATCACACTTAGTCGACCCCCCTCCCCCATAACGTATATATGGCCTCAACTAAAAACTACTTCATGAAACCAACCTTCAACAAAAGCAGTAGGCGGTTTATGATACACAGAAGCCAAGGAGCTGATGTGGCAGATCAGCTCATCCAACAACGTAGGCTCCAGCAGGTCGGTCTCTTCACTGATAAGGGGTTTATCAGCTAGCACCACTTCCTTGGCAGCGGCCGGGTCAGTAGAGAGAAGACGCCAGTATATGAAGCCGCGATCACTGCGATCAAAATATTACTTGGTTATTTTAATTATTAATATGTTTTGTTTAACATTTAAATGAAGTCATTGCACATATACGTAATAGCGTGTGACTGTAAACGCGACGGTTGTAAGTTCGATTCCCAATCTGGAGAATATATTGCTTTCATTATCTCAATATTATCTAGCAAGACAAAGCGCGGCGTTACGTGCCGTCAATGTGCTTACAATGTCTCGAGCCGAAAGTGGAGTAAAGATCTTACTAGAACTGATCTGCAGGATAAAGTGTAAAGTTGAAAAAAAATTACAACATATGAATGGAAACTCATCATCATCATCATCATCATTGATCATGATTTAAATTGAAAAGATAGTCACAGATTTAATTTTTTTTGTTTTTCATTAAAAATATATGATTAATAAATAATATTAATGTTTTGACATATTACACTACAAAACACGGAAAAAATTGTGAATAAAAAATTATAAACAAAATTAAACATATTATGTTAAAAAGTAAAAAGTTAATTAATTCGTTTTAATTTATATTTACCGTAGATCCGGATTATCAGAATCTTGCGTGGCGAGACTAAGAACATGCTGCACTAGCTCCTGAGTGTCAGCGGGGCGCTTGAGGAATAACTTTACCACCGCTGTTAGGAGTTGCAATTGTACCTGTAAGAGAGCTTGTTGGTTAAATGGTCGACCAGTCTAACAACCACCCCTCCCCCCGCTCTCCCCTCCCCTTTCAATAGATAATAATAGTTTTTTTGTCATTTATAATTATTATTATTGGTGCATTTTGCTTTGGATGGTCAGGGTCTCCTAATTTAGGCTTTGTTATTATACTTAATTATATTTTAGTGTGATGTCTAACTAACTAACACTATCACTAACATATCATGTTATAAGATTGAGTAAGATTTTTTCTTTTATTTACAAAATGAACTAAACTTGGCTATAGATATTGAAATCTAACCATTAAAAGATAAAGTTAACATTAATATTACCGCAAAGTAGTTTATTAAAAATATTAATTTTGTTTATAGCTTACTTGTGCATTTTCATCATGGAAACCTTCAAGGAACGAGTCCAATAGTTCGTCTGCATTGTCGATACGCTCTGCATATTCACCCACAATCCATACCTAAGATAAAAATACATTATTATCATATCAGATTTTTCTATAGCTATTGGAAAGTATGTACGTAATACGCAATACTGTAACACTGTGTATTTAGAAGTAACAACGAGTGAAGTTGTTGAGTGAAATATTCTGTTACAAAAAGAGTGGGGAACGGTAATAAACAGAATGTGTACTGATATAGTACACAAATAAAAATATTTTTTTTTAAGAAATATACTCTTAATATACACACAAATAAGTAAAATTCTTAATTTCTTTTACATGCGTTTATCCGGATATTCATTCATCGGTATAAATCATTTGGTTAATCGATGGAGTTTATAGTCTATTAATGAAACAAAAAAAATCTTACCATAGAAGCCCTAGCTTCAGGTTCATCCAAAGTATCCAGATTTTCACACAAAGTACTAATAATACTCTCATACTTGTTGGGATACTTTCGGAATATGTCTTTGATTACTACAATGGCTTCTTGAACCACATAGTTCACTTTAGTCTGGATTAGTTCCAGTAGTGTCGATACACAACGTTCAGCTGATGGTTCCACCTGCAAAAAATATATATTTTGCAATGCCATTTTTATTTTATCTATTTCAAATTTCTTGCTCGGGCAAGACAAAGCGTGTCGTTGAGTTCCGCTATTCAACACAAATTATCAAATTCTGGCAGAAAGAGGAGAAAAAAGCTTCTATACTACCTTCTCTCTACCTACCCTGCAATACAGGCAAAAATTTTTTAAACTAATAAATGTGAACAACATGAATTTTATGATATATATATGAAAACAATCGAGAAGTGAATCCATTCAATGCTGCAATACACTGCTTCAATTATAATTTTTAATATTGACTTATCCTATTACTGGATACATCCTAACTACCAAGACTACACATATAAACAAAATATAAGTGACGATCACTTCAGTCCTTTTTAAAATCAGTTTAATAATAGAAGAGAAAAATGCGGATACGGCAAAAATTGAGAACTTAAGTGCAACACTAGATTCCCAGGTTCCCTCTGCCTACCCTAGTAACAAACAAGAAGAACCACCTCCATACCTTAATAGCACATCTGCCGATAGCCCTAACAGCCTTCCTCACGAAGTCCACGTCCACCTCCGTAGCATACTCCTTCAGCTCGCCGAGGACCTGGGCTATGTTCGCTTGCGAGGCTAAACGTATCATAATGTCTAGTTTTTCCAGTTTCACGTAGATAGGATCGTTATATTTTACGAAGAACACCTGTTATGGGTATAGAACTTGTGGTTACTTAGTGTTTATTTAGTATGTTTACTTTTATCTAAGTTCAAGATAGTTTTGGCGCAGAGGCACAAAATTGTAACTGGAAACCCGACAGATTGTGTATTCGATTCCCACTTGAGGAAATGAAATATTAAATATTTTCATTTATTCGCACTGGTGGTCTGTGGGCAAACCCAACTAATAGGAAAATACTTAAAAACAATAGTTTTGTGTCTACAAAAAAATATACAATTATATTTACTCGCTATAGCGCTTATAATAATAAAATTTTTTAAAAAAATGCCTTTCAATACCTTCATTTCATGTTTCAATATATCCGGTCTCTTTTGTACCACCAGGTTGATATTCCTCAATGCCACATACTGCACTTCTGGCTCGGCGCTCAACAACGTGACCAGGGGCGGTGCTAGTTTACGGGAGAGGGTGCTGACTAGTTCTGCCTCGTCGGAAAGCATCTCCATTAGTTTCATTAGTACCTGAAATGTAATAAAATTTTGTTATAATGCAATTTACTTATATAATTTCAATATATTATTTTTATAAATGAGCAGCTTGACGCGTTGTCTCGCATAGTATGTGTAAGCAGAGGGAACCTAATATTAAGACTATCTGTTCCTATTCGATGCATTGCCTCCTCACTACAGCAAGGAAATGACAATATTAAATATTTCGAGAAGATATATTCTTACTCCGATTCCGCTCAACCGGAGTCGGTCCTAAAAAATAATCCAACTCCAGCTTTGGTTCCCTTACAACCACCCTCGTAACATCCCCAAGAACAACATACAGGCTAACATCTTTTTTATCAACTTCACGCTTTACCCCGCACACAGCAAGATAGGCAGAGTAAACTTAATGTTAAGATATTCCATTCCCCATTATTAATTATCATCATCCACCAACGTCAATAATCAATCATCAATCCTCATAAACCCCCATCACCAGTCATCATATATGACATATATCTTATATCTACAACGCGAACTACAAAGCGAGTTCCCAACCTTCACCGCGGATAACACAACAGCCGCGTTGGCGTGTGCCAGCCGAGGGGTGATCCTCTCACAGATGGAGTGGGCCTCGCGCGAGTCCCGAGGGGAGTAGTTGGAGAGCGCGTCCAGGATGAACACCTGCCCCCACTCCGTGCACTCGTTCAGGGCTGTCAGCAGCTTGTTGATTGTTGGTGCATTCATTTCTGTGAAAATTATAATACTACGTGTAACTGAAGTCTAAGTAAGGATAGTAAAGGGTCCGCTATCTATAGTGAAGGAGCTACTTGACAACAGTTCTATTTGAGTTGTGTAAAAATATAATCAAATATGAGATTTTGTAACAAGCAAGCATTTACTTACCAACCAAGGGTTGTCCAGACACACTGGCTTCGTTTATCTCTGAGAGAGCAGCAACAGCGTTTGCAACTACCATTGGGTTGGAATCACTTAGCAAATCTTTCAGTTGGTCTAAGAAACCCTGGAAATAATGAAGTTTATTATATTTATTAGTATTTTTTTACTAATTAATTATCAATAGAAATCATCTACAATTAGTCGTCGTGGCGCAGTGGCACAAGGGTGCCGGCCGTAACACGTCGTACGCGACGGTTGTGGGTTCGATTCCCACTTGAGGAAGTGAATTTTTCTTTACGTTTATATTTCCAATTTTCTTCACTCTGGTGTCGAGGCATAGCGCGGCGTTGAGTTCTACCACTCAACACGCAATGCCTCCAGAATTCGGCAGAAAGTGGGGAACCATGAGTCCCTGAAGGCTGAGAAATCCTAAAAAAAATATATTAACCATAGATAAAATATAACTATATATAATCTGGGCTATAATATAATACATAATTCTTTAAACATTAACCTGATCTTCCACCATGCTCGGCGATATATCATACAACTTGGCGACACACACGGCCGCCGTCTTCCTGACGTAAGGGTCCTCGTCCTTCAGACACTTGCGCAACGGCTCACACAAGTACTCAGTGATCTTGTCCACGCGTATACAACCCATCGTGCGCACCGCCAGCGCTCGAATCAACGGGTTCGAATCTTCGCAATCCTTTAGAAAATTTTGAAATTCTACAAAAAATCCTTTGAACTTGGAGACATGAATGAATGAAGGTGATATATTGCATTTTTGAAGTGAACTATGCATAAATGAAGAATTTAAACGCAATTGAGCAATTACACCATTTCATTGAGGCAACGCAAGTTATTATCCATTTTTTGTAAGCAAAGCAATAAAAACATTATAATAATTGAATTTACATTGTTTTTACGAAGTATCACTCTCATTCATTCATGTATTTTTTTCATACTAATATCAACTGAAGCAATTTGACTATAAGCACATACAGTAGAAACTTGCTATTCAGATGCAGCATTCATGATGGCACAACTAAAACACTGTGGTTTTCTATAGCATACTAAACCATGTTTTATGGGAGTGAAGGTTGTCTAGTGTTTGGCCTGGTGCCCATTATGTTAATGAAGTGAAACTTATGATACTTATGATTAAATTCATGTTTTAGATTATTTAATTTCACTTTTTATAAGTTTCTAAATAAATTATACTTTTTAAATTCATGACATAATATTATTAGCTTATAAATTTAATAGTACTACTTTACGTAACATGAGAAGTCTGTAACATGAATGATGTAATTCATATATAAGATTATTATAATAAAAACTGTTGAGCAAATAAAATGAAAATTGCATCTTTAAAAGGCTAAACAGTTATATTATTTAGCTATTTGTTTATAAAAGCTTAATAAAAATAGAGCCTTAATAATAATGTGCATAACTGCATATCAGATTAGCAAGGTTCTACGGTACAAAAATATGATTGTAAAATAATAGCCAATGTGCTTCTATTGATGAGGCATGGTTAATAATTTAATTTATCTTTCTGTTCCAATATCATATTATGTAATTTATTATATTATTATGTAGATTTACACATTCATACTTAAAAATATGTTCTATGCTGTCATGCAAATGATTGCCAAATACATGCAAAGTCAATTGTCAAATATAGTTCACAATACTTAGCAGGGATGTTTTAGATTATTGTTACTACAACTATAACTATAATGGGATATCCCAAAATAATAATGTATTGTAATCAAATCGGACTTAGGCTGAGGTTTTGGATAATTTTGGATATTAGCAAAGTCAAAAGAAAACATTTTGGCATGATCTGATTTGTCTTTCCAGCACTTAGCACAAAGTAGTCCACACTCAGGATAGAAAAATTATGAATAAATTAATAAATTAATTTAAATAGACAAAGATAAACAAAAACATTAAGTAAAATATTCATACCGAAAATATCCAAAAATTCATATTCAAAATGTCATAACCTTAACATCCCTCTGCTTAAAAGACACTAACAATAATACTGTATTTCATATTTAAATGTGTAAATCTACAGACGGATGAGTTGATTTGCTTTTGGATCATTTGTTTACCTTAACAAGCTGGTATGTTGGTAGATCCTTCCACCCATCATAATATGGTACAGTAGACATTAAAACGATAAAAAAGACACGTCACACACACACAGATAGCTAGACTACTCATTCTTATTTTTGTATTTATTAATATATATACTTTTTATTATTTGTTTCTTGTATTATTTTTTATTTAATAAACAAAGTATAACTTGTATTAAACTGTAAAATCTTTTCGTTTTAATCTTAATAAAAATATGGATGTTAATTCTGAATAAAAGACAATCTAAATAATCAAGTTCTTAGAAATAATATACACTATTAGTATTAAGTATATAAGCAACTTCAATTTTGCAACTTAGTCTCAAAACAAATTCGTATTAGACTTTTGATTATATTTTTAGATCTTTGCATAAGTTTCATCCTAAATCTTGTGCTACCAACTAAATCTCTTAAAAATGTATTTTGTCATACTTTCAACTTTCAGCATGCACATTGCTAGTAAAAAAAGCAAAATGAAACCCTTTAAGACTTAATTCTAGTTAAATATAATTCAGAGGACACAAACAAGCAATACATACCTTGACAAATGTATTGACAGCCATTATGGCCATATCAGGCTGAGATTTTGCATAATTCATAAGGTATAAGTAGACTAATTTCTTTAATTCTAAATTATCAGTTTGCATACAGTTGACTACATCTGGAAACAAAGCTGACACATCCTTGCCTACAGTCATAGAAGCTATCACCTGAAAACAAATGTGTAAAATATGAAGAGTGGATGTTGTTCACTTAAGATCAATCAATACTATATATGAAAATAAGCTTTTTAGAAAAAAATATCAATATATACTAGAATTATATACCAAAATGTTATTTGAAGATAGTATAATGTTATTAGTAATCAAGCAGTTGTAAAAAGAACCATACCTTCTTTACTGCCTCTTTCTTTTTCTCCTTTTTGTCGCTATTAAGTTCAGACTTAAGCTCAAATATTTCACCCTTTTTTGTAGTTGTAAAGTATTTTGAATCGGTCATTTTGCTTGTTTAGTAATTTAAGAATAAACTTCTTGCAAACGTTATTTAGATTTACCGTGACCTACGAAAAATCAATACTGACGTGAATATTTTTTAGGAATGATGTAAAAAAGACACACTATAAATATCTAAATTAGTAACATACACTACTAATGTGGCTTTTTGGTAAAATTGTGTAGGAATTGAAAATTATTGGCAATATATTAATCACAATTCCACTAAACTTTTAATACTCTTTGACAGTGTTACAATCTGAAGGGGCGTTTATAAGATTCTTACTTATCTGTAACAGTGCGGTTGGACAATACAGATAACACAGATAATACAATATTTTAGAGTGACATACTATAGTGTGTACGAGCTTTAATATAAAATAATTCTAGTAAAAAAATTGTACCACGCAATGCCGGGGCCTCTTTTCTTTTTTATCATATTAAAAAAATAAGACAACGGCGCTTATACCGTTTTTATTAAGTATTACTTTTAAGCCTACATTTATGCAATATCTAGACACGCACAAATGTGTCTGGCTAAGTTCTATCCAATTCAAGCGTATGTCAATCGTTGAGCACAATGGATTGGCCCATAATTCTAAAATAATTTACACACAGCGAAAACAAAAAAAACATCGGTATTACTGTGTAAAAATTTACATTTTTATCGCTGAGTATATAGACCAAGACCCACTTACGACTATATACTTAGATCATTTGGCATTTGTCTTTGTGTATATGAAATAAAATAAAAATAATTAATTTATCAATCAGCTTCATTAAGTAGAGGGAACGGAGCATTCCTTATGCTTCGACATCCGGTTGCAAGGCCGGGTAACGACATCAGGGTGTTGGCTCTTTTGTCGTGATTGTCTAGAAGCCACCCATCAATATGGGTGTGTCCTTGGGTGGGCATATAGCCCATTGTGTAGTTTGTTGCCTGCCTGTCGGCAGTACTGGGGATGGGAAATCTTAAGGAGAGATGGATGAGCGTAATGCTACCTGGGCGATCAGCTCAGCCGGGTGAGACCCTCGGTTACCCGGGGGAGGGCCAGCTTAAGTGACCAGCGACCGAGGTGGCTGCTCAGATCTGAGCTTTTCAAGGTTTGAGTGGCGGAACTCACCGCCACTCAACACGCAATGCCTTGAAAAGCGATCGAAGAAATGAAAATATTAATAAATAATAATTTCATCATTCCCCTGAGTGAGGATCGAACCCAAAACCCTCACCTAACATTCATACACTTGTGTCATACGCCACGACGGCCTCTTTTTTACTATTCATACAAATGCGTGTTAAGTGGTGGAACTCAACGCCGGGCTTTGTTACCAGAGCGAAGAAATGAAAATATTAATAAATAATAAGTTCTTCATTCCCTCGAGTGAAGATCGAACCCAAAATCCTCACTTTACATTCACAGACTTGTGCCCCACGCCACGACGGCCTCTTTTTTACTATTCATACAAAAATATTATATATTTTTTATTTGTAGGTATAAGGATATCTGCGTGTGTTGATGGAAACTCTGATGATAGAAAAATATTATAGAAATACGGTGATTTGAGTATTAAACTGCTATTAAAGAGATAGTGGAGACCGGAATATCTTGACAAATATGTATTTCCTAAAAGGATAGGTATTAGATAAAAACAAAAGCAACCAGTTTATTATCTACACCTCATAATAAAATAAATTAACTAAACAAAAAAAATAGATAAAAGTATTGTGGAATAAAAACAACAAATAAAATCGTAAGTTACTTTATTAAATATTTCATTTTACAACCGCTATTGAATGCAGTAACATTTCATCAGATACATATACATCGTCAAACATTACACATATACAGTTTTATACTTGCGGTTACAGACACATAGCTAAACGGTATAATGATTTAGAGTACACAATGTGATATTGAATAATTTTAATGTTATAATAAAAATCAAATAAAATCAGCTTCGCGCTGTATCTCGCAAACAGCGGGTGTAGAGGGAACGTAGTGTTAAGACACTCCGCTCCCCTCACCTTTGTTATATTATAGTGTTAATAAGAACTAACATATAAGAGACTTTCCATCTTATTCACCGATTTAAATAACTATAAATAAGATGGTACAGCGTCATAATAATATAGGTTCGAGAATTTTGTAAAATATTCATAGTTCATATTTATATATTTAAAAAAAAACCAGTAAAATGGGAATATTATCTAATGCAACAAATTATTTGTAACAAATAAATCATAGATTAACAGTCTGATCACACGAATATTACAAATTAAATAATAAAAAAATGTATTATATGCATTCTAGTTATTTACAATAGTTAATTAACTAAATAACAACGAACCTAACATACATTTTAAAACAACTTCAACTCCTCACTTCCTTAAATACTGACTGGCTGTGTTGACGGCGCTATTATAACTACAATGACAAATTAATTTCCTATATAACTCTAATATAAATAAATTACGTCGCGCCGTTTTGTTTTTACATCAGTGTGTTCCGTATAAAAGAGCCAAGATTAAAAAAGATGAGATATTATATCTGGAATGCATATATTTTCACGTAAGAAATTGATCTGTGTAAACTTGGCGGGATATTAGTCGGGTGTTAGAAAACATACAAAAATCACATTATCCATACTTCAATTACTACTTATTTAATAAATGTTAAAAAAATTTTATAGCCTCACGAATATGACGAAATATTGAGCGGGATTATTATTATTGCCGAATAATTTTTTTGAATACTCTTAGCATTTTATAGTTACATTCCACAGACATTGCCTAAAGGTTAGTCATTTGTAAGTGTAAAATTCAATTATTTAATAAGTTATAAAATCACTTTTACAGTCAATTAAAGCATTCCTACATTTGAACCTGCTACCATGAATATTTATTTAAATACTATTTTATCGAAAACTCGTCATATAGTGTGATATCGTCAGAAATCCGTATCTATTGGTGGGACTTTACAATAATCATTGATTTTAGTTTCCGAATTTCAGTCATTAATGGGTTTTTTAAGAAATCATTCTTTATTTATTACATCGTCCTGTCCATACAACGTTTCGTCCATGTCCATACGACATTGGCGAAATGATATGTGCTCAACTGGCACGCTCGGAGCGCCATAAATAAAGAACCATACCATATTTATAACATCACAAATCAATCATTATTGTAAACATCATATTGAACTATAAAAAAAACATGAATAATATTCATCGTGCACTTCAGTTCAGCGACAAGTCACTACAGCTACTCGATGACGAGGTGCGTGGAGGGCGCGCGCTGGCGCGTACAGAGCGCTGTGCACAACAGGGGCAGGGCACCGGCGAGCAGACCGCCGGGCGCTGGCTGTTATGCGAACGACTCCTTGACGGGCGACAACGGTTTGGACGAGCTGATGCTGGAGCGGCTCGCGCGACCCTCAGGGCTTTGTGATCTGAGCGGGATGTATGCATACATCACTTTTTAATATATATATTTTTATCTACTTATAATTATGAGATACATTGATTTATTTGAGAAAAACTCTCAATTACGATGGAAAATAATCGAAGAACATAATATAAGATTCGTCCAAATATAAAAAAATACGAGCAAATACAAATTCTTGGAATTCTCTTTTTTAGTTTTATTAAAAAAGTAGAATGAGATGAAGTATCGTGGCTTAAAATTAAAGAATTTTAAGTCATCCTACGATACTAATACTATCAATATATACGAATATAACATTTCAAAATTAAATTAAAAACTTATTAAATTATAATATTTATTTATCGTTTATTTATTAAAATGATATCGTTAAAAATGTGTGTGTACTTTTGTGAATCCAGCTGCATGCTGTTGCGCGAGGGCGCCGAGGGGCTCAATTTGTGATTTGCTAAGAACGTTCCGATCGACTCGTCAGAACTGTAGCTGTCGTTTTCACTGAAAATTAATAAAATATTTATTAGAATATTTCTTTCTTTATATTATATTAATTTCTTTACATTATTGAGATCTGAAGAAATATTATGACATTGATTGGTATAGATGCTAGTTACTACTAAATCAGCAGCAAATAGTAATAAATTAAAAAGACAAGGTATTATATATACTATTTCAATATTTATTACCAGAGATTGTAAATTAAAATGCAAGAATGTTATTTTATAAGGAGTGAAGAAAGGTAGCGGCCGCCCTGAAGATGCGCCCGCACATTTATTTGATTTTAGGATTTTTAACTTATTTTAAGGCTTAACTTCAAAGCGACTCATCTACCTTACTGTACTCAACATGGTTGATGGTGCATTATAATACAGTAACGACAACTAAATGTGGTACTTTTACGAACTAGTTAAGGACTAATATATGGATATCATCAGTAATACAAACCTGTCTGTATCTCTCGAGTCCCCTGGACTCGACAGATCCCCAGCTATGGCCTCTTGCAAGGCGGTCGCACGCCGCGCCGCCAGCCGCGCCTCGTCCCGCGCCGCTGCCGCCTCTGACGCTGCCGCTGCCGCCAGGGCTTCAGCTGTTGAGCGCGCTCGTGACACCTCATTCAGACGAGTGTTCAGCGATGAGTTTTCCTCTTTGAGTTCTCTGTAACAGTTATTACATATTTATATATGTTTGGCATGTAATGATAAATATTAAAATTATTTATCGACTGCTCGATTAAATATGCTCGATATTTTATGTGAAACTTATTAAAATGAAGATAATTAGTTATTAAATAGGCTCCGGCTGCTAAATGCCGTGTATAAAATAGTCTTCAGTCATGATTTCTCTTCCTTTAGTTGTCTTTAGGGATCTCCAGCGCCAGTTGCCCTCCAAGTCCTCCAGCAGTACACTGACCTGAGCTGCCGCGTCAGCTTGCGCAACTCCTCGTTGGTGTGATGGTCGCGGGCACGCGCGGCCGCCAGCTCGCCCGCCAGCTGCTCGTGCGAGTCGCGCAGCCGCGCCAGTTGCCCCTCCAGGCGAGCGCGAGACGTCGCCTCGAGTTCTAGACTTGATTCCAGCTCCTAATCAACAATAAATGATACAATACATATTATAAAAATATTCTTAATTTAAATGTATAAATAGAAGCTTTAAATTGTAAATTAACATAAAAATCTATAAAATGTCACAATGTACACACTAGACACAATTAACCCACCTTATTCCTCAACTCGAGCCGCCTCTCAGCCTCGTGGTGCACGTGCTCGTGGCCGGCCTCTGCGTGCGCAAGGCGCGCGCTCATCTCGGCAAGGCGTTCACGCGCTTGCCGTGCCTCTTCTTCCGCTGCTTCCGCGCGTGTTTCCGCCTCGCGGGTCTGCGCTTGTGCCGCACATAACGAAGAGGTACTTGCTCGGAACTTTTTTAGCAGCTGTATTGAAAATTAATGTTTTGTTGAGAAATAGTCAATAAAAACTAGGATACCACACTTAAAAATATTTTTTTTTTTTGGAGAGTTCTTTGACATGTTCATGCTATGAAATTTTTTTTTTTATTATTTTTAATTCGCTTCTTTGGTGTAACCAAATTTTACACAATATATCTAAGGCTTAAACACAATTTTCGTATGCATTTTCAGGTAATTATATTATAACATTTTAATATTATATTTAAAAGCAATGTGAGTACACTCACATTGCTTTTAAAATATTTTATAATCGTTAGAAAGAGTCGTGGCTACCCAAATTTCATTTTAGAATTCTAATACCGAATATTTTTTATTCAAATAGGCTTGAGCACCCGTTTTATATCAAAGAATGAACATAAAACTATCACTCCTAAACAGTATATCAATAACCAAATAAATAAATCAGCTGCACGCTGTCTCCCGCACACAGCAGGGTAGGCAGAGGAAACCTACTGTTAAGACTCCATTCCCCACTTTCCACCGATTTCTGGTATTTTCACAACCATCCGGTTTACAGTAAATTTTGTGCCCCTGCGCCTCGACTGGCCTCATATGACTTTACTTATTAATTTTATATTTACTTTAACTATTACATGAACACAAGAGACTCCGAAAACGTTACCTATTTCACAGTACACACACACGCACACATTTCACAATAGCGGTCTGCAAAAAAAATAACGTTTCCGGCGTCTCTAGTTATCTATATTATCGATTATCGATAGCTCACCTCTGCGGCCTCTTCCTCCGCGTCGTCAAGAAGCGCGCGCGCGGCGGCGGCGTCGCGAGAGGCAGCGAGGGCGCGCTCGGCGGCCTCATTCTTGGCGCGCGTGCTCTCCTCGAGCGCCGCCGCCGCCTCCAGCGCCTCCGCCTCGGCAGTGGTGCGAGATTTGTTCGCCGCGCGTAGAGCTAGCTCCAGGTCTTCCACCTAAGGAGTTATTCATTGTTTGCAATTTTAAACATGTTGATGACGTAAAGTACAGTGTTGAGTTCCGCCATTCAACTCGCAATGGTTTCAGAATTCGGACGAATGTAGAGGTTAAAGTATCTTAATGGGAACGAAGTCACTTAATACTAGGTTCCCAGGTTCCTGCTGCCTTCTTTGCTTGCGAGACACAGAATAACGCTAAAAAAATATACTCGTTGTAATATTAAGTAAAATGACTTTATTATGAATCTTACTACACCAAAAAGAATAATTATAAAAAAAATACACCTCTGCTTGGAGTGTGATAATTTAAGCTCAATCTGAAAAATATAAAAAACAACAATTGATATAACTACCTGGTTTCTAAGTTGTCTTATCTGGGCTTTCCCGCCTCCCTCCTTCTCCTTCTGCTCGAGCATGGTTTGTGCGTCGCGGAGTAATGCGCGATATCTCTTGAGATCCCTTTAAAATATAAATATAAAATTTGATTTTATTACACTCACTATTATGGTTTTTGTAATTTATTATATACTCTATTATAAATGAAGTATGAAAATATTATTTCGTTTAGCAAAATAAGTTGCTCTACCAAATATGATGTATATAAGGGGAGCGATAATCATTTAGTGAAGTAAATATTCGTGGCCACCCTGAAGTTAGGTTGTCTAAAGTTTTGCGAAATAAAATAATAAAAGACATAAATATCCTAATACTAATCTACGCAGCTATCTACGGCGAACTTCAGGGCAACCACGACTTGTCAACTATACTTTACATTCAGTATTTAACTATAATATAAAAAATATAATCACCTCTTCAGCCTCTGAACTAATTGCACCTGTTCCTGGTTTTCGGCTCGTGCGGTTTCTTCCAAGGAGGCGAGGCGTCGTTCCAGTTCGTGTCTTTCACGTAGAAGTAAGCTTCGTTCAGCGTGTTCACTCTCCAATTGACTTTCGAGCACTGAAATTTGTATATAACTTTTAGTATAAAACTGTATATCGCATGAGTAGACCAGGCATCTTGTACCCAACATACTGCTGCTATTCAATATTATAATTGAATTCATGTTGTATTTTTACAAACATATTGTGATCAATATAGTTACTTTCAATGATTCATTAAATGATTGTAAGGTTTTTTTTGGTGTAACGTCATTGATAATATAACTTTTTAAGATATATCATCAGAATAAAATAACTATTATGTATTATTCAATAAAATCCATTGTACAACTAAAGTATTAATTATAATAGTAATATTATCAATTAAGATAATTTAGTAAGTGTTTAAGTGACTTAACTTACTTTTAAGTTTCTTAGAGGCGTTGGCTCGAGTCTCTTCCATCTCGTCATCTCGCGCGACAGCTTCAAGACGCGCTTCCTTCCGTTGCTGTTCCAGAAGCATCTCTAGTCGAAGCTTAGAACTTTCTAGAAGCTGAAATGAATTGAAGTTAGATTAATATATGGTTTAAATATTCCGTTTAAATTCATATGTATTGTTTTCTATATTTAATTGAATTAATATGTCCATTACTTTATTAACGACTCAGATATAGACTACCGTTAGTTAATCATAGAGTCAAACTGACATTGTTGTCAGAAGTATAGTGGCTGTATTAGCTCGCATATGCATATCTGTCCAACTTCTGCAGAAATAAGTAATAAATTGATGAACCCGGGAGAATGAATCACTTAATATTTTCATTCTCGCTATAGTAACAAGACAAACCACGGAATTGAGATCCGCCACTCGACATGAGAATGGGGAACAGTAGATAATGTCTCAATACTACCTGTATCTGTCCAGCCAGCTCGTCCAGCTCCTCCTCCTGATCGCGCACGCGGCGCTCGAGGTCAGCGCGCGCGCGTCTCAACGCCGCCGCCTCGTCGCCTCCACCCGCCGCCTCCAGCTCGCGCGTAGCTGATTGAAGCCGTTCTTGGTTCAGCTCGAGTTCGAGACGAGCCTCCTGTTTTGTTGTTATTGTTAAAGTTATTTTATTTATAAGCCAAATTATATCAAATGTATATACAATATATATAATTATATCAAATGTATATAAAATGTACATAGATATATTTCGACGGATGTGCACAAAAGACGGAGCGACACTCACAGAAAGACTTTGCTCTAGTGCATATTTCTCAGCGTGCGCCTGATCCCGTTCGCGGGACAGGCGCTCCTTGGCCGCGCGCTCCCTCTTCAACTCCTCGTGTGCGCCCTGCAGCTCCGCGTCGAACTTACGTTGGCGCTTCTCCAAGAGATTGTTGCGGCATGTCTGATAATGGTGGGGAAATATATTATTATTAATATTTTCTTATAAAAACTGCTACAATGTTAAAGCAGTTATAGTATAGTTTAGTTGAAATCAATCGGGGAAACTATTAGCTTCATAATTGATCCTATATATCCCCGTATATGGGTGGACCACGAGAACCCTGGTGTGTCGTTGAGTGGCAAAACCCAACTCTGCGCTTTGTAATACCATAGACGATAAAAGAATATAATGAACCACCTTGAGTGGAAATCGAATTCACAAGCATCACGTTTAAACTCAGCCTATGAATTGAAATACAAAAATATTCCCTTTCTTTCACCAAGATAGGACATGTCGCATCTCAGAAACTATATTCCCATTGACACATTAATTTTGCGGCGAGTTCGGGAATCACATATATGTATACATATATGTACTATGTTATTACGTCATTACTTCACCAGAGTCCGAACCGGATGTGCTTTACTTTGTTTATTGGCTATATTTTGTAAACATTTATTTCGACCAACATAGTATATAAATGGCATACAAAAATATGAATTCAATAAAACACGTGAACTAAATCAGAAACAAAAATATTGTTTGTTGTCGAAAGATTTAAAACAGCTAATATTTATATAAAATCAATTTATCAATTTAAAAAATATCAATTTTCATAATAATTTTAAACACATATCCACACACCGAAAAAACATTAGTGAACATAAATAATTTAAATATAATAATACCTGTTCATCGAGCAGGGAACGTAGATCAGCCATGTCGTTGGTAAGTTTTTGCAGTTTACGTTTCCATTGCGCCGCCACTGCACGTTGCTCTTCCACTTCTTCGTAGGCATCTTGAACCTAATATACAATATATTCAGAAATTAAAAAACAAACATCATATTCAGCTTCAGTCTATACCCCGCATGCAGTAGGGTAGGCAGAGAGTAGAAGCACTACGCCCCCCACTTTCCACCGAATTCAGAGGAATTCAACCCTGTGTTTTGCCTCAACACCAGAGCGAAGAATTTATTGAATTCATTTTTCGGTTGGAAATCGAACCCCACAACGTTACACGCTTGTGTTTGTAGAGCATTTTAGTTATAATTTAATGAACCAAATATCGTTGAATAATATAATAAAGGAAACGCCTGTACGTATCTAGAATGATTTTGGATTGAAGCACTAATTTTAACAATGTTTATTCAATGTTTCTCTCATTTGATTTGGCTACGTAACGTACGTCATTGGTTTCTAGATCAAAAATATTTCTCAAATGAGAATGAAACTTTGTGAGGATGTATGTATGTTTGTTCCACTTTCACGCAAAAATTACTAAAACAAATCTAGGTGAAAACATTACATTAACATAGCTTATACATCAGAATAACATATGATACAAATTATATTAAAAGCGGGCGAAGCCGCGTGTGGGCTGCTAGTAGTATATATAAAAGTTCTGGATTTTGTAACTTTTAAAAGATGATTTACGATGATAATCGCAATTTTTAACATTAGCTAGATTTACAACACTCTACTCATTCACATATTGCATACTTGTAATTTATAATTTAAAAAATCCGCTTCACGCTGTATCTCGCACACAGCAGGGTAAGCAGAGAAAACTTAGAGCTAACACGCTACGAACCCCGCTTTTCGCCTAATTTTAGAGGCATTGCGTATTGAGTGGCGGAACTCAACACCGCGCTATTTCTCGACACCAGAGCGAAAAAATGGAAATATAAATTAAAATAAATATATCATTTCCGTGAGAGGGAATCAAATCCGCAACCAGTCGCTTTGCGCCACTCACACTTTGCGCCACTGCGCCACGACTGGGCTCGATTGCAATTTAATCAATGTATTATAAAAACGTCTGTGGATTGACTCTAGCTGAGTTAAAAAGTAATCTCGAAACCCGCTACACTTGGATCGCCGCCAATATGTCGATTTTATTGATACATTTCACAATTTCTTTTACAAAATAAAATTTATCCCTTGATAGGAGTGCACTGACCTCTTCACTCTCGTCCACCATTACTAAAAATATATGATAATATTGAGATTTTTTAAAAAAAAATCTTTTCAACGAAAAAATCGTTGTTACGTTATTCACTGGCACTATCGACTGACTTTTACGACACTATCAGCATCAGCACGATCGAGGATCAGAGATAACTAGGTTTTAAGATAAAAAAATATTAAATTCGTATCGCGCCCTATTTACCGATGTTCGGTTTTCAATGGAATCGTATGTGCTACTGTTGTGTAAACATACTTTAATTACACGTAACGGATTTCGCGTTTGTCTTTCTGGAATTTTTTTAATATTATAAATCAAAAATGTGACACCCTCTAATTTGTGTCATTAGAGAAGGTTCTAACAGTTTTGGTTATTTTTTTAGATGTTCATAAACAAGACTTCAAGGTTAACAGAATGGAAAGTCCTAATTTTTTATTTTTAAGTCTACTAATATAAGGCCGAGGTTGTGGGTTCAATTCCCACTCGAGAAGGTGAAATATTCATTTACGTTTATATTTCCATTTCTTCACTCTGGTGTCGAGGAAAAGCGCGGCGTTGAGTTCTGCCACTTAACACGAAATACTCCTGAATTCGGCAGAAAGTGGGGAAAGGAGTGTCTTAACACTAAATTCCTTCTGCCTAGTCAGCTGTGTCCACTTTCACGCAAAAACTACAGAATGAAACTTTACAGTAATGTAGTCTATGTATACATTAGAAGACGCCTTTATGTCGTTGGTATAATAAAAAAAATAAAAACAAATAAAACCATGAGATATTACAACGCACCTTCTTCTCAAGTTGTTTTTTGACAGTGACAAGCTGTTCCAGGTCATCCTCGTGCTGCCGCCGCAGCTGCGCACGCAGCAGTTGCAGCTCGCGGTGCGCGCGCTCGAAGCGCCGCTGGTACTTATCGCTGGTGATACCCACCTCGGGCTCTGACCCCTCAGAGTCTGAGGGCTCGGCACCTCCGTTCTCGGCTGAACGCCAGTGAAGGAGTTCCAGTTCCAAACGCTCTGATGCCTAAAATAGAATAGAATAGTACTTATTGCACACAAAAGAAGATAATAGCCTAAAAGTAAATGAATACGAAACGTTCATTTCAAATTTTGGAAGAATATCAATTTTAAAGTTTACACTTCATTTCTTAAATGTCTGAACAGAGAGACATTTCAATGACACGAAAAATTTTATTTATGTAACATTAACACGCTTAGTTTTGATGATAAATAAATTTATACTATAAATAAAATATTAATAAATATATTTACATATTGTAAAAAAAATATCACGTTATACAAAAATATTATTAGGAATTATTAGGAAAATAAATAATAGATTTTTTTAGCGTCACGTTTATATTACGCATCGTTCTCTACTTTTCGTCGAATCGTTGGCAGGAGGAGGCATTGTATGTTGAGTCGGAATCAAACCCAGAACCGTAGCGTTTACAGTCGCACCTTTATGCCACAACGTCTACATTCACGAAGTAATTAAAAATTATAAATTATAGTTAATAAGTATATTATCTAACCTGTTGTACTCTTTGATTGTTGGCAAGTAGCTCTCTGTTGTCTCTCTCTATGCGTAATCTCTCCGCGGCCTCAGCGTCTGCTCTTTCTGTAGCTAAAGCCGCCGCTGCCCGCTCTTCGGCTAATTCACCTCCAACTTCTGATAGCTATAACAAAATTAAAAGAAATTTTAAAAATTATATAAGCCAGTCGTGGCGCAGTGGCACACGTGTGTGACGGTAAACACGAATGGTTGTGAGGTCGATCCCGACTAGAGCTTTTCGTTATTGTCGCGGCATCGAGTTCCGCCACTCAACACGCGATGTATCCATAATTTAGCGAAAAATAGAGAATGGAGAGTCTTAACACTAGGTTCACAAAGGAACAACCAAGAGTTACATACTCTTAAATACTCCCTGTATTTATATACGTACAAATATTTGGAAGCACTACAATAAATCATTAGAAAATATTTTGGCGCAGCGCTATTAAGAATTGTATTTTAGATATGTATTAAGATGTTTTGCCAAATACATACATACATATATTCTTATGTTACTTTTATTAATCTTAATTAAATGTATATTTTTTAATTTCACGCTGCATCCCGCACATAGAAGAATAGAGTCAAGGAATCCATTTTAAGAAAAAAACCGTTCGCCACTTTTCGACAAATTCTCGAAGCATTGCGTGTTGAGTGGCGGGACTCAACGCCGCCGCGCATATTTATTTTTCAACTAGTTAAGTAAATATTATTAATATAAAATATTCACTTACATTACTTAATTTACGTCGACACATTTCACTAAAATTTTTCATTAACTAATATATATAAATAATTTAATGAATAGCCGTACTATAGAATGATTAACTCTAACTTTCTAACTAATATATTTGAATAGCACTAAATACGTATTTACTGTACACCAGTGGAAATACACTATAGTAATATCTCCGTTACATTGTGTGTACATTAATAAATATCAAAGTAGTTACATTTGAAGACACACAATTACATACAACATAATATGGAGCAAGGTAAACCGTCAAAATTTTGATTCAGGGTTCGTTACGCTACGTAAATTCTTAGTGCAATTGCGATTATGTGCAATAATATTTATTTAGTTATTTCTATTATATTCTATTTAATATAATAAAAAATATTTTATTTATTTTATATATAATAGGTTATAATGAAAAAGCTTTAGCTTCACGTTGTATCTCGCACACAGCAGTACGAAAGCAAAGAAATCTAGTGTTAAGACACTCCATATTTTGCCTCAACACAAGTGCGAAGATATGAAAATATTTAATATTTTATTTCCTAGAGCGGTAATCGAATTTACAACCTATAGCATCTACAATCCCACGCTTGTGCCCCTGGACCCTGAAATGAACTTGTTCAAAATGTACATCAAATATGGGTATAGTAGGTTTCTCAATAATTGACATTATTGGGTTACAAAAGAAACTTTGTAATTAAGCAAAGTAATATTACAGTTTCTTACCAAGAAACAAAATGATAAGTTATCAATATTGAAAATTTAAATGGGCTGATTTCTACGCGTGTGTCTATTATATGCTATGAAAATATTATCATAATTAATGTTTGTTCATCAATAATTATGATTATGAATGGCCACTAACGATCTGGTCATAATTCAGGGAACAAGTTAAATTTGGAACACGTTCGTAGAGAGTGGGAGGTCTGAGCGTAACAACGATTTGATGGATCTGCATTTGCTTCAACGCATTATCGCTTGCCAAGCGCATTTGGAATTTCCTATCGGTTTAAATCCGTTTGGTCGTCATTTTGCGCTACAAATCTACATTTACTGTAGTCGCAGCAGAACCGACTTCCGCTTCATCAAAAATGACAGGGTCTCAAGATGACAGACAGAACCAAATGTTACACGTTTGTAAAGAAAACATAAGAAGTCAACAATGAAAAAAAATATAAAGGTTTTGGCAAGCGTCGCGTCCGTGCGTTAATAGTGGACTCGACCGAAGCGCCGTCACCAGCGCGTGAAACTGTCTTACAGAAGGCGATAATTTAGTGTCGCATATTTGTTCGTTTTTTATATATTTACATGTTAACAGTTCTTGAACGAACTATATTTCTAGAATATGTTTTTTTTAAATAGACACGTGATTCACAGACCTCGTCCATTTCAGACACAGTTGTCCTATCCTCGGAGATTCCTCTAGGTGAACGGCAAACACTGCTAGCTCTACTTCCGCTACGACTGAACAGTGTGAAACCTTTGATCATAATATTTGTGGCTGATTTAGACCTTCCTATTCTTCTGCCTAGATCACTCTCATCTTTGTGACCCAGCCTTTTCCATTCATCCATGACATGATCAGTTCTTTTTAAGAAATTGTCAATTTTAGAACTCAAATAATTAGATGATGTTCCTTCTTCCAGATGAGCTGCGATTGGTTTAAATTTTTGCCTGACCGATTGCTTTTTACAACCGAGAACAAATGATAAGTTTGCATCGAAAACAACCGGTGCCTGTTCTTTAGATTTTAATTCTTGCAGATTTACTGATTCTGCATTGTTACAGCTCTGTGGATATAGTCTCCGAGGTGTTGGGCTTCTGTTGTAGAGAGTGGAAGTCATACTCGTAGATCGAGATAGAGGCACGTATGTACCGTTACTACTACACGTTGAATATTGGCTAACTGAACTTCTTATGCTGCTATATGATAAAGGACTCGGTGACCGTGAAATGAGTAAGCTGGTGTTTGAACCGTGTCGCTTTGCTAACTCTGCTATGGAACCAGTTTCCACTGAGACTGACATGCTTCTCCTATATGATGGACTTAAAGACCGAGTATTTATATATTTTCCATTTTCTGATGTATTATGTGATATTGTTTGAACTTCTCTTAGAGGTTTGGTGACAAAATTTTTTCCATTCATCGCATTACTAGAGATTTTTGGTGGTACTTTTTCTTCAAATTGTATTGGCAGTGTTTTAGATTTCTTCACGGGTAATATAACTCGGGCCACTGGTGGTTTGGGTGGTTTCTTTGGGGTTGGATCTAGTATTGGCGGCGAAAAAGGCCCATTTGGCGACATTACACCATTACTTGGAGTCGCCCCATTTACTTTCGGTATTTGAATTTTCAATGATTTGGTGTCCATCCTTGTGTCAATTTTGGGAGTATTGCTTACGTGCGGCATCTTTATCGTCACCTATGCGCGTTTACATTTTCTGAACAGGCGGAAGTGTTTTCCAACGTGAATGTCCAGTGCCATGTCACCACCTCGTCTTGTGCAGTATTAGAGTCGCGAACGGCGCGATGTATGTAGGCACATTGTCGGTTTGAAATAGAACCGGCGTGTGAGGGCTCCGCGAACGCACTGCGGCGGCTAACTCGGTCGCCGGGCAGTCGTAGCCGCTGGACTATTTTAGTTTACGTAGATGTCGAAGTGCAACATCGTGTGACGCCCGCTAAACCTTCAAAATTTATGAGCAGTCCTTCGGGAAAATGTGTTTACTTGCGTACGAGTTCGACCTTGAACAGTTTCAATTGCGCGTCTTTTTAAATACACTCATAAACACTGAAAAGTTATGCGTCTTTGTGAAATTTTGAATTTCAACAAAAAATCTGAAGTACATGTAGTCGTGGCGCAGAAGCGCAATGGTGTGACTATAAATAGGCGCGACAGGGTATGGGTTCGATTCAATCAAAAACCAATATTCATGTTGATATTAATTTTTATTTAGTAAAGGGATAAACATTCAAACGTTCGGAAATTTATTTAATTATATTTATTTCATAGTCAACACGCAATACGTCCAGAGTTCAGCAGAAAGTGGGGTATGACAACGGAATGTCTTCACACTAAGTTCCCTCCCGCAGTTCCCGAACTTTCCTCTGCTATGTGCGGGATACAGCGTGAAACATTAATTATTAATGTTATAATATAAGAATTTCCTATTGATATTTTAGTTACAGGAAGTTTATATCGTAAATGCGAAGAAAACAACTAAAACCATACTACTTTGTGATGCATTGCCGCCGATTCGACATGAAAGGTGCTGAAAATTTAAACATGTTTTGTAATTGAATTACTTTGCAAACATGTAAATAAAATTTTGGCAAAGTAAATTTCCATATGTTTATTTGATTTTTACATTAAAAAGATTAACCAGTGAAAAATGCTATAATTGGAAAAAACAACATAGATTTTGCCAAGAATTTTTCGTCGGTCGTTATTTGCATTGACACTAATAGTTTAAAACTGATAATATTTTAAGTATTCTAGTAAGTTTTATTATAAAACAAATATCTGTAGAATTTTTGTTTATATAGTGTTCAATTACAAAAGTAGAATATTAAAATTTATACCAATATGCTGTGATAAGATGTGATCATAAACCAAAGATTTAAAATATATTTTTCGATTAACATTTAACTAAAAAAAAAAACTCTAAACTATAAATGAAGTTCAATCCATTCCATTGGCATTAGAGACAGTAGGTACCGCCGCCTGCCAATGCGCATGCACGCCAATGATCTAATATCCGTCACAGTTTCGAACATTGCGTAATACGCGCGTAACTCACTACGTCTTTTCTAAAGTAAATCGCTCGAAAACGGTCGTAGGTTCGATTCTCGAAGAAATGAAAAATTAAATTGTATGTTAATAAGAACATCACGACCACCCAAGAAGAAAACAATTAGCACATTTTTCAAATCATTCAGCTCATGATTTAAAATTATGAATTTATTAAAAATGAGTTATTATTCAATAGTGTAAATATTTAAAAAGCGTGACTCTTTTTAACCTCTCGAATATATGGGTGAAAAATGGGTAGCGCAGTGTTTTAACACTACATTTTCTCTACCAATTATGCGGGAAAACGTTAACGCAGAAAAAGATTAAAAGCTCTTATTTCTATGGCAACGTAAAGGAAGTGCAAAATAACGTAGGAGGAATATTAATGATTTATAGAGAATAAAATGAACGTCCCACTTCAATTGACAAAAACTTATTAATCAATATGAAAGTAATGTAACTCTAGTGTGCCATGATATCCGTTTAATAAACTGTTTTTATATTATATCATGTTAATTATGTATTTTGGATATGATTAAACACTTTGCCTGTGATATTTTGTTGTCTCTATAATATATGCATGGTGTGGGGTAAGTACATTATTTTACGAAAAATAATAAAAATTAAGCAAGAGAAAACTTTTTTGACGATCAAGTACCATGTAAATTGTATTTTATTTCGTTTAAATATTAAATGAAAATCAGCTCCACGCTGTATCCCGCACACAGGGTAGGCAGAGGGAACTTGGCGTTAAGACACTCCGTTACCCACTTTCTGCCGAATTCTGGAGGTATTGCGCGTTGAGTGACAGAACTCAACCCCGCGCTTTTGCCTCAGCGTGAACGCGAACGAAGGAATGGAAATATAAGTGTAAATTAATATTTCACTTCCTCGAGTGGAGATCGAACCCACACCCGTTTAAATAATAATGGGAATCGAATCCATAGCCGTCGCGTTTACAGTCGCACGTTTGTGTCCCTGCGCCACGACGACTATATAATAATTAAATTAAAATAAATTAAAGTTCCAATAAAGTTACCTTAACCATATATAATTAATTAATAATACAGCGTTCGTAAAAATGTGTCGATGCGGGACAATTTGGTGTTACGTTATATTTGAACTCGTAAATCCTTGAGTTATTTTGACAAGTGCTCCACGCGATTGTGTGGAAATTTATTTAGACCGAAACTGTTTTTTATGTTTCAGTACTAATAATAAAGACATCAAAAATAATTTGACGTTACACATTTTCAGAAAAAATATCACCCAATCGAAAAACAAAAAAGTTTTAAAAAGAAACAAAGAAAAAAGCTGCTAGATTTGTTATATTTAAATTAAATACATATGTTTTAATGATATCTGTTAATATTTACTTATATAATAATTATACCAATTACTCCAGTTTTAATTCATAGGATGAAGAAATTAAACGGCAAGAGCAAATCACTTTCCAGATCAAGGAATATTTTCGGTAAAGTAAATCACTGGAAAATAGGGCGGCGGGCTGCGCAGACGCATCTCGTTTTAATGCCGTAATCACATTTGAGCTTATTGTATTTTTATAAATTGTTACATTGCATTTTTTTTATTATACGTAAATAATATAAAATGAGATACAACAGTAACTAAGAAAAGATATTTATAAAAGTATTTAAAAAAGTTATATATATATATTGAAACTTCTGAAAATTCATAGTAAAAAGTGAAAAAAATATTTCCTATTTGTGCTTACTTTACATGGTGTATGTTTTTCTCGCGTGTAACACTTCTACTTACGAGAGCTAGATATTTATCCCGTGTGTGTCCATGCCATTATTTAGTTGGACTGCATGTCCAACATTAAACATAGTGGAGGACAGGACATTAAATTTAGTGGAAATTTTGGAGTAACGATGTTATTTTTTACATGACTTCAATGACCTAGATATAATGTTATAATTAAGTCTGGAATATCGAAGAAATTCATAAAAAAATAAGTTGAACGACTCAAAAAGAATGTGCTCGAGTTTAATGCAAACTAAACTTTACGTTTCACGCTGTGTCCCACATATAGTGTGTAATGTAGGCCGAGGAACCTAGTGTTTAGACACTCCGTAAAAAGATTTCATAGACTAATATCATTCAATTTTAAGGCTTTATGTGAATGACAAGGAATTATGAACAATGATTATAATAATGGTATACTTATACAGATTCCAGTAAAAACTAAAAAGTTGTTTTATTTCATCATTATAGACGCCTCGCAAACTGTTCGACAGGTAATGGCCACAAATAAACAAAAACTTCGCAGCAGTCACTAGTTTCAACTCATTCAATGTTTGTAAATGGAAATAATAAAATACATTTCATTCACTATTTTCGTAACAGTTGTTTTTTAATTTATTTATATCGTCTCGGTCAAGGAAATACTAGTTTTCTTTGCTATTGAATATACATACATATGTATATTATATTTTTATTTTAAGAAAAATGTGGGTGATGTGAATCATAATGATAATATTTTCGCTTGAGGAATTTTCTTATTTTTATCAGACTATATTCGTTCCTAAAACTGTCTTTAACTATATAAAATATAAGAAGGTCTTAATATCTATTATAGTAATATTGCATTAAAGAATTTGTATTTAAGAAATATATAATTTATAGTTACAGTAAATTAACTTTGAGAGATTATTATATGACATCGCTATGCGCTGAATTTAAGTACTCATTTGAACTACTGTAGGACGTTATTTAGTATAATATTTCATTATAATATTTTTAAATTGTACAAAATATCAAAATTTATATCTATAAAAGAATAATTTCTTAATAAGTAAACAGATTTTTTAAAAACAGGTTTGGTTAGCATTGGAAATTGTTAAATATATTTATATAAATAATGATTAGTGAATACATGAGGAATTAACATTACCAGAGCGAAGTATTGAAAATATTAAAAATTTAATTCTCTTGGGTGGGAATCGAACCCACAACCTGTCCCGTTTTCAGTCACATTGTAACTGCTGCTGCGCCACAACTACTCTAGTCGTGGCGCAGAAGCACAAGCGTGCGAATTTTACTTTAATAATTTATAAAAACTTTACTCACACGCATTTATAACTCTCCCATTTAACAGGAATTGTAACGATTCAAAAACTGCATTGCTATAATTATAATATATAAAAAATAGATCACCAAAATATAAAAAAATCAACAAAAAATTTAATTTAATAGACTAAATTTCTCAACTCAATATATATTAGAAACACAAAAAATCTATATTTAATAAGAAGCGCGATCTATGAAATGCGGACACACCGCAAAGTGCAAGATGCCGGAATGATGTTGACAAAGAGAACCAATCCTGAGATCCAAGGAGAGCTGGTAAGCAGGTACAGTTACTTGCAAAACCCGTAAATGAAGACTCCATATTGAGTCAAATTTGTGTTGAAAAAATTCCGGCAAAATAAATTTCAAGGCGCTAACTAGTGAAAAAAATAAGTTTAATGTCACTAACTAGTTTCGCTGTGGGGCAGCTGTTTCGACTTGGGTCAAGCGTGGGAGCATATTATATTCAATATAGAGTGCACTGTATTTGTTGCGCAGGAGACGATTGCAGGTTTTTCATTGTATCTTTATTTTTCCAGGAGTCTGTATTTTGAATATAGCTGGGTAGACAAAGGAAACCTAGTATTGAAACAGTCCGTATTCCATTTTCCGCCTCAAGGCCTTGTCGTCGTACCAGATGAAGAAATTAAAATATTAATAAATAACATAATTATTCATTCCCATAAGCGAGAATGACATGAGAAACCCACAACCGTCGCGAATACAGTCACACGCTGTCCCGCTGCGCAGTGACGGTCTCAGACCTCTAACAGACCGCTGTACTTAAGTGTACATAATAATATAATTTGTTTTGAATTAAAATTAATATTTATTTTTATACTTAACTATACTCAGCTAAACGTTTCGCATGATAGGATTCTATACATAATCGATCCCATTGTTTTCTCGTCTATACGAGAGACATAAAGTACTAAGTAACAGTAACGTATTTGAGAGAATTGGGAGCAGAAAGTGAAGAGAATTGTATTGCATCTTTTTGACTTTTTTCTAAATTATCTATATATATATATATATATATATATATATTTATTTATTAATTTATGAATATTAATCAACATATTTGTATAAATATTTTAGTTTTATAGTTTAATATAGCATATATATCTTATCAGTTTGTAGAAAACAATAAGACTCGATATAAATATTAATAGTCTTCCAGGACTTACTTAACTTCATAATTTTAAATTATTCTTAATTAAGGAGTCTAATAAATATTTTTTAGCGTCACACTGTATCACGCACAGCCTACCCGGCAGAAGACACAGTGTTCAGACAGTTCACTTTTCTATTAACTGCCGAATTCCATTGCATAGGCATTGCGTGTTGTGGTATCCAACGCGCAACTCAACGCCGTGTTTTACCTCGACAGCAGAATGAACAAAATAGATATATTTAATATTTCAATTATTCTAATAAATAATATTTTTTATAGGAGGATATTACAAACCAAATTTTGCTGGCGGGTTATGGAGTCGCCATCTACAATTAATTTCTACATTTAGTTGTTCCTCCACAATCGCTACTGCGTAGTATAGGCTATTTTAATACGTAACACGTACTCAATCTCGTAGTTCTTATACTAGCCAGTAGATGGCTCATTCATTTAGCAGAAAGTGGGGAACGGAGTGTCTTAACACGAGATATCCCCATGTTATATTATATATTTGAAATATAACATGAATGTCTTATAATAAAATAAATCATTATTAAATACAATAAATAAATTACCTATTTTTAGCAAATTATTAGGTTGCATGAGAATTTCGAATTAACTCCGTCCACCTTCTTAACGCTTGTATATTATTACTATAATGACACCTCGTATCCGTACGTTAACATAAAACTTTTGTTTAAAAGAACTTGATTACAGGAACTTGTTCTTCAATAATAATAACAATAATGTAGCAGCTAATGGTACCTTAATATATATGCAGTACGGTCAACAAGTCGTGGTAGCACTGAAGTGAGCTTTTGTGAAATATCGAGCATTGGTCACTCGGTAATACAATAATCGGCCACGACTCGTTGACCGTGTTGAATTATCATGAAATTTTGTAAAAATATAATCCAGTTAACCAATACATACATTTAAAATGTATAATAATCGCGAAAATTAAATATCTCATTACATACAAGAACTGTAATAAGAAAATATATGTGTACATTAAATATATACACATTCAGATTCATTTAATAATATAAGAAGTCTTTACAAATACACCTAAAGAACAAACATATTAAAAACGTGTGTATACACAAAAACATCTAACATTAGATATATAATTTAACTAGGAGATTCAGGCGGCTTCGCCCGCTTGAATCATATGTTTATTTATAATATTAAATATATTTATGAAATTTCCATACAAAATTTCAATCCCTATTTCACCCCTTCAGGGTGATATGTTCATCATATCATTTCCTCGAGTGGGAACCTACAACCTGTCGCGTTTACAGTCACACTTTAGTACCACTGTGCCACGATTAGCCTTAAATACTTATTATAATAAAAGTAAAAAATTAATCACTAAAATGTTTATCTGCAATATCACATAATTTATTTTTATTAATAAACGTGTGAAATCCTAAACTATTAAAAAAGTAATCATAATGGTTTTTGAGAAATCTTAAAAGACCAATAAAAAGAAATACAAAAAATCATTAGATAGATATCTGAAGACACAACATCCTGTTTAGATTTAAGTTACTGTAGTCTATAAAAAGTAAGTATAGAATTGTAGCTTGATATTTTAAAGACAATTAAAGATTTTAGTTTAAAATCAAATGTTGCAAATATTGAAAGAGGAGCAAATGACCCCAGTCAAGGTTTACATATGGCAGAGATGGTAGAGACGAGACCGTATCGGCCACAAGACAGGTTTGATCAAAATATATCTCTGCATAGTATTTATTCAATACAAAATCGTCGTGCCAACAAAGTGAATGATCTTATTCAAATGATCTTATTCAAATATATATATATATATATATATATGTATATATATATATATTAATTTTATTTTAAAAATTTTGTATTATTTTACGTATTTAGAAAACAACAGATGACACGAACGACGAACGAGGGTTTCTAGGTAGAAGTATTGAAAATGAAAAATCACGAATAGTTTTATTTGAGCTACTAAGAAGTGTAGTTACAAGTTAATCGAAAACTACCCTTGTCAGTAATTTTTCTTTCAATTTGCAATTTTTCAGTTTCCATACTTTCCCTGGTCTACCAGGGACCTACTATACCGAAAACGTTGAGTTTGTATGACTATTTAAATTACATGTAAAAAAATCAGGCGCGAAAATATTTATATAATCGAATCCTATTTTACGAGGAATTTCTGTTTTAATAACATTGTAAATACGAGAAATTATGAAATTTTACCACGTTTTAGAAAGTTGTATTAAACTGCTGTTGTCATAACCTTTTGACGACCATTTTATGTATCCAAGTTGTATTATTAATAGGAGAGTTGTGAGAGAGGCTTTCGTGGCGCAGTAGCACAAGCGTGTGACTGCAGTGGTAGTGGATTCGATTAATCCATGAAAATAACAATTAATCCACTAAGGTGAATTAATTGTTATTTTCATTTCTTCGCTCTGGCAATGCGCGCCTTTGAGTACCGCAGCTCAACACCCAATGCTAAACAATTCAACATGAAAAGCGAAACGGAGAGTCTTAGCACGAAGTTCTGTCTACTTATCCAATAGTCAGAGAGAGTTGCAATAGTCATATAACTAAAGGTCAATATTAATTAATTTCAAAATAGAGTTAGTACTCTCTACCATAATAGGATAAAATACTGTATCAGACATGGCTTATCTAGTTGTCGTTAATCACGTACGTGATAAACGTCTTCTACCAAGATGATGCCAGCTAATATTATAGTGATGTTTAATGGGGCCTTTTCTTGTATATAAGTATATATATATACTTATATATAATATTTATATTATATTTAGTTCAAAATATCTATTGTTGGAAGTAAATAACATCACAAAATATTTTGCAGGTTGATAGACAGATTGTATCAGTAGCTTACTGTAACATTAAAACACTGCAATACAGATTTATATTTGAGGATTCTAGACCGAAACTATTTTATTCTACGTTACATCGTGTGTATAAATTTAAAAAAAAAATGTGTACAAAAAAAAACACCTACCTTAGTTTCAAGTTTCTCCGTTTCATTTTTGTAGTGTGTGCGTTCGTTTTCAACTTTGTCCAATTTCGTACGGAGTGTTTCCAATTCATCCTGCAACAAAAAAAAACTGTCAGAAAATCTGTATAACTTACCTTTAAAAATAGATAGGATAGTCATTTTTTTTCCTCAATTACAGAAAAGTAATTAAATGGTGTCGTTACACTATGCTCTAACTGTTTTTTTTTTTCAGCCTCACGCTGTATCGCATATAGCAGGGTAGGCAGAAGGAAGCTAGTGATAAGACACTCCGTATGTCCACACACTGCAGTAGGTATTCGCAATCTATAACTCTTCTAATAAAGTAATTGTTAATTGCATATTTGGCACATTGTTTTATTTTATATACAGTATAAATTCAAATTAAATATAATATTATAAACCTTAGATTGAACACATTACAATTGGAGGGCAATCGCCCATGCACAAGCGTGAGTGTTGCAGATTTGATTTCCAATTGACAAAATGAAAATTTTTATATTTTCATAATCTCGCTTTGATAACGAATCAAAGCGCAGCGTTGAGTTCGACTACTTAACTCGAAATGCCGGCCGCATCCGTCGAAAAGTGGCTTAATGGGAACGGCGTGTCTTAGCACTAGTTTCCCAGGTTCCCTCTGCCTACCCTGCTATGCGCGGAATACAGCGTGAAGCAAAAAAAAAATACTGTAGTTACTCATACTGACTACGACTACGTTTCGCCTAGTTTGGATTAATTTTGCCGTATACAAATAAAATACTTTTACAACAATTATGAAAACAACAAGAGTCGAAGCAGTCGGCTCGCATCATTTTGAAATGCGACACTACCATTTGCATTTGGATTTGCGAAAACCGGTTTTTTTTTACTTTTATCGGTATTTTAAAATACTTTACTGTTTTATTTTATTTTAAGTACACAAATAAGCATATTTAAAACAAATTTGTTTCAAATATATTTCAATTAAAATGCTACCCACTACTGAACATATAGAAAGTTTGCAATAATTATAAAATTAAAAATACATTTTATATTAGCGATGATAAAATCTTTTGGATATTGTTAATTTTAATTACTGTGCAGTCTGCCGTTTGTTTTTTTTATTCTGTATGAAGAAAGGTTGTGGGTTTGTGTTTCTGTTGAATGGATATTTGTATTGGTGGGATGCGGGTTTGAGTTTCTGTAAAATAATAAGTAGTGAGCTTTCACTCTTTCCAAATTTTAATACTGATGTCATCCAATTGCCATGCTAGAATATAATATCAGCTTCACGCTTTATCCCGCACACAGTAGTGTAGGCAGAGGGAATAAAGTGTTAAGACACTCCGTTCCTCACTTTCTGCCGAATTCTGGAAGCATTGCGTGTTGAGTGGCAGAACTCAACGACGCGCTTTGTCTCGACACCAGAGCGAGAATATTAACTTATATAAATATAAATATTTCACTTCTTCGAGTGGGGATCGAACCCACAACCGTCGCATTACAGTCACACTCTTACTCCACGACGCCGCTGCGCCACGACGGACTCTGAATATAATATCTAAGCATTTAATGTACAATTCTATAAAGATACGTGTCTATTACTTTTTACAAAACGTATAAAAATTTGGAAGTGCAACCTCTAACTTCCATCCAAGAGGCGCAGGTGAAAATTACGTTAGGTTAAAATTTTTATACGTTTTCTAAAAACGCATTTTTCTTTTCTACATGTGGAAAAAAACAATTAGAAATATTAAATATATGGCATAATTTATTGCATAAGTCCCATAAAATAAAACACTATAGTAAACTAGTAATAGGCCTATACAACACTGGTTTATGCAAATGAGTGAAACTGTAATGAAATAGAGCGCGACGGTGATTGAATGCGGCGATCATACTCGCAAATTGACAATCATATACAATTATAGGTTGGTTGTACACTGGGCTATAACAATAAGTGAAAAGAACAATTTTTTATAATTTTTATTAAAAAGTAAATAGTATGTGAGGGGTACGGAGTGACTGTAAGCGCGACTGAGTTCGATCCTTTCAATTTATTTAAATTTATATTATCATTTCTTTGCTGTAGTGTCCAGACAAAACACGACGTTTAATTCCGATACTAACCACGCAATGCCTCTAGAACTTCCTCTTCCTACCCTTCTGAGTGTAGAATACAACGTGAAGCTGATAAATAGTGAACAATGAATGCTGGTAAATAACTATAAATCGATTTCAAATTTGACAACAGTTTATAAATACAGTCCTACATGTATAACTAAGTAAGGTAAGGCTGTATTTTATAGAAAATATAACTATATTTTTTTTGTTTGGGATTTTGTTTGGTGGTAACAAAACAAAATGATACGTAACTCTAAATTAAATTAATTCTAACAAATAATAATAAAAAAAAAACAATATTTCAACGACTGTCAGTAATCCATTAGCAAAAAAAATTAAGTATAACGCGGCGTACGCGCTACTCGTACATACGTATTGTGCGCACTTTCTTGTCCGGGAAGAGAAAATCATGTAGAGACACACCGCTTTAAAATTCTATACTTAATTGTGGCCATTAAAGAGAAAACCTGAACAAGAACTATTTCCTTTCGATTCCCACTGCGTAAGTTGACACGCAGGTAGGTGATGCGGTGTGGTATTATATAAGCGATGGCGCTGCGGTCACCACAGCTGCCCATAACTACGCAGTTGATCCCTTCCTATATAGTATTCATGTTTAAATAAACTGTATAGCATTTAAATTTGATATTTATCATCACGCTGTATCCCGCACATAGCAGGATAGGCAGATGTGCCTTCCGTTTTTCGCTGAATCCTGGAAGCATTGCGTGTTGAATGAGGGAACTCAAAGCATTTAGCCTCGGCACTAGAGCGAAGAAATGAAAATTTTTTTTTTCATTTCCTCGACTTCGAATCGAACCCACAACCTATAACGGTTACAGCCACACGCTTGTGCCGCTGCGCCGCTACGGTCCTTTAGACATTGTTAGGCTTAGCTATTCCATACAAAACCTCCAACGCCCACTAGATTCAGCCATGCGTAACTGTTTTGTTATTCCTGTCATATATGTCAGCTTTCACGACGCGGAAAATGAAATCTATAAGAACCGTATATTGCATTTATATGCTAAAATCTATTATAATTAGCTTAAATACGCGATTTGTATGTAAGCATACTTGAAAAATTAGAATGTATTTTTTGCACTAAAGAGGAATTTGTTGTGATTAAACTGGACACAACAATTCAAGATAAATTATATACTTTCTATCCGCGCTATAAATATTTTATATTCATATTAATTGGTAGATTCGGTTGTGGCGCAGGGGCACAAGCGTGTAAGCCCGACAGGTTGTGAGATCGACTCTCATTCGAGGAAATGAAATAATTAACATTTTCATTGCTTCGCTCTCGTGTTGAGGCAAAGCGCGGCGCTGAATTCCGCAACTCAACACGCAATATCTCCAGAATAAAGTGAAAAGTGAGGAGCGGAGTGTTTTAACACTAGATTCCCCTGCCTATCCTGCTACATGTGGGATACAGCGTGGAGAAAAAGAATAAAATTAATTTAAAAAAATGTCTTATGCAGCCTATATCATACCTACATGTAGCACCAATAGCACAGATCTAAATTAAACAAAAAAAAAGAAAACAGAAAGATATTGTTCATACATTGTACATATTTGTCTGACAATATAACTTTTTCAAACGTCCCTATTCTATGAAACACTCAAGCGTGGGAATGGAACCCGTTACAACCGTCACAACACGAATGGGTTAGCATCGCTGGATTTTTTACATGATATGCAGTTATTTAAAACCCTGATCTAATTAAATGATTCAATGTTATATCTCGTTATGGAAGACCGTAGAACGGTACGCTTTTTATTGTTTACACTCGACTGATTATTTATAAATCTAGTAAAAAATAGCGATTGTTTGTTCTGTGACCGATCCTAAGTATATCAGCAAGGTATTTTATAATACTCAACTATGTTTATTATACATTGAAAGTCTTCACTGTTTTTTTTACAGCTATCATTAAAATATATTTGAACAATATTTTCTATTTATATGCATAAGTGTATACAAAAATAAATAAACTTAAGTAAATATTTAATATTATTTAAAATGTTTTTAAAGAAACCACTATTATTCTACTATTACAGAGTTGGAGGTCGTCACGGCGCAGGGGCACAAACATGCAACTGTAAACGGCACAGATGTGGGTTCGATAGTATTTAATATTAAGATAATATATAATATATAAATTTCTTCGCTGTGATAACGCGCAAAGTGCGGCGTTGAGCTCCGCCTATTAACAGAAAGAAATGCCTCGAGGTATTTGGCTTTTTACTAAATATTATCACTAAATTAATATATAAATATTTCACGTTTATGTTTTTTACAGGGTACAGTCCTGATTAGAAGTCAAATCGGGTTAATTTAATCGGTAAGAAATTATGGTGTCACTTTCTAGCCATAGATAAAGTATACTAGCGATCTGGTAGAGGGCATACTCCATATATGGTGTTAATATTAATTGCAATATGCTTTAGTTGTCGGCTTTCCCCACCATATTTAGTAGCTGTTACGAGTTTACAAAATGTCATAGAATTTTAATGGACTGTAATTTTGAAATATAAATATCTATTAAGTAAAAAAAAAGTGCTATGTTTTTGAGTGTAATATGTAATTCAAACACTCGTAAATTCCAGCCACGAATCCTTAAAATTCAATATTGATAAAGATATAATGAAAAAAATATATACGGTTATCTGTATCGAATCGCAAATATTTGTAAATATATCTAAACAATATCGTATATGTAATTGTAATTAAACGTAACAATCTCTATATATAGCTTACCTCAAAGTTAAAAACAAACACTTTTTTTTCATAAATTGAAAGAAAGTCATAATTATCAGATTCAGATCAGATATCAGAAAAATTGACAGATTGAACTGAAATTGTAGAAATATTAATGTTATAATCTAAATTATCACTTTATGATAATTTCAACCCTAAATAACCCTTTGAATTTACATTCATGAAAGAAAAAGAACAAACACGTTTTTTTATCTTTGTTTCAACATAATTTTTTTAAGCAATGTTACTTCATATGTTTGCCACCCACTAAGTTGAAATCTTTCTTCGATAAAAATTGTTACATTTTTTGCTGTCATTAATTCTTATCGCGGGTGACACGCGGTTATCAGTTGAAATATATAATAATAAAAGTATCGTATGTAAATTATTTATTTTCATAAATATGATTTTAAATATATTTTTAATTTTATTTCAATGTAATGTAATATTTTTTAATTTGAGACTATCATTGTGCAGCGAAAGGGGTTCGATTGCAAACGCGACGGTGATAAGTTAAATTCCTACTCGGGGGAATTAATTTTTTTCTACTCTTGTAATAAGACATAGAGAAGCGTAAAGTTCTGTCACTTAACAAGCAATGTCGGAATGGACTTCCTTAAATATCTACATAAGTTACACTGAGAAGTTCTTAGATAAATATATGGGATCAAATCATACTATGAACTAAAAAATGCACATGACACTAGGTTATCTATGTCTAATGAAGATGAAAAAATGATAAACACTGTAATATCTAGGCATATCTACTAGATATATATATATATATATATATATATATATATATTTGACGAACATCATATATCAGAACGTCAGTATATCCAAGGAATCTTATGACGGTGCATATAATATGCAATTAAGGTACACCTTTGTGGGAACGAAACGTGATATGATTTCTAAGTTATGCAGTATATTATGTGTGCTCTAAGTAAGAAATTAGACCTTTTATAGATTTATTTTTTATTTAGGGCGTTATTTTTATTTAGGGCGTCAATTGGACGTTTGTATAAAATAGAAACATAATATGTTTCAGGTAAACTTCAATTGACATCTTAAAGTTTATAGTTGTTATGATTAATTTTTTTTTTTTTTAACTTCATGCTCCAATCCGTCATCCGTTCTCCATTAAAACAATTCTCCACTTTCCTTGAGTAACGGAACTCAATGCGGGGTTTTGCCTCGTTACCAGTGCAAGGAAATGAAAATATTAAATATTTCAATCCCCCGAGTAAGAATCGAACCCACAATCGTCGCGGTTTTTGTATTTAAATACAAAAAAAATATTATTTATATTCTTTATCTTTTGCAGATGAATCATATAGAGTTCATTCACAAGTCAACTTGAACTGAAAATAAATGACTAAGTCTCATTATCCAAGAACAACAAAAACGTGGAAACGAATATATTTTAAATATATTTGAAGTATAATAATATTAAATAAACCTTTGCCAGAGTAAAAATTAAGAACAAAATCTTTGTTTTTAGTCTTAGAAGAGGTCTATAAATTTGTCCATATGACAATATAAAATTTATGTTATGGCCAGTCGTGGCGCACAGCTTGTGGGTTCAATTCCTACTCGAGGAAATAAAATACTTATTTAATATTAAAATTTCATCGCTCTGGCATCAAGGCAAAATGCCCGACGTTGAGTTCCATTGAATGCCTCGAAAAAATCGGCGGAAAAAAGCTAATATGATTTGATTAAAAATCAATCAAATTATAAGAAAAAATTGCATCCTGTAAATTATATAACATTATATATATGAAAATATATAAAATCATAGAAAGATATAGTATTTTACATGGTAAGAAAACCACACACCAACGGCAAGACGTACACGCCAAGAGAAAATAGATATTATTAGTGCTGAGCTCAATGACCGGAAAGATTAGTTTACATAAATCTTTGGCACTTTGGGTGACTTAATAAATATGTGGTAACTTAACATAACGGGGTACAGTACGGTCAGCAAGTCGTGGCCTCCCTGAATTTAAATGATTTAAGGATATTACTTCCTTCAGAATGTTTCCTTCCCAATTAAACAATGCGCATGAAAACCTTACTTAAGGACCACGACCTTACCGACGAAGGCCACGACTTGTTGACCGTACTGTAATTACTTCACAATCGACGTAGTGCCATAACTTGATAATACTACATAACTTGTCGGATTAAGCGACATAATGTCGATACAAGTTTCTATTTGTCACTGTCATAAAATTCATGTAAGATTTTAAGATTAAAATTATAGTTATGTTTTTTTTGTTTTTAGATATTTTTTAATTTCTCCTTTAATCTATTTTACTTTATTTCCATGTTACTAATGTAATTAGTTAGTAACTGGTAAAATAAGACAGACTCTAATTGACAACGACACGAGAAGTAATTTAGAGATCAGTTAAAAGTAGATTATTCTTTATACCTAAATGAGAAATATTTAATAAAACAGAAAAAACATCTATTTTAACAAATGGTCTAAGAAATATTAGCGATTTATAAATATCTTAACGTTTGATTGAAGTATATTAATTTATAAGTTACATAAAATATTCTGAAATATATAGAGTTAACGCAATTTGTAAACCAATTTGTAGAAGAGATAAACTAAATTATTATAATTTTTCATGTTCCAAAAAATGTTTTAATTGACAACCGGAAAAGAGTAGGCGGATTTGATAAACCACACGAATATTTCACAAGCCATAACGTGAATTTGATTGGATGTTGCGAACTTACAGTGTGTATCTTATTTTTTCAGCCTCACGCTGTATATGCAGGGGTAGGCAGAGGGAACCTAGTGTCGAGAGACTCCGTTCCCCACTTTCTTCTCAATTTAAAAAAAACATTGCATATTAAGTGATGATCCAAGAAAAGAAAAAAAAAAAAAATATTCCCCCGAAAGGGAATCGGACCGCTTGTGCCCCTGCGCATCTAGCCCATATATAAATCCTTTTATAAAATATATTACGATTCACCTAGCCACATTTACAACTAATGCCCACAACATATCTCAATATGCTGTAAAACCTGTAATATACTTTAACTCTTAGATCAATTTGTTCCCAAGCCTGCCTGACCGGAAACAGCAGTAAGATGGCAGACAGACCGCTTATATATCTAACCTGTTTATAGATTAGCTATATGTGAGGTCTACACTTCTTACCGCGACACACAAATCAATTATGCAAAGATTCATTTTATATATATTTTCAGGTTATATATATGTTTATTTATATAACCATATGTTTATATATATATATATATGTTTATTTGTATTCAAGTTTAATTATTTAAATTTAAAAAAGTCATACCATTTTAAAGAACAGTTCAACAATATTACTATAAACAACTGCCTAAATTGACAATATCTTTACGTTTCAATATAGATTAAAATATTGCTTTTGAAATTATGTCATTATTATTAGAAAACGAAAGTAATGCTGATAAGAGAATTATGCAGATCAACCGGGCGAAGCCGCGAACGGGTCGCTAGTTAACTATGTATAATCATAAATAAGAAAAAAAAAAGATTCAACAAACATATCGTGGAATGTAAACACTGTATACGCTGTCTTTTTGTGAACGTCGCATGCATCAGCTGAAACAATGCCTTATTACGAAGGCTGCGATCAAATCCTCTTCCTCAATTATTACGTTGACTGTGCACTTTGATCTCGGGTCGTTGACCTCCGCCGTGAATCTTTAATTCACATCTATATAAGCAGGAAGTGGACTTGTAGCTAGCCAGTGAATAAAACTCGGCCGTGAGATAACCTCTGCGATCTATCGAGATCTATTTCGACATTAATATTGTGGCGTCCCTTGCGAGTGCCGATTTTGTCATCAGCTTCACGCTGTATCTCGTAAACAGCAGGGTGGGCACGAGGAACCTAGTATTAAGACACTCCGTTCTCCATTTTCCGCTGAATTCTAGAGAAACTCAACGACACCAGCGCGAAGAAATTAAAATACAAATATAAATTAAAATAAATATTTGATTTGCTCAAGTGGGGATCGAACCCACAACCAGTCGCGTTTACAGTCACACACTAGCGCCTCCGCGCCACGAATGGCCTCAATATTTTTTTTGTAATCAAGAACTTTAATATAGTCTATATAAACAATCTTTATTTTTTTTCATCTTGTAAAATCTAAGCAATGAGAACATACGTATAATACAACACATTTCGGGTTTAACTTTCAACAAACATGTCCCCACAAGGAAATTAATTTATTAAATTTTTCATTACTTAGCTCTAGCACTAAGGTAAAACTCCGCTACATTGCTGCGAAAAGTGGGGAACCGAGTGTCCTAACTCTACGTTCCCGCCTAGCCTGCTGTGTGCGGGATATAGCGTGATAACAACCGATTGTGACACTACAGTGAATATATTACATATACCAACACAATTTAAAAAACTCATATACCGTCTTAATAATTATGCAATGTAAGTTATTTATCTTTAATATACTTCGCAACTGTAAAGACATTCTGTCTACCTGATACTTGCTTGCGTCGACTGGTTTTCTTGAAAGAAAAAAAAACGCTCAGAGAAAGTGTAAACGTAATTATTATTGGGAACTGTACGGTTTGAGGCAAATTGCGGCGTAAATATGTTGTGTTGTGGGTTCGATTCTCATGCGAGGAAATGAAGTATTTAATATTTTAATTATTTCGCTCTGGTGTTGAGGTAAAACGCGGCGTTCAGTTTCGCCATTCAATACGCAAAGTCTCCAGAATTCGGCGATTCTGGGATTGCGTCAGTCACGTGTACGTAGCAGGTACGTATTTACTTTAATTAGTTTTCCTTGAATGAAAATGTTCACATTACATACTTAAAGTCAGTGATAAAGTGCTTTTTCTATAGAAATATTCAGGATTGTGTAACAGCTTCCATACATTGCTATTTTTGAAGTTTTAGATATTAAAGACGTTGTGTCAAGGTTTTTGATTAATAAATCTAGCAATTATTAAAACACTACGTGTTAAAAAAACAACACCGAAATACGCCGTATCCACGAAAAATATACCCATACGTATTTATAAATTACTCTCAATTCAGAGATCGATCTTGCTCTAAATGGCATCTCAAGATCGATTTGACACTTGAGAGAGGTTTAAAAATACGGGCCCAGAGGTCCAAATAACATCGTTACCTGTGCCTGCTTGAGTCTGTGCTCTGTGCGGTGTACGGCGAGAAGCGGCGTGACGCGTACGAGCAGCCGCCACCACGGCCAGTCCCGCACCGCGAGGAATGCGCGCACGTTGCGTTGGACGCATCTGTTTTATTGAAAGGATAATGTAATTACTATGAATAATTGGCTTTTTATTCAGATTCTCGCATGTAGCATGATAGGCAGGGGGAGCCTAGTGTCAAGACACTCCGTTCTCTACTTTCAGATTTTTTTAGTGCCCACAATGTCATCGCATTAAGAGAAATGATAGGAATCCGTGCGTGCGACACGCGACGATTATAGACGCAGCATCTCAATATTGAAAGTTTCATAATGTCGATATGATTGTGAAACGTAGATTTCAATATGTGTTATAATTTATTTAACTGTTAGTTATGTTTTTAAGTTTACAAGTGAAACTAGAAACATATTCTTGTAAACTTTGTTTTTGAGATCGATTTTTATAGACAAACATTTTAAGCTAATGATAATACGAATAATAATATGGTTTGTAACAAGTAATACAAGAGTACAGAATGTAATATATAATGGACAAAAAATGGCTATTATCTACAATTCTCAAATGTGTATTTTCTATTTTTTTTTAGCTTCATAGCAGGGATGGCAGTCAGGCAGGTTCCCAGAATGACACTTTTTGAGTGGTGGAACCTAACGCCGCTATATTATAAAAAAAATAACATAAATTCACCTTGCGGCAGTGTGTTGGGTACGGAGTCTCTGCGCGCGACGACGTGCCAGCAAGCCACGCGCTCTGGCCTGGAGACGCACGAGCACGCGCGCGAGGGCGGCGTCGCGTCTCGCGTCCAGCTCGCCCACCACGCCGCCACGGAACATGATCTATAATAAAATACATAGAATAATATTATTAAATTATTTATATAACACAAAGAAAAACTTTCATAGTGATTTTTTTCATATACTTAATAAACTTAAAAATATCCCATGTTTTAATCGTGGTTTAAATATATCTATAAGTAAATATTATATAGTAAATTAAATTTATAATTAAAAATAGGTTAATAAATATAAGTTCAACATATTAGACGCAGTACAGATGTATTTCTCGTTCAATTATATTTTCCAATTTCAAATTTAAAAAGGCATAACATTACAATGGCAGCTATAACCTATTTAACGAGTAGTAATATCTCATTGCAACGTGATCTATATTTATAATAAAATCGTAACGGACTGATGTCTGTACGTGTACAATGGAAGACATAAAAAAAGATTATCGGTGGGATTTAATAATATTTTCGCCTGGTTTGTGCGTTTATAAGATATTCTCAGTCGTCGTTTCGTCGATTTAATTGTAATTTTCGTTGTTGTAATTTAACAAGCTTCCCTTAACATTTAGTATTTATATATGTATATAGTTATACAGTAGGATATAGTTTTTAAAATAATATTATTTGTTAGAAAACGAAAGTAATGCAGACAGTTGAATAATATTTTTTTTTTTTTATGGGAGAGGACAAGGCAAACGAGCGTTCGGGTCACCTGATGGTAAGTGATCACCGCCGCCCACGACCCCATGCAACACCAGAGGAGCCACAGGAGCGTTGCCAGCCTTTAAGGTGGAGATGAAGGGCACCGGGGCCCGGCATTACCTAATGCGAAACGCAGTGACAAGAGCCACTACTTCACGCTGGTTTAAGATGCCGGGGGTGGTATTAAATCCGGTCGAGTCTGCCCATGCGTGTTGCCATTACTGGCGACGTGACTCTACCACACGTACTTTAGTCGCCTCTTACGACACCGACAGTACCAGGGTGATCCTATTCTAAGCCGGGACCACACGGCTGAATAATGATGTAGTTCAAGCGGACGAAGCCGCGAGAGGGTAGCTAGTCTCTTACATGCACATATATACATGTAACGCGTGCAGGCTGTGAGTTCGTAACAGAATTCCTTTAATGTATCAGCATTTCTGTAATCGCAGTCACGCATAATTTCAAAATTATCTTTTCTTATACAACTGACGTGTTTATTTTGTAATAAACGATTGCTGTATGAATATATTATTATTATGTTTCTTTCACCTGGTCAATGACTTTAGTTTTCAACGGAGGCACGCTTCGATTAAACATAATATTATTATGATATTTATAACTATTGCGTTAAAAAATAACCTATAGTTTATTTAGATGTTAAAGAGTTTTTAAGAACGTGTATAGACTAGTTTAATGTAAAAGATATATATACTCATAGTGAATATAGCCTATGTATATTATATATGAAAGTAGTGGGAGAATTTATGTTTATTCACGAAAAAACTAATAAGCAGATTCGGATAAAACTACAATAATATAGTTTATATGTATACATCAGAATAATACATAGACAATTTATGCAAAGATTTTGTATAATTTGGACTATAACATAATAATAAGTTTAAGCGGGCGAAGCCCCATTTCTGTCGATAATTGTGATAGAAAATATTTTCTCCCAGCTACAATCCAACTACATTTTTCAAAAGATTGTATATAGATAGCAATTCCACAATAATTTACTATAGATCACGTTTAGTAGTAAAATGTATCGGTTTCGAAAGACGCTCATAATTTTACACTTCACCTTGTCACGCGCTATGTAAGCATTAATGATACTGACCCACTCTATTTTCACAACGCCTTACACCTCCATTGTTAGAGTGGACTCCGTTTACATATAGATAGATGAGACAATTATTGATTTTAACTTTATTTAAGATATAGTATTATTAAAATAAAATGTTGAAAATTATTAATAAAAATTTTTTACAAGAAAAATATCACGAAATATCTTTTACCCGAGTCAAAAAAGTAAATTGACTCAGTGAGATCAACAAATACTTGTATATATTTAATTCAATTTAAATAACAGAAAATGTTATTAATATGTATTTATTTTACAACAGACATTTAGTAAATGCAAAATCCAGAGTTAACTCTATATAAAATAAACAAAGCTGTATTCTAAAACAAAAACCAATTTCTCTATAATTTCCGTATTCTCTTCGACTTATTGCAAACGTGGTTAAACTATCTATACTACCGGCTGACCCAGTTAGTTCACTTAGCTATAGTCATATAATGACACCTGACTGGACCGCAGGTGCCGAGTCGATTGTTTATTATTGCTGTTAGACTGTCTCTACTATCTAACAGGTTGTGCTAGTACGTCGCGCCTACAATTTACGTGACAGCGGCCTTTTTCATTAACAATATCCACCGTATCGTAAAGAAAAAGTTTAGAGGCCGTCGTGGCACAGGGACACAATGATGTGAATGTAAAACTGCGGCTCGAGTAAATTAATATTATATTTTTTCGATATCCAAGGCAAAAACCCGGCATTGAGACTAACTCAAAACGAAAAATCCATCGAAAACTGGTGAGCGGAGTGTTTTAACACTAGGTTTTTTTAAAACCAATGTTTACAATTAAAGAAGATAAATGCAATTGATGTTATAAAACTTTATGATCTGTAACAATTACAGAAATAACCATAAATTATATTAAAAAGTTATATTTGTTGTTTTCAAGTTCTAGTAGAGCAACCGTTAAACTAACAAGATGGGAGATAGGAAGAAAATGATACGACCAGACCCGGAGGTAGTATAACTAATGCAAAATCTTTGATATTAAATTATCTATACTCAGTATTTATGTACTAGTTATGTAAATAAATGAGCTTTATAAAGTATAGATTAGAACATACTAATTTATGTAATAAAATGAACAATTTGAACTCGATTTTTAACTGTAGTACGTGTATAAGCATAACAGCAAAATTTTAAAATAACAACATTTTTGCTGAATATCGAGTATTTGATCTTTGATTTTCACGATTATTACATATTTTAAATGAAACTCTTTAGCCGCAATAATGACGTATATTATATATATTTTTGGAAAGTCGACGTGATCGTAAGATCACTTTGCAGTAAGTAGTCCGTGGAGTCAAATAATAGAAATATTCCAATTGGCACAAGCAGGTGACTATAACGCGACGGTTGTGGGTTCGATTCCCACCCGGGGAAATTAATTATTATTTATTAATATTTTCATTTCTTTTTCGCCACTCAACACGCAATGCCTCAAAATTTCGGCAAAAAGTGAGGAAAGGGGTGTCTCAATACTAACTTCCCTGCCTACTCAGCTATATGCGGGATAAAGAGTGTAAAAAAAAACAGTTAAAAAGTTTAATTTAAAATAAAGTATTTGTTTACATTATTGTATAATTTATCAACACGAGTATGAATCATTATATCTGAGTGTAATTAAATGCAGATAATATATGAAATGTATAACAATTTTGGCGCCACTTAATGTTACAGATAACGTAAATATTTATAACTTAAATATTTTCTCGTATTGGCTTCAAGTGTTGATATTGTTTATTGATTGATCAAACATTAACTTAACTGTGTATATTATAAGTGACGTGTATTTGCTGCAAATTATTGTTATAAAAAATATATATGCACTTTTTTTTCTTCTGTTTTTATATAGATATTTCTTTATATTTGTAATATAATAATAAATATAAATTTCAATTGTATTTTCTATGAATCGTTTAGGAACCAATATTTGTATGAAATGTTAACTTAGCCTATAAATATGGTATATGATAAAATATTCTATAATAAATTATATATGAAATTTATATAAAAATAAAATTAAAGTGTTTTAAATTTAAATTGAAATAGACCCACTACCAAAATCACCACAAGGAACATAATTTTGTCGTATCTAATAGTGAATACGATAAGAGATCTACAATAATGACAGCGTTTACTCCACAACAGCAGCAGCATGACAGAGTTAAAAGAAACAGACCGCCGGTGCATCATTATAACTGCTTCCGAGCAAGATGCCAATCAAAAACAAACTCGCGTAGCACCGCTCCAGTTGCTGCAAATATCGGCGACCGCAGTGTAGCGGGCCTGGCTTGATAATATTTTTAACTTCACTCGTGAACGCGCCAGGTGTGGATTCGATTCCCTCTTGAGAAAGTGACATATTTAATATGTTCTTTCCTATGCTCTGGTGTAGAGATCAAAGAAATCATAATATTTAATGAAACAAACCTATAATTTGCAAGACGAATGATATTTCATTGTATCATGCATACAGTAGGTACTCGTGTTCGCAACAATGGCACTCGATACTAACAAAAAAAACCGACTCTACTCAAAGTTATTGTCTGATATCTCTAATATCAAAGTATACAGAGTTACATATGAAATTAACAACAGGTTCTTGGCGCTACGTGAGGTTTTTTGACTCTTGAGATGACTAATATTCATATCGTTTATATGTAATTTAAATGAGAAGTCTGTTTGAACGTTGTTTGTATGTTGATAGTATCGAGTTTAAGATACTAAGATTCACATATGATTAAACAAAAACTGTTTGTACCTATTTGAAATAAAAAAAAAGCTATATTTCGCATTTAGGAGGGTAGGTAATAGGGAATCTGGGAACTTAGTGTTAAGTCACTCTGTTCTCATTAAGACACTTCCGTTCCTCTATTTCCTCAAAATTCTCGAAGCACTGCGTGTACAGCCTGTTTTGCCTAGTTACCAGAGCAAAGAAATGAATTTATGAAACAGCAGTCCCTGCGCCACGACGACCTCTATTATTTACAGTAGATTACTTTTACCAAACACTAAAGACGAAGCTTATATTTTCATACTAATTTATATATAATACAAGTTCCTATAATATAAATTGCTTATATTAATCATGAATATCTCATTATTTCTCGAAAGGAACTGTACATAGAGCCGTAACATTTAACATGTAGCCGACACACGACGACACGCGCATTACGTTTTAATAAGTTGTTAACGGTTAAACTGTATTGCTATTCTAGCTTATTATTCTATCTATCTATCTATCTATCTATCTATCTATTGGAGCAACCACATATTCCATATCCATATATATATAGATATGGAAGTTGGCAATTTTTCACGTCCACAGATTACTCAGGGTCATCGCCATGAAGCGGAAAGCGTACGTACTCGTACTTAAGAAAAAAATAATAATATGATAATTTTCATTGTATTTGCGAGCTTCTGTGAAAACACACAGCATCTAACAACGAATCCAAATACCGACATGTTTAAGATCTGTTATCTGCAAATATTACTTAGAAACGTGATAAATTTATAAGATATGGATAACATAACGCTTATTTGTTAAAACTACCAACGTTTAACTATTGCATTATTAATAAAAAAAAAGGTAATTTAAATAAGATAAACAAAAACCAAGATCTCTTAATCGTTCTAAGAATATTTAGGTTTGCTTGATATAATTTTAAAAAAAGTTGTCGGAAAACAAGGTTTATATATTTTTGCATAATCAAAGTAATTAAACAGACGTTGATACAGATATATATACTTATATTGAGTTATCTAAAAAAAACTGTGGGTCAAAAGTCGTCATGTCATAAGCGTCTTGCTTCATGAATTCATGATCATAGCTGCGCGTTATTCTACATATTAGCCTTTTTTTTACATATTAGTACTTCCATAATAGTCTCAAATGTATAAATAGAATAGGTACAGGTACACAGCTAAACTATTGAAACGAAATATTTCTAAAAAAAGGATGGTCAATCTCAATAAATAAATTTTTAATTAGTTATAAAATTAGATTTATATATATATAATTGATAAGATTAATATATATCATTGATAAGCGCGGCGTTGAGTTCTGCCACTCAACACGCGATGCCTCCAGAGTTCGGCAGAAGGTGGGGAACGGAGTGTCTTATCACCGAGGTTCCCTCTGTCTACCCTGCTGTGTGCGGGATACAGCGTGAAGCTGATAAGCCAAATACATTTTTAATTTATATGAAAAGTGAAACGTTATAGTAGCTATTTGCCCGTCCGTATAAACGCACTCATTGTGCTTAGATAACGAGGCCGAAATTGATACAAAAAAGAAACGGAACGATAGTCGTTATATTGGACAAGCACTGACACTATATGATTGGAAAATTATAAAAAACAAATTCATTTCTAAATTACTTATTAATATTTTTTGTATAGATAATTATATGGTTACAATGCATACCTACATATAAGATTTTTTAATTATATTGCCATGAGGTGGAGTTCTTTCTCATTTATAAATATTAATAGAATATGAATTTAAAGTGTAAATAGGCAAAAATATTATATTAGGAAGACAGGATAATGATTAAATAACAAATGTAACTTATTTAACTTTCGCCAAGTTTAACATTCTTTGACATAATAAAAATAAAAAATTGTTAAATTAAAAAAAATATATAATATGGAAAACCTATTAATTATTACACATTTATTATTACGAATTACTCGACTCGATCGGTAATATCAATTACGTTAGCTAAAGAAAGGAGCTGCGCGTGCGCGGGGAAAGCTGGACGTGATGGGCATGTGCCCATACGACAGATAACAATGTACGATAGCCATTCCATACAAAATAGACTACGTGACTGGGCAAATTTAATGTATAACAGAGAATTTGAAGTATTTAGGAAACCGAAGTAATGCAGATTAAACTTAAATTAAATGTTAATAATTATGAAAACATAATTCACATATTACGATCACTGACTTAATAGAGTGGAGTGGTGGCTCCATTTTACGGTCGAAATACATACATATATAATATAAAAAAAGATGATGTATTTATTATTCGAATGGCGGGCATAATTACTTGGAGAGTAGAAAGTTGAATAAACATTTTTTAATAAACTGATGAGATTTGTACTTTCGAGCCATTTCTTTGCCAGATTCAGTTTAAATATTACGCATTCATTTATCTGATAAAGCGTGAACGAAATATAATTATTCAATATTATTAACATAGACAGGTTCACTAATCTCTGTAAGTCCTTTTCTTTTTTTTCACGAAAACAATTTTTTTAGCTTTATGTTGTATCCCGCACACGGCAAGGTAGAAAAGTCAGTCTAGTGTTAGGACACTCTGTTTAAAATTTTCATTACAGAGGCATTACGTGTTGAGTTAAGTCAACGCCACGCTTTAACACGAGAGCAAAGACATGAAAATATTAAATATTTCATTCAATCAAATGGGAATCGAATTCACAACCTATCGCGTGACCTATTTACAGTCGGACGCCTGCCAATTGATTTAAAGTAATAATATATTATATACATATTAAACTACCAACAACAGTATATTTGGAGCACGTAACATATTAGAAAGTGAAAAGAAAGCATTGCATTTTATTACAGCGAAACCGCCAGGGGGTTGATCTGCATTTTAAATCCGAATCCGTTTCGCAATAGAAATTTATATGTTTGTCCAATTTCTAAACGGCAATTGCGAGTGACGTGTTTCACACTCATTACGATATGAGTAGTTTAAGGCTAGTCAGGCACTGGGGCACTGGTTGTAGGTTCGATCCCCAGTCGAGGAAATGAAATATTTATTTGAATGTATATTTTTATATCTTTGCTCTGCTGGCGAGGCATGGCGCGATCAACCCGCAGTGCCTCCAGAAAGGATGGGCAACGGAGTGTCTTAATACTACATTCCCTTTGCCTCTAATATAAATAAATATGCTGAAAGATGTCACGTGTTATTTAGTACCTCACAGAGTTGAGTGAAAGTAAGAGCGTAAATAAATCAGTTTCCAGCGCTGACCCCTGTGGTGCGCTTGTCAAGAATTATTGTTGTATTGAAAAACGTTAAATTTTACGAGACGGGTCTGACAAATTTCTATAAAACATATAATAGTGGTGGCGTAAGCGTGAAATAGTAAACGCCACAGGTTGGGGGTTCAACTCCCACTCGAGGCAATATCACATTTAATATTTGTATTTAATTCCCAGGTTCCGTCTGCCCTACTATGTGCGGGATACAGTGTGACGCTAAAAAAAAAAAGTAGCAACATATTGTGTAAGTCGACATGTTATGTGATTGGTATTTGAAAAGGAATTTAAAAGCGCATACTTTACGACGGTTACATAAGTAGGTACCCAGAGTTTTCTACATATCAAACAATTAAGACAAGAATGTCAAAAGGAAGTTACATAATTAAAATCGTAATTCTATTGGTGTCTCTGTGGGGTGTATCAGGAATTAGGAAGTGGAGTTATGCAAATTAAAATATGTCGCTACTTATTACTATCAGTTATGATGTCAGGCAAACGGTCGATGTAATTGATATAAAATTACATATACATATGTTAACACTTATTTGTAATTTGGCAACCGGCAAAACGTGTTATTAAAATGTTGGATAATAGTAGAATTCTTTTCAAAGTATAAAAACTTTGGTTACGCAATAATGTAATTTCAAACTATCTGTTGCGATCAACCGATTGGTCTGATATCGCACGAGATCTAAGTTGTTTACAGTTTGTAACTATTATATATATATCGTTATTATAGTGAGAGTTTCGATCGGAACTAATGGCACCTGTGATTTTGTACTGAGTTTGTATCACGCTGTTATCATGTATATGTCAAGTGACGCGTACCTGCTCGTCCACTTTCGGAGCGCCGGCGCCGGTAGCGCGGGTACCGCTAGCGACCTCGTTGGCGCGCTCCCCGCGTTCCCCGCGGCGCGCTGGACGCTCTGGACGCACTGGACACACACTTTTAGCGTCCCCTGGTATATCAACCCTGAACTGTTTCGGTCCATTGAACATCTTACAATCTATCTCATCAACGTTTATTTGTGTCGAGCCCACGTCGATTTCGTGTATATTATCAAACACAACGTCGTTATCGTTCGCGGCGTCGTTCGAAACGTGACCCGAGTCGTCACTGCAATCAGAGTGCGTGTCTGATATCTTCTCCTCGGAATGCTTTAGTAGAGGCAGCTTCTCCGTTTGTGAACATGTTTTGCTGTCGTCTCTTGGCTCCACATACTTTATCTGGCGGCCCACGAGTGTGCTCAAATGATTGTGGAAGGTGGTATTCGCTACGCACAATTCCTTATGTACTGGTGGTATTACTTTACAGTTGACGAAGCAGGCGGGCTCCGTCTTAGATTCCATGGCTGTCTTACACTCTAGTTTTTTTACGATATACTTGACAGGTGACAGGTCGCAGTCAATTGTTGCCGGCTCTATTTCATTTTGTTTAGGTTCAGGCAGGTCGACGCTGCTACATTTCTTATTGTTGATTTTTTTCTGTTGTAATTTGGCGCGAACAGCGTTTATTTCATCCGAGTAGTCTCTTAATGTCGCTTTATGAGATGATATTCCTTTTTTATCGACGGCATCTCTCTTGGTTTTGTCATATTGTCGCTTCGAATCGGACTTTAAATTGAGTTGAGATTTTTGTTTCACTTGTTTCGTTTGGTCGGGTCTCTCTGTTGTTTTTCGTGACGCAATGGGCTTTTTTTTCTGAGCACACTCTCTGGCCTGGTCTATATCGGGTAGATCAACCGGAGTGGGAGAAAAAAGTGCTCGCGTACTGCTAAACTTGTTCTGGGACATTTGACCTCTGATCACCGGGATCTTACTAGGAGAGCCCGCGATAGAAGTACTCGATTTTGTTCTCTCTAGGTTTGGCGGTATCATCGTTTCATTTCCAATTTCCCAAACACTTTTTGCTTTCTGCAATTGCGATCTTTGTGTGTTGTCTAATATATTTTTCATGTCCAAAGTACTTTTAGTTTTTATTTTTTTAGGGTCGATAGCTTTCTTCTCGTATTTTTTGGTTACGGGTTTCGTTTTTGTGACAACAGGGACGGGAGTCGACGGTGGATTAGACAAAGTCTTTTTTAAAATTCTTGTCTTGACGTCCATTTTTTTTAATTCTTCAGTTTTAATGCAGTTGCTCCGTGTAGAGTTTTTGGATGATATTTTGTACGTGGCGTACTTATCGGGGCTCATTTTATCGTTGATCGTCGGAGCGAGTGGTTTCAGAGGGCTCGTCAATTCTTTTCCCTTCATGTCGTCCAGATTCCACAGGCTCGTGGTTTTGTCGATTGAGTTGTTGCGTTTCACTTGAGTTTGCGCTTTTCTTTCACTTTCAGGATCTGAAATAGTTTTTTTCAATATGCAACGAGACTCAATAATACTACAAGTTTTTGATTTCTGCAACTTCGGCACGCAAAAGTTGTTATTGTTTATGTTTAAACTAGAGTTTAAAGCTTCATTCGTTGAAAATTCCGATAATATTTTATCGAAGGATTCCAAAGCTTTGTTTAATTTTGATTCAGATATTGTTTTACTGTCTCCTTTACTACTATTGGACAGCTTACCAGCGACAGTAACGTTTTCGTATATCGACGAGTATCCTTTGGTTTCATCCAATAAATTGTTTGTAAACGACGGTAGACTAACAATGTTTACGTTCTCGTGCGCGTGGTCACGTATTTTCAAACTATCCACAATTCCATTCACTGTATCGTTTATATTTACTTTATTCAATAACTTTTGCACGTTATCACCACCGACTATGGCCGGATCGCCGATTCTTCTCTCCAGGCAGGCTGCGATCGCGGTCACTTTGCCCACTTTGTGCTCGGTGGAGTTTTCGGGAGCCACTGAAAAAGTCCTGTAGAACTTTTGCACAGCCCCGTGGGCGGGGGGTGAAGTCGGTTGCTTCTCGGCCGGCTTCTGTCCACCGAATATATTGAATACTTTCACTGCGGGCATGACGCGGGCGGGCCCGGCGCGCGGGCGGTCGCGGTCGCGGAGCGTGGATGCGCGCGCGTGTGACGGCGTGCGGCGTGCATGTGCGCGACTACCGACCGCCGACCGTCCGCGGCCACAGTATCAGCCCCGCGATAGTAAAAAATCTCAATGTCACCTCAACTACGTTTAACTGACAGTCAGTGCATCTAATTCAATTGAAATACAACTTTGTTTACAAGAAACATAAAAAGTGTAAACATTTTCATGACTCAAATTTAGTGTCGAATTGTAAATAGTAAAAAGAAATTGAGGTTGATCGTTTAATCTTCTAACCTATATATGCCAGTTGGGACGTAATTTGAAAATAAGGTTATATAAACATTTGAACCGTTACTAGGAATCTGAATGGTACTGCAACCTAATTTTTAAATTGCTCAAAATCCCGGTTATCCTGTCACTGACTGACAGGATGCACATCTACGGATCTAGGTTTCTTGTCATACGATATCTGTTTTCTTAGTCGTCATTTATATTTAAAAATGAAACCGAGTTAGAGATATGCTATCCCATACATATAACCAAATAAACTAGAAATATTCAAATAGACAAGCTACGTAATGAGCTTATTCTAAAAAGTAGTACATAAGTCAAATTACATAATATATAAGAGTAATACTTAAATGATTGTATAATGTAGGTAATTTAAAATATTTACTTTTTATTTATTAATCTATTAACACTAATCGGATAAAAATTTACAGAAAGTACAGGTTCGATTTCCGTTGCTTGATATCATAAATGTATACCGATTAATATTTGTAGAGTTTGTTAGTATAAGTATAAGACAGACAATAAGTGAAATTTAACATATATATTTTTTCTCTCTACTAGCGGTATGTTACAAATTTGTATTGTATTATGCCAGTAAAATGTATATTTATGATAAAAATAATTATTTGATAGTTATGTTAATATAACCATAATTGAGTATAAATCTTACAAGCTTTATTTTAAAAAGCTAAAAATTACTTACCTCTGAAAGAAACGACGAAATAGAAAGGCGTAGATTTTATAATATATTTTTTTAAAATTATTAATTCTAGAGATATTTAAGATCTATTCTAAATATCGTACACACTGTGACTCAACGAGGACATTATCATGACAACTAATTTTATTAAGGCGTGTCGGTGGCTGTTAACTAAATTAATTGTAAAATCGAGACAATTAAGTCATTAGACGTGATGTCTCAACCATTAGTTATCTTTTTTAAAATCTCCCCTTCTGTTACTTTAAATAGGAATTTTTCCCCTGAATAAAGTTTAATAAATTTAAAATTACAAGCAAAAGTGAACCAATTTCTAACAATTTTAAGCGGACACCTGATATAAATAAACATAGTTTTTTAGGCTTCTCGTAATATCCCACACCGAGCAGAGTAGTCAGAGAGAATAGAGTATCCAGATTTTCCGTTCTCCTCTTTTTCTCCACTTCAACGCATCACGCATAGAGTAACGGCACTCAAAGCCGCGTTTCGGCTCATCGGGAAAGAAAGGAACAGTTAATTCTACCGAGTGGGGATCGAATCTAAGCCCATCGTGTGTATAAGCAGACAAAAATCAACTGCGCTACGATAAACCCACGATGTACATATTCATACATTTGAAATTCAAGTTAAATCAGAAAGTAAAATGCACTACATCTTCATATGAATGCCCCAGTACCATTAATACAGGGGTGTTGTATAAGTATTTATCAAATTAACAAAATTATAGTGAAAGGTATTAAATATTATATTTGCTCATAATTTAATTGCTCATAAAACTTAAACGCACTGTGTTAATGTAATGACACTTTCATTAAAAAGAACTTAATACTTGAAATTCTATGTGTGTTTAAATATAAAACATATGTTATTTTATTTTGATATATTCTGCGTTTATGCTGTGCGTTTTCTCTTCTATACAGCAGAGTAGATAGAGATATCCTTGTGTCAAAAAGCTGTCCTCCTAAATTAAGAGACATTATGCGTTGACATGGAAAACTGAAAAACTACAAAAAAGCAGTAGCATTTGAATTGACTTCGTCATTTAATACGCGATGCTTCCAGATTACGGTGGAAAATAGGAAACAGAGTGTCTTAAGAAACAAATCTTAGCTCTAGTCTCTCCGCCTACCCGCGGGATACAGCGTGAAGTTGACAAAACAAAATAAATAGAGAAAATTATACATTTGTTGTTAAGAGATCCTCTAATATATTCATAATGAATGACGCGCACCGACCCACGCAAACGGCTAACGACACAAATTGCCTGTCTGACGGGTTGATTGGATAAATACTAAGTCCAGTGCGTGGTGAATTGCTCCGACAAATTGAACAAATACGTAACCGAAGTAATAGGCATCAAGTGAAGACATCGCATCTCTATGTGATAGCGTGAATCTATCACGCTGTATCCCGCACGCAGCGATACACCACTATATGGCAGAGTGAACCTAGTTTTAAGATAATCCGTTGCCCATTTTCCCCGGAATTCTGACGTTGTGTTGAGATTTGCCTCGACTCCAGAGCGAAGAATACTTATATAACTATAAATTCTTAGTTGCGTACATTAGTACACACACACGCACACACATCTTTTATTAATCTACCAAAATATCAAAAGTTGTAAAGTCACATCGTTCACACAAAAATATTGGTCAACACCAATTATTACGTGATTAGATTGTAATAAACATATCGCAATATATCATTGGAATTTATAATTTCGCAATAGATTAATTTCTTAAAATTTTACACGAATTTATCTATGATTGTAACCATTGCTTTGGTTAATTGTTAACTTTAGGCAGATTACCTGAGATCATATCGAAGTTTTTAACACTCTATTCCTTAAAAGAAAAGAGAATCTATAAATAAAAAAATATATTTATTTCTTAATAATGTTTTGATAATAATTGACTCATATACAGATGATTAGAAATATTTACATGTTCATAAGTTATGTTTAAAAAATCAATATATTTTACACTTCAAATGAAGTTGTCAGTATAAAAATCCATTTAAATATCGCCTATATTTTCTTTTCGTTGCACAGCAATCAGTCAAACATCTACGTGGCAGTAATTTGTTACAGCAATTAACTAGTAATTACTATTAAGGCTGATGTAAGGTTCCATTGCGAGGCTTTTTGTGTGTCTTCAACAAAGGCTTCCCACGCATTTCTCCTAAACGAAAGTGATCACGTCTTGACAGTATATCTATTTAATGTAGGCTAAGTTTTACATCTTTTATTTTTTACATTTTAGAGGCCAGTCGTGGCGCAGAGGCACAAAGTGTGTTGCAAAACTGGTGGACGGGTGGTGGGTTCAATCCCCACTCGAGTAAATTAAATATTTATTTATATTTATATTTCTTCGCTCTGGTATTGAGTTCCGATACTCAACACGCAATGCCTCCAAAATTAGGCGGAAAGTGGAGAACGGGGTGTCTTAACACGAGGTTCTTTCTGAATATTCCACATTTTACAGATCTTTTTGTCAATTTTGTTGTTGTTAGTGTTAAGATACTCAAATTCCATTAAGACACTTCCGTTCCCCATTTTCAGCCGAATTATTGCAGCATTGCATGTTGAGATAGCGGCATTCAACACCGCACTTTACTTGTACCTGAGCGAAAAACTAAAAATATTAAATATTTAATTTGCTGAAACTATCGAACACAACGTCATCAATATATCTCTGAAGAAAAATATTTAATACCTATATAACTATTTCACAAACAATATATATTCGTAAAGAGCTTCTCTATTAAATGAATTTATCCCATGAATGGAGAAGAATTTCTCTACTTCTCTTTTACGATTCAATCATTCAACGTGCAGAAGTCAATTTGGTTGAATGAATATGCAATAATACCTTCACTAGATACAATAGCTTTTATATTCGAGTCTCGTTTCCATTATAAGCGATGTCATCATTTAGAATATAAATTGTATGGACATACATACATATTCTGTAGAATGATTTAAAAAGAATGACTTGATTTACGAAAAACAAATATATTAAGATTATAAACAAAAATAGTTATGGATAAAAGCATGCGAATATTATATCTTGATTTGAGGCCAGTGTGACTGTAAACGCGACTGGTTGTCAACAGGCGAGGCAAAGCAACCTACAGTGCTTCCAGAATTCGGTTGAAAATGGGCAATGGAGTGTCCATAACACTAGGTTCCCTCTGTCTGCTCTGTAAAAGCATGTGAATATAATATCTATCATATTCTCTTGCACTTCCACTTTATAAAATTAAAATAGTATTAAATAACAAGTAATATATTAACCGGTCTCGAGAGTGTAGGTGTTTGACACTCATGCATCTCCTAATTGGTAGCGATCCACATCGCTGGACATCCGGAAACTAATGGTTGAAGATGCACCGAGACGGCGACAGTGATTTTTAGACTTAAATGCTGTTATGTAAACAGTTTATTGTGTACTTGTTTTTATTAAATATTGTGTTTTAAATTAAATTTAAGACACGAGTTCTGGGTTCGATTCCCACTCAAGGCATTGGAATATTAATTTTTCCATTTTTTAGGTCTGGTAACGAGGCAAGCCCGACAGTGAGCTCCATCACTTCCACCACTCAACACGCAATACCTCCAGAATTTAGGGAAAAATGGGAAATGTCATAATGAGAACAGTTTCTTAACACAAGGTCCTCAGACCCCAGGTTTTCTCAGCCTATCCTGCCATGTGCAGGGTGTGAAGCTAAAAAATAAATTAAATATAACCAATTACCATAAAGCGTAAGAGAAATGTTCGTGATAATTCACTTTTCTATTTATATAGAAATACTCATACGTAAGGAAAACTAATATCTAAAAGTCTATTTTTCATAATCTGGATACTCTATTCACATTTAAATTACAATATTAAATAATTGCATATCTGAGTATATATAGTAGAACTACTTTTTTCAATAAATAAAAATTTAAATTGTTTATTTTATAATTTTAATAATTGCATTTATATCTCACCTACTATATAATAACAACTTTATAGATATTCTCTACTATTATAAATTTATTCTACTATTATAAATTTAACAAGCACAAAAAGAATAGGCCTCCGTTTTAAATCTAATTTTGAAGTACAGGAAGAGACGCAGTGTGCAGTTGACGAAGATTTATGCGACGCACGCGTCCGACCGATGCGTTTTGTATAATATTTCAACTAAAGTAGTGGCCGTTTGGTTTCTTATGAATTTTAATATATAGAATATTTAGACTAGAACTAAGATATGTATATCTATTTTTATAATAAAATTACTGTTTTTTATATACTATAATATAATAGAAACGAAATAAATTCACAATGCGCTTCATAATATGTACAATAAAAAATATCCACAAATATTTATTCCAATTGAGGCCATTTGTGGCACAAGTGTGTGACTGTAAACGCGACTAGTTGTGGGTTCGATCACCACTCACGAGGAAACGAAATATTTAATTTAAGTTTATATTTTCATTCTTCACTCTGGTGTTGAGGCAAAGCGCGGCGGTGAATTTCGCCACTCAACAGACAATGCTTAAAAAAAATTGCGGAAAGATTGTAGCGGAGTGTCTTAACACTCCTTTTGCCTATTTTGAGAGAAAGATTCCTTTTGCCTATCATGTTATATGCGGGATACAGCGTGAAGCTAAGTTTTTTTTATCTAAAATTATTAGGTAACATTATTCTCTATGATCTAAAATTATTTAAAAAAAGTCTACGGTAATTTTTTTTACGAGACAACAATAGTCCCACTTTGGAATCTACATACATACGTATATAATATTTGAGACATAATTTAACGAGACATGCGTACATTACGCGTCTACCGTTACTTGTTGACAGTAAGTTAGGCACGGCCACTCAATGCATGACACTGTCTATAATAGACTCAGTTTGTAAACGACGATAGGCGTGACAAGACAGATTATATTTGTAATATATTTTGAATAGTACTGTAAATTTTGAGCCTTTGGTTATTATGTAAGTTTTCCTTATGAACATGTACCGGTGTAGACAGAAGAAGGACAGAGGGAACCTAATGTTCGGACACTCCACATTTTCCGTCGAATTATCGAGGCATTGCGTGCTGAGTGACGCATTTCGCTTTGTCACTAGAGCGAAGAAATAAAAATATTTATAAATAACAATTCACATCCTCAAGTGAATAAGAGTACTTACTACGGGAAGGTATTTTCTAATAGATTCTCGAATAAAGAGACGGACGGTTCAACGATCCTCACTCTCTTATTAAAATTCAAACAGACGCCGTCAACTGTCACTAAGCCATTCCTCATTTGTTGTCTGGCTGAGCGGTGTTTATACACTTGGCAAGTGATGTATTGGTTACGTTTAAAACATTTGTATATGCTAAATATTTGACAACTAAACTCACTACAGCGAAATTAAGTATGGTAAATATAGTTGTAAACTATCACATAGTTTACAGAATTTAAATCTAGAACGAAGCAAGTATTTGTAAAGTTTTATGCTGCAGTGATAGAAATATATGAATTTTATACATCAACGCCGAGTATGCAATAGACATGCATACATAGTAGAACGGAGTAAATTGTCACTACCATTTTATATACCTGCTCTGTAAAAATTAAATAAAAACAGTTAAGTGCGGGACTCGGACTCGTCAACCGAGACTTTCGTACCAACTTCAAGATTGTGTAGGTCAATAAAGTATCTACACCTTATAAAAGCTTACAAAGTTAAGTTTGCGCGCATGTACACTCATATGATATGAAAAAAACTACAAATATAATATTGTAATCTTTTTTTATCTATAAAATGCCTTTTTACCCATAAAATTTTTCATTTTTCATATATTTTATATTATAAGTTTTCACTTCGTACCAAATTTCATAACTCTTGGTCGACGGGAAGTACATCAAGGCATAAAGCTCATATAGCTATAAAAGCTCATATTTTTACCTCGCGAAAAGAAAAAGGAAGAATCTTGATTTTTTTTTGCTTCAAGAGACCATAGGTCCATAGACTTTAATATTCGATAATAATTTCGGCTTAATACCTCCATGTCAGCTTGACAGACGGATTAAAGAACAAGCCGATCCTATAAGGGTTACGGTTTTTACCTTTTGAGGCACGGAACCTAAAAAAACAACAGCCACATTAATATTATAATAGCACAACTATCCATATTCCTCGTGACAGCGCTCAAGTCGTAATTTCCACCAGCTCTCCCAAGGTGGCCAATTCTCAGGAGAACGTGTCCATTGATGACGAAACAGTTTTCTATTAGATACTTATAGAGAATCACACCTCGGTACATATTTCATTTTAATGCGCCGTGGGGAGTGCGAGGCCAATTTGTAAGAGAGTTGTTTGACAGATATGATTTATGCCGGGTTTGATTCCCGGCGATAGAAACAGCGTACTCGCGCTGAGGTGAACGCTCGTTTTCACTACCATAACGGCATTTCGCTTTTCCCGTGAGATTACTACTGTGATACGTATGCACGTGTGTCTACTTTTAAGTCACTGAATAGTGAAATGGCATTATAATAATTTTAATATATTTATTTATTTGATAGTGTCAAGTCCTTAGGTTCCTTTTGCTAACTTAGAACAGCGTGAAGTTAAAAAACGCAGCCTAGAATTATATGTACAATTCTCCGCACGTTTGTCGAAACGTTCGCATCGACTAGATTCTAATATCACTAGAATCACCATAACTTTCTAAGTGCTTGTAAAATTTAGATGTATGAGATAAACGTAAGGGAGCCGCACCCTAAACAATCCTTAGCTACTGTCTTTTAAACAAATATGGGATTTATATATTAGATATTAAGATGCATTTTGTTACAAATATACCACTACCTATAAGTTTTGTAGATATAAAGTGACAACACGTCTTGATTTTACCGAGACAGCGCCGCTTTTTGGTGAAATGCCCCATTCATTTTAAAATTTCTTGTAAAATTTAAATGTAGTTTTAAAAATATTTTACATATTATTTATTCGGTATTATGGTGAACATAATGAAATAAAAATACACAAAAAACACATAAAACGCATGCAAATTAAACGAAATTAGTATATACAGTCTAAAATACATAAAGTGTATTTTAATTTCTTATTTTATTATAATCACAAAAAAACACTAACTTAGGTAAACTTATAAAATCTTATTTTATCTAATTTATCCGACATTTTTCGCCGGAAAATGTGGTCACTTCACGTAGGTAGGAAATACATTCCCGATTATTCATGGACTTTCACACCGGCTCTGCTTTGACACGCAGAAGACACGATGTGATATAAAGAGTAACTCTGGTAATAATTTACTTATAAATAACGGAAGACAGCGATGATACTTTCTATGAGAATGGCGGTGTGGTGCGGGAAGTATTAGGTTACGTTCATATACCTGTCTATTTATGGAAAATGAAAAGAGTAACATTAAATACATAGTAAATCTAATTAAATTGGATGTGTTTGTATAAATCAAACTAGTCAACAAATATAGCTTACGCTGTATTCTTTATTTTTTTTTTCTGAATTTAAGATATTGCGTTTGAAAGGCAGAACTCAACGCCGTTTTTTGTCATACCAGAGTAAGCAGTATCTTCGTCTCTACTTAACTGATGCGGAAAAGTAGATATCGCTAACAAGAGTTGGAGTTATTGCAGACATATTAAAGAAATTTAGACGTTAAAAATTATAACATTAAATAATATAAACATGTTCGTAATATTAAAATTCTAAATCTAATAATATGAAAAATTCTCTAAGAAATTATGAAACATCTGCCATCTTTATTCATGAAATGTAAAAAGTAATACAGCTTTTAAATGGTACTCTTAACGCCATCTGTTGCAAGCTTACAAAACTAAAAAGAGAGTGTGTTGTTATTTCAATGGCTCTTACGTAGATGGCGCTGCTTAAGCATTTAATTGAGTTACATTTTAGAAATAGAAAAATGTGTTTTATTTATAATCAACATTTTTATATAAAAAAATGTTGAAAAACCGATGTAAAAAGTATAAAAAAAAGTAAAGTGAAAAAAAAATCTTAAAAATTCACAATTTTTACTCAATTTTTTTCGAAACAATTTTTAATAGCGTATATATTTCGAAAACGTAAATTTGAAATCTCGGCATTCGAAACTCCGTACTCAGCGCCTATTTTCCAAAACGTCAGTTTTTCAAATATGCGTTTCGAATCTCGATTCACGATCCTGTGCTGTTCTCCCCAAATATGACTGTAGAATTTTATCTAACAAAAAAAAATCTATAGACTTTAGGCAATTTTTTTATGAACATTATGTTGATATTAACGTTATATATATTATAATAAAAATGCAATAAAATTTTATAGTGGCTATCAAGTCACTTGTTGTTTGTTAAATGACCATAAAATGCTAATTTAAATAGTATCTTTCTTTATATATCAATCAATTATCTTTCCATATTCTTTGCCGATTAAGCCGCTCCACACTCCAATATTGAGAGGAAATGAAAATAATATTTTCTAAATTGAATTGTAAAAAAATGAAAAATTCTGTGACTAGGGCAAATTGTTTGTAGGAAAAATGTGTAGAAAAACTACATTTTTTTCTACAAAGTGTGGTTCTCTTCTGATTTCTATTTATAATCCTTTATACAGTAACATTTAATTATTCGATATTGAATAATATTTTTTTAATAATAAAAAGAAATTAAAGAAAAATAAATTATATATTATACTAGCCGACCTGGGCGGGTTCGCTCGCTTGACCTAAGGGATATTTATGAGTTTTAAAGAATGAATTCTAAACAATCGTGAAACACGTATTCAATGAAATATTTTAAAAATTATGAATTTCAAATTTTTTAAAAATCCCTTCTTAGTGGATGACCAGATTACGATAATAAACATCTGCCGAAATTTCACATTTCACCGCACAGCGGTTACGGCTGCGCGTGCGTCTTACTTTAGTCAGTGGGAACCTTTTATAGATTATTTTATATTTTGCATATTATAAAAGCCATATTTGTAACTGAAAAGAAAAAAAAACGAGCTCACGTGCTTTGAAAAATTTTTTTATGACCGAGGGAAATTCCAATATAATATAATTAATATAATTTAGTGGCTTAGCTTATTTCCAGTATTATATGTCGTGTTATATACAGCGTGTTCTTTTTTATTATACCAATATATAATGTAAGTAATATATAAAACTGTAAAACTAAATATATATATATATAACATAAGTATCCCGTTGCTTCTATAGTATAAGTAACACAATAGTAGTTATTATAATATATTATTCATTAATGTAATTATTTACACATCATGCTTGTGTTGATTACTCATTAATTATTAATTTGATTATTGTTTACTGTTGAGACGATGCTGTTGACTTTGCATTTTAAGTAGCGGTAAATACGATTTCTACATAAAAATGCATTTATAATTTCAATGTTTTCTTGTATCTTACTAATAATATTTCTGTATTTAGCACGGGAAAAAGTCAAAAAACAATTATATACGCTTATAATTCAATCGTAACTGATCGGTCTCTTTACATGAAAGATGTATCAGAAAAATGAGTATTGTGAGCATTTATCAAGTTTATAGAACCCAAAGCAATAAAATTTAAAATATGTTTGTCTGTGCGTTTGTTCCCGCTAATCTTAGAAGCGGCGTAACTGATTTAAATGTAGTTGTCACTATTGGTTTCCAACAGGCAGCTATACAATTAGTTTATTAAATTGACTGAAACTTTTTTTTTGCATGGTTAAAATATTATTTGTATGGTCATGGCAAGACACTGATATTTCCAGATTTAGTATTCGCCAAATAAGTTGACCTCAGCCCTATAAAGACCAATCTTATTAGATTCAGCTTCAAATGGACACAATAGTTTTATATTAAATATGCTTTAATAAATATTCCTATGGTTAAGACAAGCGAAGCCACGTGAGGGCCGCTAGCTATAAATAAAAGAATAAATTCTTCAAACAAATCTACATACGTAATCATGTCGATAGGGATGTAACGACGCTGCTTCGTCTTCTTCCAAAGAGTATCCACAGCAGAAATAGACCGGCGGCGAGATAGTGCAACCAGTCCGGTACAGAGAGCTCCACTGCCGCAGTAGTGCATCTAGACAACGATTGCGAATAGTACCGGGTTCGTGCACGAGTGCTTAACTCGTGTTTGGTAGTTGATTTGTTACATATCCAAGAAGAAAGTATTCAAATTATTTGTCAAGTATCGTAAAACTCTTTTGTAGAAAAAAAAATTGTATATAATATACGCTGTTATGATACGATGACCAATTTTAATTATTACTCTGTGAATTAAACAATATAACAAAGATTGCCGCATTCAACAGAATATGAGAAAAGGCATATGTAACGAACAATCTCTTTATAATTTCTCTAAATGAAAAATATATGTTCTTTTCTTTGATACATTAAAAGACACAAGCAAAATCGTACGTATCAATATGTATTAAATACGATACCTTCTTAGTATAACCATATAACGATTTGCACAAGAGAGAACAGACTGTATATATTAGCGGTCGCATGCTCTTACGTAACTCCTTCCGGTGGACAGTTATAGATGACATAATGTCTAGTGTTGCTAAGTCATTTTTAGTAGGCTAGCTATTACTATTATAATAAGAAGTATAACATAAAATCAAATTAAATCAGCTTCACGTTGAATCCCGCACACAACAGGATAGGCAGATGAAATTTCCCCATTTTCAGCCGTAGGGTATAGAGTGGCGGAACTCAACGCCGCGCTTTGTCAAGACACCAGAGCGAAGAAATCAAAATATTAAATATTTCATTGCCTCGAGCGGTGATGGAACCCACATACAGTCGCGTTTAGTCACATCAGAGCCCCTGCGCCACGACTCGCCTCAAACCAGTATTGGACGTACTTATGATTCAGATTAAAAGAATTATTTATACATTTTGTTAGTTATAAAAATACAGCATAAATGAAAAGTATTCAATTATCTATAAGTAAACGAAGCAATGGAGTTATTGTTTTTTTTTTTAATTACATATATGAGTGACATTGACAATATATATTAATTCGCTATGGAAAAAAGTAATGATATCTAGAATTAACCCTATTTAAACAATTGATTTTCTTATGTCATAACTTATGCGTAGATATCGGGGGTACAAACGGTGATGATACATCTAAAGGTGATGATACATATAAGAATAGATCAGTCATATTTAGTTCAATATAAATTAATTTGGTGAATACAAGAAATTTCAGTATATATTTTTTATAAGTGCTACAATTTTAATTGGTTTCTCTTTTGAGTGAACGTAATCATTAAAATTTAAAATAAGAATGTTGATATGTTTACGATTTAAATTTCGCGAAAATATGCACGCAACGGGTTCGATTACTAAGTACTAAGTAGTGTAACTTTTACATCAGTTCCTTTCACCTTTTCTTTTATTATGCAATAACTTGTAAATTATACTTTTATAATAAATCTTATTTATTTTAGATATAAGAAGGCAGTCGTGGCATGCGCACAAGATGACAAGCGTTTGACCGTAAACGCGCGACAGGTTTTGGGTTCGATTCCCACTCCAAGAAATGAAATATTTAATATTCTCATTCATGTCATCGTTCTGGTGTCGATGTTTCGCCACTCAAAACCCTGTCTCCATAATTCAGCGGAAAATGGAAACGGGGTGTCTCACCACCAGGTTCTCTCTGCCTACTCTGTCGTGTGTGGGATACATCGAGAAAACAATAAAAAAAAATAGTTTATACCTATACGATAAATAATTTCAATAAAATTTGAATAAAAATAAGGAGTTTCTAAAGATTTGTGGAAATAAACAGAAAAAAATATATGTTCTTCACAATGAATATTGTGTGTTACTATAGCGGTCGTGACTTCTCAACTGTACAAATGTCAAGAACTTTACTGTTTTTGTTCTACCATTTCAATAACTCATTAGAAGGACATGCTGAGATGGCCTCCACTGCGACTCAATGCCTCCAGAGTTCGGTAGAAAGTAGGGAACGGCATAAGACACTCTTAACACTAGGTTCCCTTTGCCTACCCTACGACAAAAAAAACTATTTTTTTGCTGTTAATATTTATGTTATATCAATGTGCAATTAGTTATATGTCTTGGTTTTTAATAGTAACTTATGAAGAATTATTATAAGTATCAAATAATAACAGAAAATAGTAATATAAATAAAAATAATCCTAGCGAGTATAAAAATATATAGCTTTTGGTAGTGGTCTTATTTTTCTGTATCTACTAGTTAATGCATAAAAGTTCAGAATATACATACATATTTCATACCAAGAAAAATATTTTATATTTTGGACTAAAACAGGCCATATATTGAAAAATAATACAAATAGGTCTCTAGTCTCTCATAGGTCATAGGCTCTTAGTCTTTCGAAGTAGAATACATAATTTTACAAACGAACGGCCAAATTTGTTTGCATTGAGTAGGAAGATTTCTGTACCTACAGGAATGATAACGTAAACGTTCAATATTAATTTTCGAATTTCTAATCTTCTCCATTGTTTTACTTTCTTGTGTGTTTTTTTTTGGTTTACCATGCATAAAATAAGGTAAATGAGGCCGATCGTGGCGCAAGGGCACACAATGTCACTGTATAAGCGACAAATGGTAGGCTCGACTACACTCGAGTAAATTAAAATGCCTCCTGAGATTGACGGGAAATGGAAAACGGAGTGTCTAAACACTAGGTTCCCTGTACCTACCAGGCTGTGTGCGTGACTACATAAAAATGGAATATCTAACGAGAACTATTTACCTTTGAAATAATTTCGTGCAAGTTTCTAAATAAAAAGTATCTTAACAGAAGATATATCCACACATAGAGTTACTAAATGAAAACGAGCTTATCGACGGTAGGCAATTGAAGTATATTTAGAAGCTATTATTATTCGTCATGCATACTTTTTTAAAATATGAAGTGTACATTCAGCTTTCTTTCAAATTTCTATTAACACGAATAAGAAAAACGCTTAGCTGATGAGAAACTACTGTTAGATATACATGTATAATTGAATACCACTTATGGTATGAAGTTAAAATGATATAAATATCAAATGTAAGACATATATTTAACAAAATTGTAATAATTAATTGAATATAATTTTGATTAAAAAATAGATTTTTTTAACATATTAATTTTTTTAAAATTTTTACAGGGATATTTGTAATTCACTTTAGTATGCCAAATATCTAAAAATGTTTCTACTTATACATTTTTGTGACATAAATTTTAATGCCAGTCGTGACGCAGAAGCTTGGTATTTATCTCTGTTCCACCGAGGGAATTAATTTATCGCTCGCTCTAACAAGACAAACTGCAGCGTTGAGTTACGCTACACGGAAAACGGGATATCACTATATCGGAGTACTTATGTTACATATTTTACGTGTAGTATCTTAATGCTTCATGCAGGTTACATAAAGATAAAAAACCTCAAGCTACATATTGAAAAGTCAAGTGAAAATAAAACAGTTATTTATAGTAATCGAAACAGAAAATACAATTAAATCGGTTAATATAGCATCGAAAAAACCTGCAAACAAAAAGACAAAACTTTCAAAAATCTGTGTTGTCGTTCTGGATTCTGAACCGATACGATTCTGTTGTAAGTATAGATTATTATGTTACTTAAGTAACTGTGTTAAAATTACCATATATTTTCATCTCACGACGACGACACCACTCATAGTCAAACACCACGCGACCACCAGAAACGTTTATTTTTCACTATTTCGTAACTTACCACAAAAAGAAAAACCAAATACACACTTTCACCACCCACAGTTATTACGCAAACACTCGTTACGGCAGCCGTAATGACGCCTATTTTAGGTGTTCGATATTTTTGAAATCAGTTCAGTATCAATTTTGATAATAATATAGTTTTACATATTATTTTATAGAGCCTTCAAAATTTAAATAAATATTGTTTATTATGAATATTCTTATGATACGATGACGATAGAGGGCAAACTTTTGATTGCAAACGCGTCAGGTTGGCATGCGGGGAAATTAAATATTTCCTATTTTCATCTCACTGGTTGTCACTCTGGTGCAAAGGCAAAGCGCGGAGTTGAGTTCCACCACTCAACATCCCATTTTCGCACCTCCAAAAATAGGCGAAAAATGGGGAACGGAGTGACATAACACTATGTTCCATTTGCCTACTCTGCTATATGCGGGACACATCCTAAAGTTGAAGAAAAAAAATCTTAGGTTTCATGAAAATTTAACTATATTTTTTTCCTTATAGATAAACATATTCTGCAAAAATACTCTGTTGATAAGTCAGACCGTTTGGCTTAGACCCACGACGACGAGACGACCTTAGAACGTTTAGGTCGCGATTTCCATTCCCATCGACATTTGGACCGGCCCCACTCGTATATTAACGACTTTCTTTCAATTAAAACTAGTAATTATCTCTACCACGTGAGTAAAATAAAAAAAAAACATTAATAACATATCACTTATAGTCTATAAATTACCGTGTTATTTAATGATAATATTATTTTAGTTTCATATTATAATGATATTAGAAAGCGCTAAGTTGTCATACTTATCACTCTTCTCTATCTTAATCTTAATGTCTTAAATAACAGAACAATATCAATAAAATAAGATTAAAAGATCAAATTGAAGAGAATACAATATCGGCAGGTCATAAGGTCTTAATAACAGCAAGCTTTTATGCCACTTCAGTCAATCATTTTCGCATGTATTCAATAAAGAAACTGAAAGTACTACTACAACAAACTAGTTTTTTTTAATCTTATAGACAACCAATATTCTAGCGACGACCTTAAAAAATAATTATTATTTATTAATATTTTCATTTATTCGCTCTAGTAGTACCAAGACTAATAGCCCGACTTCGAAAATAGAGCAACAATAATCAAAAGAAATCAAAATCAAAAGATGTGTGAATAACGAATATTCACACATCTCGTCTATAGTGGAGACATTTATGCTCAAGTAAGTCTCCGCTTTGGATTTCTCCGCACATCTCCGCTTTGGTGGAGTCTGGGTCTACGACAAGGCATAAATACGCCGCTACAATATTGATAAAGGAATTATATTAATGGTCAAGGTCTTTTTTTCTCTCCTGGCATTAAAAAAAGCCTTCCTGCTTAATCTACTCGACCTTGCAAGGTCTTTGAAATCCTCGTTGGATCCTTGGTCGTCCTGAGATGGTATGGCCACATTGCGCCCCGGCCTAAGAACTATGTCGGATGGAAGTGCCTTTCTACGTTTGATATGTAGATATCAAGGTCAACTAGCCTATTTAATATTTACAAAATACAGGGCGTATAAATAAAGCGCTAGCGAGAACAAATATTAGTTTCAAGTAAATATTGGACCGAGCGCCAAACGACGTGAAATCAAGCCAACCAAAAACCAACAAAAACTGTATGTCCATCAAATGATTTGAATTTTAGTAGCGCGTGCTCCGAGTTGAAAAAAAAATGTACTTTGTAAAGGAATTTGATATTTTTATTTTTTATATATTAAAAAAAAAAACTTCACGCTGTATAATGTTAAGACACTCCATTCTCAACTTCCCGCTTAATTCTGGAGACGTTGCGTGTTGAGTGGCGGAGCTCAACGCCGCGTTTTGCCTCGACACCAGAGCGAAGAAATGGAAGTATAAAATTATATAAATATTTATTTTTCTTGAGTGGGGATCAAGCCCACGACCAGTGTAACAGTCACACTTTGTGACCATGCGCCACGGCAAGGAAACTGGGAACTTCCGTTCCGCTACGAAATAATTCCGTATCGAAACTCAACGCCGTCCTCCTTTGCGCGCCTCGTTACCAGAGCCACTAAAAACTTTTACTGTAGAAATAATTTATCTCTACATATCTTTCTTAAAATTATCTTCAAAATATAAATGTACTGTATAAATATAAAGATATATATATATTTTTTCTTAACTTATTTAAAAACGTGTAAAAGCTATAAAAAATAAGCAAGATGATATTCTTTTAAATATTATATGTAAAACAATCTGTATTCTTTTATATGTCATATACACTTACTTACACTTCAATGTCACAAGGCAGACAAAGAAATAATAAAAAACAAGTTCACATCATTAATCACGGACGCTATAGAGAGAAAGCGGGCATTGTAAAGTAAATAAAAACTTTATACGGCTAATATATTCAAATGCCTAACCTTCGCTGAACATCTAATGTGACGTTATAAATAATATATGTATCAACACATTAAACGAAAAAGTTCGAAAAATTTCTAATTTCACTTCAAGATGAATCAAGCATAAAAAAAATTAAAATCGTGAAGCATTATTTAAATAAACAAGTTAAACCAAGTTACATACGATAATTACAAAACTATCAAGTAGTTGTAGAAATATTGAAATAGCCATAATCTTGTAAGACGCGGGCGAAGCCGCACATTAAACACTAGCAACAAATAACTCTAGACATTCCTAGTAATAGACAAAGAAACACTAGTCACTAATAAATTATAGATACTCTTAGTTATAAAGAAACGGACAAACGTGACTGTGAATCTGTGAACTTTATAATTATAAGAAATTTAGAAGAACGTGGCTGTGTCAATTCAATCAATTCATTCCATATTATTCCTATATATATATATATATATATATATATTCCTCTATGGCTCGAAATTGGAGAACGGAGAGACTGGTCACTTAGTTATATATGTGTATACTGCTGTACTCGTGTAGAGTGCAGGACTATATGCACAATTTCCTAACACATACTAAGACAAATTTTATCAAGTATTTATTTATACGTATAAATAAAATTAAACTGTGAGAAATTTCTAAATAATCGTGTTTTAAGTGCATATTAAATATAAAAATGAATAAATCAGCTCCACGCTGTATCCCGCACACAGCAGGGAGCAGATAGCAAATAAAAGATACGAGCGTTTATGTATCATATTTGCTGCATTTTGTATGAAATTCACAGCATAATTAATAACTAAGGTGCTTCCCTGGGGTGCTTGCATCTACACATAATAATGAAATATAGCAAGAAGTGAGAACTTGCAGTACAAAACTGGATAATGGAAAAAATCTGAAAAGTGAAAATTTATAACAGTTGCAACAAGCATGAAAGAATTTCGACTTAGTCCGATAAAAAACGTATGGTTTTCACGAGTTATAATTCAGCTACATACATAGTTTTATATGTTTTATTATAAGTATTTTAAGTTTCTCAACTTTTATAAAACTGTAGTTTCTTACTTCTTCTGCTCTGAAATTACACTGGAAAATCAGAATCCGTGTTCAAAACGCATTTAAAAGTTTTTTTCTGATTATGACATGTGGAAGTTAGTAGATAATATATTATAATGATCCTATAAAATATTATAATTGATTTTAAATTTGAAATTTTTTAATTAACTTTACATTGCCCATACTAATAAACGTGGGTTAATGCCTATAGGCAAATGCGTTTCCGTTTGAAACCACATGTAAGGTACCTTCATAATTTCTATGTTTTTAATTCTCAACGCTTGCTTGATTAAAAACAAGTTCTTCAAGTTAAATCGCACAAAGCAAAATAGGTGTTTGTATTTCTGTTATTCGAAAATTATAAATCTTTTAATGTGTAAAATGTTTACCTCAACAAGTTAAATACAATATTTGTCTAAACCGAAAAATTGCAATAAAAAGAGAAAGCCCGAGAGTGATTTGTGCGGCCGTTATTTTATTGGGTTCTATAAAATTTTATGTGCGGTTTAACTGAAAGGAAGACATCAGTTTTTGTTTTGGTTGAAAAAAAAAACGTTGTACGTGAAATATTCTCTAAAGAATTGTCAACGTTTATTGTGTCTATAGTCCACAAATGTCTATTCATGTGGCATTCTGTTCGCAATAGTAATGGCGATGCGTAAAACATTTGAAGAGACAAGTTCTTTGTAGTGTGGACAATCCATCAACCTGATCAGTTTCTACTTTTTCTTTCAATACTGTCGAATGACAGTATTGAAAGAAACTGGGGTGAAGTAGAAGTAGAAGTAGAAAGGGTGAATACCCTTAATAGATAAACTGAAGCTTTTATCTCCTTGCTATATTTATATTTTTTAGCTTCACGTTGTATCCCACACCTAGCAGGGTAGGATTCTGATCCTACCCTGCTATGTATGGGATTTAAAGTTAAGACAAATTAATACACTCCTTAGTAATTAATACACTTCCGTTCCCCATTGGAAGCAAACATAATAGATATCGAATTCGCCAGAAATTTTGGAATAAAGTGTCTTAACTTTAGGTTCCCTCTGCCTAACATTTTGTGTGCGGGAAACAGCGTGTTAAATTATCTTAAAAAATATTAATAATAACAACTTACATTGAAAAGCAATTAGTCAATGTTAAAAGTTATACCTTACATGTCAATGGCGTGACTAGAGGCCACTAGCTTGAAAGTTATTTCATACTGATGATTTTTGCAACGGAATATTCAATAAAATAAAAAAAAAACCTTAATGACTACAGACTGCTGAGTGTTTCGGAAGAAAAAAAAACTTATTTTTGCAGGGGCACAATGATGTGACTGTACACGCGACTGATTGTGGGTTCGATTCCACTCGAGGAAAATAAATGAATTTTATATTTCATTTTCTTCGCTCTGGTGTTGAGGCAAAGCGCGGCGTTTAGTTCTGGCGTTGAGCACGCAATATCTCCAAAATTAGGTGGCATATGGGGAACAGTATATTTTAACACTACGTTCCCTCTGACTACCCTGCTGCGTGCGTGTTAAAAAAACAGATTATTTTTTAAACCTTCATTATAGACATGATTTATGTATTCATATTTCAATGTTACCATGTTCGATGTTAGGCAATCAATTAAGCGGATTGACGGTGGCGGCCGCGTATTGCTTCACCTGTGACCTTTATGTGAACCTTGGCTATATAGAGATGTGTTTCTAAACGAATCAAACCGTAAACTAATTTGTAAATAAAATGATTGTTAGGATAGATTGGTGATAATTTCTTTTTGTAGAGTCACGCTTTATCCCGCACACAGGCAGAGGGATCCTATTGTTAAGACACTCAGTTCTCCATTCTTCACCGAATAGTAGGGCCATTGCGTGGCGCAACGAAACGAAACGAAAGTTATAGTTTAAAATCTAATTTCATATATTATATATCATATAAAATTATTTTATATATTAAAAACGTCTAATAAAAATATAAAACTTTAAATATTAAAAAATAAGATTCACTAGTATAAAAAAAGAATATCAATAATTTAGAGAGCATTTCTTGTTGTAAAAAGATTACACACAAATAACATTTTCGGACCAAGATGTGATACTGTAAATAAATCTCTTTCTAAGGCATTGTTTCGTTTAGTGGAAAAGTTTTAAAAAGCTGGCAATATTTAATTATATATTAGAAAATATAAATATAATTATATTGGAAAAAAAAATACATTACATAAAGACCTACAACTATGCCTCATGTGTAATAATGTAATAAGCTAATACTCTAAGATAAATAGCTGGGAATGAAGATATCGACATTGGCGTTGATGAATGGATTCGTCAAAATATATACTAAACATGTCTATTTTTTATAAATGAATAATGCAGTACGTACAACACATGTTAAGAATTCGTTTTCACTGGTGGCATGAGTGCATTTGTAGGTCTACTTCGCAGGATTTATAGCACTTGCAATAGCTGTATCAAAGCGCGGCGTTGAGTTCCGCCACACAAACACGCGTCGAGAATTCAGTGGAAGGTGGGGAACGTAAAAAAACAAAATTTTTGTTTATATGATTCGTTGTTTTTCTTTTGAATAAAAAGCTGGGAGCAAAATTTGAATTGTTTTTTATTATTCAAATCTTTAGTATATATATATATATCTTCCAACCCTCATTTCATTCAAAATTTTGTTTAGTTTAGATAGAAATTGTTTTTTTTTTATTTCTATACTTGTAAAATGCCGACAGTGTAAAGGCCCGTACTACTACAGTATACATATCTATACAAATAAAGTAAAGAAAAAGTACATGTTTGCTATCAGTATATAGGAAAAAAACAGAGGTCAAAGTTCAACTTGGAGAGCTTCACTCTACCCATTTATATGTATTTTTTATTATATTCATTGTGTGAATCTACCTAGTGAAAACTTTTCGCATAAATATAAAATTTTTAATTAATTATGCTATAATTTTTTTTAACATAATCATGTTATTTTAAATCTTTTCGTCTGGCAATTTTTTAAAATTACTATATTAACTTAAATATAATGTTATAAAAATAGCGTATGTATTTCATATTTATGCAAATAAAAAAATTATATCTTATATATATTATGCACATAAGTAATTGAAGACAGGATATTCGTAATTCTTATAAAGGCACACTGTCTCAGCTTCACACTATATCCCGCAAATAGCGGGGTAGACAGGGGGAGTCTAGTTACAAGACATTGACAATGTCGAGTGACAAAACATATATTAGACTTTTATATCCGATTCACGGTTTATCTCGCCATTAGCAGGATAGGCAAAGAGAACTCAAGAATTCCAAAGACTACGTGTTGAGTGGCGTAACTTAAGGTCGCATTTTATCATGCCAAATGAAAAATATAAATGAACTATAAACTTCAATTTATATTAAAGGAACTAGTCTCCGTCGACCAACAGTCACCGTCACAACACAGAGAGTTCACAGGTTTTTCTCTGTCCGGTCTAGTCAATAATAAAAATAAAATACAGTAATTTTTTTTTGCACAGATTATAAAAGTATTCTGTAAGATACGTGAAAGGAATATTTTTGCTTGTTTTCGTTAAAAACTCTTTCGATTGTATTACGTGTGATTCGACAGTTCTACTTCCACCAAAAATCTATTAACTACTTTCTATTGTAATTTTAAAAACAAATTATTTTTTATTAATGATTCTTTGTTGAATACATGCTTTCGAAGAATAACAATTTACAAAAAACCAATTTGGCCAATCAAGTGATCACCGTGAGCGACAAGTAATATAATAAAAAATCAAATCTTTCACTTGCCAATTAATTATGTGAAGCCAGTCGTGGCGCAAAGGCACAAGTGTGTGACTTTGAATGCGACTGGATGTGAGTTCGATCCCCGCTCGGGGTAATGACATGTTTAATATCTAACTTTCGCTCTGGAGCCGAGGCAAAGCGCGGCGTTGAGCCCCGCCACTTAACACCTCAAGAATAAACCGACATATGGGCAACGGAATGTCTTAGCACTAGGGTCTCTCTGCTTATCCTGCTTTTTGTTTAATTTGTCCTAGATAGCAATTATTGTAAATTAATGTATATTGTATGTAGGTATTTGATTTTATATGGGCAAGTGTTAAAATTGATTTCACTTTTATTTTTCCCTAACCTAATAAGAAATTTCATTTGTTGACAACAAAAAAAATTAAAACGGTTTTAGACATATCTGTAGTTTCTCTTCAATGATAAAGATCATTATGGGACGACGATGACAGACGTGATCAACCGCCTCATGGTAAGAATTTTTTAAACGGGTTCATGAGATACAAGATATCAAATTTAGTCATGCTACATTTATTTATATAGGTAGTTACTTGAAAATTGTTAGTGTCATTTTGTAGTAGTATGTATATATATATATATATATATGTATATATTGTTTTACGGTGTATACCGCACATAGCATGGTAGCCAGAGGGAACCTTGGAACTTAGTGGTCAGACACTCAGTTCCCATTATGACACTACCAGAGCGTACAAATAAAAAAGTAAACATATCAATTTCTCGAGTGTGAATCGAACCCACAACCTTCCGTCCATATTTTTTCCTGGCATATCGTAAACATGTCGTGTTGTAAATCAACTGAAATGTAAACTCACATAAAATAATAAATAAAAATATATATTGTCGTACGCCGTATACGTTAACCTTTGTACGACGAGTCGTAAATCGATGATTTCACAGAAAATACAAGTGCTTTCTTTGCTATAAATCAATTGAATCAACAATATAAGTACTTGCATATATATGGTGTTACTAAAAGTGTTATAAACATAAATACAATATTGTAACGTTTATGTTTATAACACTTTTAGTGTCTATTTACTAACGCCCTATACGTATTCTGATTTTATGAAGGCTTATAAAATTAACACTTTGTGATAAGTGTACAATAAAGAATGCGATTTTATCATTAATAATGACATTGACTAGTAGGGGCTGGTCTAAGTCATTAATAATTCTATTATAATTCAGAAGACCTTTTTTTATCTTTAAAAAAAATGTTTTTGTACCAACACAATCGTAATTATCCTTTTTTTTCAGTTTTACCCATAGACGAAAGGGTAGGCAAGAGGGACCCTAGTGTTAAGATACTCCCTCCACTTTCCGCTGATTTATGGAGGCATTGCGTGTTGAGTGGCGGAACTCGACGCCGCGTTTTACGTCGACACCAGAGCGATTAAATATTTAATTTCCTCGAGTGGAAATCGAACCCACAATCTGTTTATCGTCACGCTTGTGCCCCTGCGCTACGACTGACCTCCTTGAATTGTGTTTAATAAAACACCTTTTAAATAAGATAACGTATCTAGTAAAAAATGAACGCTACCAGCATTAAAATACGTATATTTATAAAAAAAAAATACAAAAAACATCTTCGTGATATATAAGTAAGGCACAAGTTTCACAACCCATTAAAGTGCGGTCCTAGAAAAAGCCAGTAATTTGATACTTCCTGCCATGCCAAGTATCACATTTTACCCTAACTATTATCAGTGTTTATGAAAATTTTGGTTTTTATAATCTTTAGCGGTTTTATTTTTATAATTTTTTAGACGAAGTCCAATTTGAGATAGTATTCTTATTATTTGTTGACATAACTATCCTCCCAATATGAATATAATATCTCTAACTAATATCTAGTTATTGCTGAGATAAAATGTAAAAAATATATTTATTTTCTTGTATATATATATATATATATATATATATATATATGTATCCTTTCAAAAAAAAAATTTATTAACCTTGAAATCATATATTTTATTATCCTAACATACTGTCTTGCACACAGAAGGGCAGAAAGGCAGAGGGTAACTAGTGTTAAGACACTCTCGTTCTCAATTTTCCAGCGAATTATAGAGGCATTGCGTTTGAGTGACGCGCTTTGCCTCGACACCAGAGCTCAGTAACGCCAATATTAAATAATTAATTTCCTCGACTGGGAATCGAACTTGTCGCGTTTACAATCATACGCTCCAAAAAAAATAGAAATACAAAAAAATATTACTATAGCTACTATACAATTTGCAATTAAGAAATAATATTTTATTAGAATTGCACATAGAATTGTAAATCTAAATGACATGTATTTCCATCTTAAAGCAAATGAGTGTTAAATGTAAGTCACCTATAAAGTAACCTTGTCCTAATTGTATTAGATTGTATGACATCCTTCGACATTCACTTTGGTGTTTTTGGTGATTTGGTCAAACTAGAAATACTAGTATCGATTTTATTCGTGGAAAACTAGCATCGATTATTTAATTTTTTTATCACAATATCTGACTGCGTAGCTATTATATAAAGTGTAATAACATAATACAAGATTTTATACTTGTTATATATTAATACAAGTAGTTGTAATTGCATATAAATTAAATCTAGATATCTTTATTTCCAAGAAGTAGAAGAAAAGATAAGTTGTATCAAGGAAGTCGATGAAAATTAAAAAACGAGCAGTTGACGAGACGGCTTAGGCGTCACAGGGCTTAGACGGTCTCCGAGAGGCGCGGGTTCAAATTTAATTTATTTAAGTCAACAGTCATTGTGATATTGGCCCTGACTTCCTAAGTGAAGTGTTATACATCACATACATAATTTGCTTCTTTTTTAACAATAACTACATACATAATTTTTACAATATGAATATTAACGAAAATATCTGGAAAGCAATGAACGGAATGTCGCACGCAGCAGGGTAGGTAGAAGGAATCTAGTGCTAAGACACTCCGTTTTACACATATACTCGTATATTAAAGATCTGCGCATACTTCACGCGATGCATTTGATTGAGAAAAAGTGCGTTGTCCAATTATACTACAATCGTCACGCAATGGCTCCATACACGCGAAAAGCAGAACAAATCATGTGTGACAAAGTCATCTATATCAAACGCGTTAGCGGTTGTAGATATGAGAATATTGTAGGCAAACGTGGTCAACTAGTCTCGAAGCGAAGCGCGGCTCATGAATTCAGCGGAAAAGTGGGGAATGGAGGTGTCTTAATGGGTAGCGAAGTGTCTAAACACTAGTAAAAATCTACGAAGAGTGCTTTTACCATGCTGTTGATGATATATTTAACGAAATATATTTAAAAAATCATTGTTAAAAGAAAATGACTTAACTAAAATATAAATACAACATAAAACAAAATAAAATTCTACTGACGACCTACTGTTGTTATTCTTATAGGAGTTACGATTCGTTTCAATATTTCGATTCGATATTATCACGAGGTTGGCATTATCTCCGATAAGGTGAGGGACTGAGACGCACGCGAGGTAGTAGCTTATAGAAGTTTAAATAACCTTAATTGTATGGAATAAACTTGTATACAAATGTTTTAAATAAGCAATGACATTGTGACATAAATCACATCGATTTTTTTTTTCAGCTCCACGCTGTATCGTGCATAGAGCAGGGTAGGCAGAAGGAACCTAGTGTTAAGACACTCCATTCTTCGCTCTCCGCCGCAAACACCGCTTTACGTATTTAGTTAAAACAAAATAAAAAAAATGTATTAAGAGGCCCATCAGTACCTTTATCTATAATACTTTCACAATACAACGCGAAGCAGCCTCACGTACGAGATAATGTGACTTTTATATGCGGTGATTACAAATAAAAATATACACTTGCGTCTTTATGTAACAAATGCAAACAGCGAAAGCAGCGTCAATTACTTTCATGTGAATATATATTTTTAAATTTTGTAATATCAATTACAAGGAGTTCAAACGAAAAAGAGTTTTACGATATTGACATGATAATTGGACATAATAGTAAACGTGAGTTGTAGATTCTAGTGATATATATTTCCAGGATAAAGTGACCACATTTATCCCACTTTTTGATGGACTGTCCTGATGAATACATAAAACGAAACGAAACTAAACTAAGTATATTTTATTTTTTTGTAATATTATCATTACAAAGACATAACGACCTCGCTAAAGTTAAGGAATCTCATTTGTCCCGTTTTGTGTCAATGAAAATGTGGCCACTTTATATCCAGGATCGATAACAATCAACTACCAATAGAATAGATGAGATGAGAGACGTACTTCCTGGTGTAACACTCGTCGGCGAGCGCGCGGCCGCTCTGTCGCGACACATGGAGAGCAAATCGGACCCCGATGAATGCTAATATTACAAACATACTCTTGACTAACAATCCTTGGCACTGAACTTAGAGACACTATCACCGATTATCACTAGATTTTTTTTAATAAAATATGATAATGTCCACTTAGAACTTCAATCCTTGGCCACTCTACACTGCTCTATTCAGTTATTTTATAGGTCTCTTCTGTCTAATAACACTGGGATATACTTTTAAATAATTGTCATTGACATTGCTCGAAATAATTCTATATCAGTTTGTATTGGAGGAAAATTATAAGTGAATCTAATTAATATTCAATATTTTTTTATTAATAATGAATTAAATCTGAATAATTAGATTAAATAATGTTCAAATAATGTCTTAAGCTCAATCGTCAAATAATAATCCAATAAGTAAGGGAATATTTTCATTCAAGAAAAAAATCGCGTATATTTGGTGTTAAGGGCGTGCGGAAGTACGCGGCGTTTGATAGCGAAAGTGCGCGCGAGTCGCGTTACGGTCGAAGACTGGCGTCGCCGGCGAGCGCGCGCCAGGCTCACGTAACTAGCTTATTCAATTTACATACGGATAAACCACAGTGACCCCTAAAATAAAAAATATATAAATTTGACATAAATCATGTATTTTTTTTATATTATAACTTGTGTTATTGCGAGTTCGATCCCCACTCGAGGAAGGGAAATATCTATTTACGTGTATGTTATCATTTCTTCGCTCTCGCTGCCACTCAACACGCAATTCCTCTAGAATTCGGCAGAATGTGGGGAACGGAGTGTCTCTCCCCCTCCCCCCCCCACTCGAAAAAATTAAATATTTTCAATTATTCGCTCTGGCGTCGTATCAAAGTGCGGCGTTAAGTTCCACCGTTGAACACCTAAGGCCTCCAGAATTCGACGAATATTCAGAAGGGAAAAAAACAATGTGGAGCAAAGTCAAGAACCTACTAATTAACGAGCATTCATTATACAGTCAACAAACTATTATGCATTAATTTCCTTGATAATATACAGATTTCTCTTGTAGGGCACGATTTTCACGCATTTGTGAAGTTAAATTCTTTTCAATTTAGTTAAAAAGTAGATTATTTTATTAAGAAAGTAGTCTATACCAATATTATAAATATAAACACACCTTGGATTTACGTCGCGCGCTCGTTTTATAGCCATCAATAGAATTTCAATGACTTGATGTGGTTGAGTAACAGTCAATAGTTTTATAATAATAAATAAAGTAAATTTGAAAATTAAGTGTTTTTGTTACGAATGCTGGTTGGTTCCTATATAAATATTAACTTTACAAGAATAGGTACTTAACATTAAGGATACTTACTCAAGTAACAACTAAGACGACTTTAAATAAAGATGACATTTTATATTTTTTTTATTTTAAAGAATATAATTTTTTATCGGCTGATATCCGCTGTATTCTGTACATAGCAGGATAGGCAGGCCTAAAACTAAATCACTCAATTTCCAGTAAGTCTGCCCGTTTACTAATTACCGCCGAATTCCGGCTACATCGACGAGATATAAGAGATAGACGATAGATAGATGAGAATTAATCATTTTTATTTCCCTGCTTTGACAATACAAAGCGTGGCGTTTTGAAAAAAAAATGGTAGAAATGTTTTTCGGCTTTCACATTTTACCATTTGAGGAACGAAAGCCTAAAATAGGTAAAAAGTTTACAAAAATTAAAATACGTTGGTAAATCTATCAAATATATATCTATCAAATATCAAATAAATTTATTACTATTTATTAAATGCTTCTAGTATCTAAGCACTAACGAGGGTGACAAAATAAGTAATTGTGATTACAATAACAATATTCCATTGCTATTCAACATAAATATGACACTAAGGGACACTAAGCTACGTCACAAAAATCATGTTTAAATTATAAGTTAAAATTTTTAGATGACTAAAACTGATAAAACCAAGTTGTAACCAGAATGATTTAAATGGTAATATAAATGTGAATGTTTTTTAAGTATATGCAAAATTTACCGTTGAATACAGAGGCCAGTCGTGGGCACCGGCGCGTGATTGTAACGCATAGGTTGTGTGTTCGATTCCCACTCAGCGGAATGAATTATTATTTATTAATAATTTATTTTTTTTTACTTTCGTCTCCAGAATTCGGCGAAAAGTGGGGAGCGAAGTGTCTTAACACTAGGCTTCCCTATGCCTACACTGTTACATACAGGATATAGCGTAGAGCTGTAAAAAAAAGTATTTTAATGTTGTAATACAATAATCATATCTTTTAATTTCTACGAATATAGTAAGCGTACATGGCGAATATAATAAGTTATAACGGTCATTGTTTTTGTTGAAGAATGCAGGATGAGATCTTTGTTAAAGACGAAAAGGTCTCTCTTATTAATAATGTATTTAAACGCCTTCTCGGAAAATGTGTGCACTTCAACCTTTAGGGTCCATCATTCATACATAATTGCAAGTAAGGCTGCAAATTTATATTTTAAAATGTATATTCCCGCAATGAGGAATCAAACCTACAATAGTCGCGTTTACAGTCACATGCTTGTGCCAACTTATAATCTTTAACTTTGTCTGAGCTCGTTACGTTTATACACATTTATTTAACGGATGTAATTTTTGAAGCATGCTATAAGCGTGGGAATATAGTTTAAAGTAAGTTATAAAAATATTATGAGTGCTTGAGAAACCGAGTGGTAAATGACTTAAATTACAAACCTGAATTTTATAATTTTTTTCACAGTAAATATTACAAATGTAAATAATATTAATAAAGTGCTTATTGAGATACTAGATAGTAAATAGAATCTATTAAATTTATTAAATCTAACAAAGGATTACAGCAGAGCCCACAAATTATTAAAATTATATAAAAAAAAATTACGATAAGATCAGCAGTTTAGTATAATGAAATACCGCATTAATATGAAAAAAAAACATTAACAAAAATTGTTCCTAACAATATGAAAGGCGGCGCATAATGATCGTCTCTTTTAAGCAATTACCCATTTCACTTTCAAAAGTTTAACTTCGTTCCAGTTATTTTAATCACTGAAATTCAAATATTGTGCGTATTTTAAATGAAAAATCCAAATCACGTTATCTTTGCCATCTTTTAATTATAGTATAATTAAAAAAATTAAACTTGTATTTTTTCATTGTAATATTTCTAAGACAACCAAGCTTAAAGAAGCAAATCGTGGCGCAGAGGCTCAAACGTGCGGCTGTAAACGCGAAGGTGGTGCGTTCGATTCCCACTCGAGGAAAAGAAATATTTATCATTTTCATTTCTTCGCTTTTGTGTCGAAGCAAAGCGCGGCGTTGAGTTCCGCCATTCAACACATTAAAATTAAAAAGCTATAAGCTTGTAAAGCTTTTGAAGCCTTGAACATAAAAAATACACAGGAGCTTACGTTTTTCCCTCATAGCAAGGAAGAACCCTGCCTTCCTAGACCCAAACGTACAGTTACGACACTCCGATTTCTATTATTGAAAGAGAGATGACAGAGAGACAGAGAGACATGAGTTAAAAAAAAAGCATTTAAAAACACTTCTTTCTTAATTTTCATAAATTATCCATTTCACAAACATTAGTTGCAGTATATCATTATAATAATAAAGTAAAGGTACGAAATGCCTCAAGCAAACCTGCACTTATCTATTCTGCTGTCGCTGTGAAAGTTTATTTATTGCCTAAACACAATGATGGTGACGAATATTCATTCAAAAAAGTGATAATTAAATAGATATAGAATATTTTTAATGTTACTTAAATGTAGGGAAAACGCCATCATGGCGCATTTTGAACGGATATATTGAAGTATAGAATTACAATTTATAACCAACCGGTTATATATTGTAATCGTATTCGTGTGAATGCTTTAACTTGTATCGTTAACTTAATTTTATTCCGTATAAAAAACCACTATATTTTTTTTAACTTCAATAATAATATATAATATATTCTATATGTTATATTCTATGCCATTAGAATGTTATAAAATATATAGTATGTTATATATATTATATCATATACTATCCTATATTAAATATAATTTCTTTTTACTTTCTAGTAAAAATTTTTAAACGTCAAGGTGTACCCGTACAGATTAAATGTCAAATAAAAATAGAAAGCTCCTTAAGATAAATGTCTAACATTTATAATATGGTTTTTAAGGAAGAAAATAATTTTAATAAAAATATAATATAAAGTTGTTAATTGACCATCTTTTGTGGATTTGGAGTAGACTTTATGTAAATTATTTCCTTTACCCTGCTATACCTGGCAAGACGAAGCGTGGCGTTGAGTGCCACCGCCGAATGTTCGAATTCGATCAAAAATAATGTCATAGTTTACACCACTCTCTCTATCTATATAATATTTATATTCAAGTTATAATTCACAAAAAAAAACTATTTCTGAATTGACGATGAAACCACGAAACATAATTTACAAGTCACTCTAAGATAAAACAAAGTTAAAATCGAAATTTTATTCACTTATTCTGCATAATAATTTTGAAAGCCGCGAAAGATTTAGGCGCCGATAGCATCACTCATCGCTGACCTCTCCGCCTACTCCGGAAGCGAAGCAGAGTTATAAAGATACCACTGTTCACTTTCCTATGAACAATACACACTTATTGAAGATAAATATGTTTAAGATTTAAAATTGCAATTAAAAAACAAACAATAAAAGAAATTTGTAAAATCTTGTGCTAGTTAATGTTGATTAAACTAATTTTAATTACTCCTTAATATTTTTCTTAGATTATAATCTATATATTATAAATTATCTGTAATTATAGTATCTATATCAGTTCTAATGATCTATATCACTTTTATTTACTAATATTTTTATCCTAGGACCAAGACACTCCGCTCCCTTTTTCGCCAAATTGTTGCGTGCAAAGTGACGGAACTCAACACTACACTTTGCCTCGACTGAATGAATTTAATTAAACATAATTTATACCTACAATGTAAACATTTAATCAAACAAATAAATCGAGCAAAAACAAATACTGCATGAACGAACCACAAATAAAAACAACAGGAAATATATCTATCTATCTATATGTCAATACTTTCACTAAAGACATTCGAATGTGATATGATTACAGACAATACAGCAGCGAGTTAGCTGAGATGATAAACTCGGTAACATTGATAAGGGTACAAAATGACAATTAAAAAGTAATCTAAGCGTACAGGTGATCCGATTTTAAATTATTATTTTTGATTGAGACAATCACGGGCGGAGAGAAATCGAGAAAGATATTTAGGTACCCTAGTTCTTTATATACTGTAAAATAATGCTTGACAAAAGGAAAAGTAATAAATAAAGCTACGTCGACTAGGTCCCGCACACAGCATGTTAGGCAGAGGGAATTTTATATTAAGTGTTTTTTTTGCATTTTGTGTTAAGTGGTGAAACTCACCTCGAAGAAATGAAAATATAAATTTAAAATTATATTTCATATCCTCGCACGGGGATCGAACCCACAACCGTCACATTTACAGTCACACTCTTCTGCTTTTATAATGTGAAAGGAAATTAATAAATTAAATTACGTCAAGATTAACGACTAGATAATAAAAGATTAATGTAAAAATCAACAAGACTATAAATATAAGTAATTAAGCTAGTAGAGTTTTATTAAGTACATACATATTTACATATATTTACATATACCTACGCAACGATAGCAAACACAAAGATTATTAATAATAAATTATAATAAACTATTGTCATATAATATGCTCATTGCTGATCTCCAGTACTAAATGTAAGGTGACCTACACCGTACAGTGGGTAGTAACTTTATGATATTAAATCACGTTTAATTGATAGTAGTGTAGAATCTCTCTGAACTTATTGTCAAGACACTCCGATCACTATTTTCCCCCCTAAATAGAGACACTGAGTGTTAAGTTACACATTTCAGCGGCTTGACTCATTAGAGCTGAGAAATGATTATAAAAATAAATTTAATGCTAAGTTAAGAATTTTATACTTGTATATGAGTACATAAAAAAAATGCTCCAATTTCTATATACATACATAAATTAAAGAAAACTTGTTTGAGGTACACTCTTTATAAGGACACGCAATAAAATAACTAGGTCAGTAACACAGGGTTGCGACCATAAGACTTTAAAACTATATTTTCTTCTGAAGTTTGAGATTGATCTTGAGATGCCGTTTTGATTCATAGATATTCATCTCAAGATTGATATCAGACTTGAGAGCGGTTTGTATATAGGAGTCTAAAACTGTAAAAAATATTTCACCATGTAGTATCAACTTTTTTTCACTGACCTCATTAAGTTTCTAATCTCTACCAGTTAATCTGGTCCTCGTGTGTTCATTTATTTATATTCTTCGCACTTTCTAACCCTTGACTCGGTTTGTAGTTTGCAGTCGTAGTTTGCTTCTATTTTGTCACATTACATGCCAAATAATTTACAAGCTTTACTTAATTTTTTTTAATTTTCTTATTTTACTGTCAAAACGTTAAACATATAATCACATCAAAAACATAAATGAGAAATGCGAGCCAAGTTAAATTTATATGGGTGCCGACTTCTATATTTACTCGGGATAAAATTCAACCTCTAAATTTCACTCGGCAATTTATTACGTGCAGACTTTAATATATATGCAAGTTAGTGTACTTCCAGTTTCCAGTTTACCGAGCTTTTAGGTTACTGGGCTAATAGCCAAGTCCAAATTAGGGCTGGAACTTAAAGCTGAGCGAACAAAGATTAACTTGAAATGGTTCGTGTAAAATACACATTGCACGTAAACTTTTTAACTTGGCTAGCGCACTGGTTCGTGTCTTGAAACAGTGAAATGGCACGTAGTGGAGAAATTTATTTAAAAAATTGTTAGTTATTGGGGTCTTGTAAAATAGAAAAATATTTAAAAAAATAGCTAAAACTAGGAAATTATGTATAATTATACCACATCATTTTTGTAATGAAGAAATGTCTAGATTAACTCCTATTTTCTGTTCATACTGTATAATTCGCCACTTATTATGGATGTTTAATAGGTGTGTGTTGCAAATTTGATTATGCGGTCTTGATATAGTCTAGGTAGCATATTTAAATTTTTCACGCTCAATAACACTTAACAGAGCACTATTATTTAGGTTTTCATCGCTGAAAATGTATTTTTTTTGGCGCACGCAATGGTTTTTTTTAATTTCACGCTGTATCCCGCATATAGCAAGGGTTTGTAGGCAAGGGTACCAGTGTTAAGATATACAGCTCCCCACATTCCTCCGAATTCTGGAGGAGTTTTGAGTGGCAGAACTCAACACCGCTCTTTGAAGAATGGAATTTTCTTTTAATTAAAATGTTTCTGTTACAAAAGTCTGTATACAATATATATTATAACTTAGTAAATTAATACACCATACGATGTGACCCCATATACTTGTTGATAGTGCGACCCAGCTTAAAATAATTTCTAAAGAAAGCTACCATCAAAGTGCTAATTGAGTAATATATCGCTTTAGAATATCTCCCAAATAGTTCATGTAAACAAGACTAGCTTGCACAGGCTATAGGTTATCTAATACTTAAGTACGGCTTAAACTACATCGTTGTAATGTGATAATAAGATGTTCACGCCACGACTCGTAAGCATGTCTTTTATAAATTATCATGTTGAAATATTAAATAATGGCGAATGTATTTAAAATCTAGGTTCCCATGTTCGTACGTGACTTGTGTGTCAAGTTAATAATTAAGATGTATTAGTTATAACGGCGTTAAATTTAACAAAACGTTGAAAATTTATATAAACATTTCTAAGATATTTAATATTTTGACAGTTTTTAATACCAAAATTAATAGCTGTCATAGTAACAATTAAGAAAAATAAATTACATTAATTTATTTGTATTAATCAAAATTATAAGTCCGTCGTCGGCGCTGTCTTACATACAAACAGTCTTTCACATTTTATGAATCACGCTATTTAACAAACAATGTTTATTACATGTTAATAATTCTAACTTATAATATTTCAAGTGTGCTCTCCGCACCTTCTATCACTGAGAAGTGGAAAAAGAAGTGATCTCAGTTAGTGAATGCTACAAGAAAAAATCAAATAAATAAATATATATATATATTTTAATACCTACATAAACATCTGGAGAAAATAATACCTACAGTTCTGTGAGCCAACCATAACTATTGACAATATATTTCCATTGATAGAGGCCTTTTGTAAGTTAGACACTGTTCATCACTCGTCACACCTTAATTTAAATTAAAACAACATTGTGTTTACATTAATCTGCGAATCGAGCGGCGATACTCCGCCGCCCGTCAACGCCACACTTTGCATCGTTACCAAATCGAGAAAATGGAAATATAAATTTATATAAATATTTCATCTCCTTGAGTGGATCGAACCCACAACCAGTTGGTTTTACAGTCACACTTTGTGCCTCTGCGCCACCATCTTATAGCAACTCAATATGACTTCCATTTAAACAAACATACAACCACAGTTAAACTTTACGTAACCGTCTCACATAGTTATTGTCCTCATTGAGTCATGTAACATGTTCGATATTTAGGCCACACCAGCCATGACCATTCTTCGGTCGGCACAAAACGAAACGTCGTAGGGCGGCTTTCATTTTTTTTAAATCAAATTTTTGTCGTTTTTTAGGATAGCTTTAATTTTCTCGATCTCTAATGGTGTTGTCGTTTTTTTTTTGGTAAAATTACCACTTCAATAAACAATTTAAAACTTCCGTTTTAAAAAATAGCGTTCTGCGATAAGCTCAAGGAAATTTGTTTCGATCGACCAAATTTACATGTAATACCGAAAATCCGAAAACAATAAGAAACCTCTGTACGTCCCGGTGGCATGTTTCAGGACTCAGCAGCGAAAACCGGGACAATCCCGTTCAAACTGGGACGTTTGGTCACATTAGTCATATATCGATAAAAACCTACCTATAGTGAAAAAAGTAGGCCGCGAAAGCCAGTTCGATGATTGTGACATAATACATAAGCCTACATTACATCAACGCAAAGTGTTATTGAAAACAAACTATAGCTAACCTACATACGTGAAAACAGGTAACATGTTGTATATAGACATTTATCTCTAATAATTATTATTATAATTTATTTATAAATTATAAGCAAATTATAAAATATATGTAAAAAAGCATGTCTACTTGTGGTCCAGTAAAAAATAAGCTATCTAAAAAATGATTATTTTAGTGGGCTTTTTTTTTAAGCTTCATCCCGCTGTAGCTGCATCCCGCGTGCAGTAGGGTAGGCTAGTGTTAAGACACTCCGCTCTCCGCGTTTTACCTACCCTACGACTGACCTCTACATATTTTTGGGCAAGTTCATTTTGTACTTTTTCACCCAAATACATCTTCTCTTTCGTTAAACATTACAAAAAATAAAACAACTAAACGTAACCAATAGTTAAAATTCTAAAAATAATATAATAATTTGTAGGCCGCAAAAATTATATTATAGCATTCAACTAAAAGCACGATAGTATTACAGCATTTATAGAAAATCAAAACATAATTAAGATGACACAGTAAGTTAGAGAACGTTACGTAAGGCCGCTGCAGTTACGACACAGTTACATAATTCGGCTTTAGAGGATCTCCATGCACTCTTAATTTTATTTCATAGTATAGTCAGTTACATTTAATGTTTTTTTAATATATAACTATATGATATATATATTTTTTAAATTTTGTATATAGTTTATTTAATTATATATTATCTAATTTACTTGTATTCGTACACGTATAAATGCCCCTCACACGGCCAATCCTAACACAAATAATATAAAACGTTACAACATTGAACTTATATCCTCTGTCTTTCTAATAAGCATTATACGTAAGCTTTTTTCTTAACTTCACGGTCTAACTCGCAAGTAGCAGGGTAGACAGATGGAGCCTAAGCTCCGTCCCCCCGCCGAACTTTAGAGGCATTGAGTGTGGAGGGGCGTAATTTAGCGCGGCGGTTAGCCACAGAAAATTTTAAATACTTCATTTTCTCGAATGGAAATCGAACCCACAACCAGTCACGTTTACAATCACACTTGTATAGTCATGGACTAACCTCACCTACTAAGACTACGTAAGACATATTTTATTAGTATGTTATATAGAACCTAACTACTAACATCAACAAAATAACTACAAAATTACAAAACATTCATAAATACAGTGCGCAACATTTACTGTAAACGCTAGTTGGAGGACGTAAAATATTGCATAAATACTAAACTAAAGTTAGGAAGATATCATGTAATTCACTTCCTCTAGTGCAAAAATTGCGTTGCCGTCATATTTATAGATGAGTTATGTAACAGCTTTCACTAAGCGTTGATAATAAAATTATACCTCGTGCAGAAATCAGATTATAGAATCTTTTACGATGTTGCAGCTTCACGCTGTATCCCGCATATAGCAGGATAGACAGAGAGCACCTAGTGTTAAAACATTTCGTTCCCTACTTTCCGCCGAATTTGAGGGGCGGAAGTTTTGCCTTGGTGCCAGAGTGGAGAAACGAAAATATTAATAAATAACAATTCATTCCCCCGAGCGGGGTCGAACCCACAACCATAGCGCTACAGCCACACCCTTGCGCCTCTGCGCCACGACGGCATCTAAAATGTAGCATTTTTTATTAAAGTAGCGCTTGTCCGTCGATTCGTTTAAGATTCGTCCGAGCGTTCCCACGGAAACCACTTGTCGACCAGGATGGAAAGTAAGTTTTCACATCTACCTACACTATGTTTTGCGATAGTCGAGAGTGGTAGCTAGAAAATGTTACGAAGGGAAACAATTAATTTAACATCGGTATATATTTATATTTATATAATTTTAGTAAAGATGTAATGGGAATGTTGAAATTATTTTGTCGGTTTGTTTTCATTTATTACTTATAGCGCATGTAGGATAGACATTTTTAAGCTTAATAGCATCCTAGAGTTAAGACACCTCGCTCCCCTCGCAATACGACGAAAAAATTTAAACATTAAATATTTCAATGAAAAGCAAAATTAACATTTCTTAGCCTGTTACATATATTATCCTATCTAAAGAAATCATATATTATCCTATCTAAAGAAAATAAACATTTAACTATCAATTACTTGATTAGATAACTTTCAAAGGTTTAATTAAGATAGGTTCACCATTAACTACAAAGTTTATCTATAAAATTTCCAATTCCATAATAATAGAACGTAAAAACATTCGCATTGTTTCCATTCAAAAGACAGAAAAAGGGAGAAAAAAAACCATTAAAAAGAAAAGAAAACCCATCAAAGTATCAAAACAAAGTGATTACACGACAATAGAACACAAAATAGTGAAAGGTATCAATCCAAAATTATTAAATTACAATTTGCTATAACAACTGTAACCACGTAATGACGGTAATTTATAACAATAATATTTGACGGTAACGCGAATAAAAATATTCTGTAACCGTTCCCCTTCGTTACTGTTTTGTGTCGACTATTCCTTAAATTTACTGTTTAAGTAGATAAATCTCTCCTTGTATCAATTCAATAGGTTTTTTGTGAGTATAAAAGTATTTTTTTCCTAAGTGTAGCATAACACATGACAAATACTAAAAAATATTTATAAAAATATTCTCTAGTACTACTACTATTCTCTCTAGTAAAGATCTCTTGTCAGAGGATAATTCTAAGTTATCGGATAATAAAAGATAAAAGGATAATTATAAAGTATATTATCTTTGAATAGCCAACATTTGTAAAAAAATAAATAAATAAAAATAAACAAGCGTAAAAGAATTTCGACATAGCTCGATAAGAAAGTATGGCTTAGTTGGTTAGAGCGCTTGGCCGGTATCCAAAGGCGCACGGGTTCAAATCCCCCTACGTTCAATTTTTTATATGTTATCTTAATAAGTAATATAAAAGCTGTACACGTTTTTATTATCATAGTCCATGTTAAGGCAAGTCGTCCAGAAGCCCACATGCGATGGTAAGCGCGCCAGGTAAGTGTGGGTTCGATTCCATTGAGTTCAGCCACACAACACGCAATGCTTCAGAATTAGGCGGAAAATGGGCAACGGAATATCAACACTAGATTCCATCTGCCTTCCCTGCTTCCCTGCTGCCTACAGGATACAGGTGAAACTAACCAAAAAAAATGGAAGTAAAATTTATTATTGAACTAAACCTAGTTCTAAATTGAGAACTTCGTTCTTCGTTGAATCGGTTAAAATTACATTCTCTCTGTGCTTTTAAATCTCATCAGAAGAACATTTACAATTTTTATTGAAGCAGTGTTAAAATCTGTTTTTTATCTTTTTACACCAAAATCTTATGGTAAATTTATTATTCCTTAAATGTGGGTAATTTATTTTTTATTGCACGCATTGCATTTTTTTTTTTAGTTTTTTTAATGATACCCCGATATTTCATGTTTATTGCAACAGTCATAAAAAAAATGAATTAAATTAAATCTTTATAAAACTTTTTATCGGTCATATATTTTGTGAGTAGAGAACAAATTTCCATTTTTATGATACAGCCGCAAATTCCGCCAGCGGCTACCGCTTATTTTACGTTATTACTCCATTATTTTTATCGCTTCTATCGTTAAGTTAATAAACCAAATTCACGCGAGAGTGTATTTCCCACGAATACTTAGAATGTGAATTAGAGTAATCGTGACGCAGGGTCACAAAATATTATTGTAAACGCGAAAGGTTGTGGGTTCGAATCCAATTCGAGGAAATGAAATATTCTATGTATACATTTATTTCGCTCTTGTGTAGAGACAAACCGCGGCAACCTCTGTCTATCCTTCTACTACAGAGATACAGCGTGACCAACAAAAATATAATACAAAAAATATATTTTTTGAAAGTGAGCCTAACGCTTATAGAATATCTTGTTATTAAACGGACATTACCTCGAATTTCGATGTCATGTTTATTTTCGACACTTCGAATTACAGTTAAAGTGGTATCTTTCAATTCGATGAGCAATTTCTAAAGAAACTTTCATTTTTGAACACTATTTAGATAGTTTAGTCTAGACTTTTGAAGATACAATGACATTACAAAAAACTGGTATAGTACTTAATAATAAAATTCAACTTCACACTGTATCACGCATACAGCAGATTAAGTGGTCCCTCTACAAGTGTTAGACACTCCGCTATCCATTTTCCACAGGATTCTGGAGACATTGCGTGTTGAGTGGCGGAACTCAACGCCCGGCTTTGCCTCGACATCATAGTATACAATTGAAAATACATATTTAAATAAACATTTATTTCCTCGAAACTCGAACGCGTATTGTCACACACGTACTCTCTCTCTCGCTCTCCTGCATCACGACTGGCCTCAACACTATTTAGATAGTTTAGTCTAGACTTTTTGAGGAACTTAAGATTTAAAAAAAAATAGTATAGTACTTATATTTGGTTGTTACAGCTCGTTATAATTCATAATAAAAATATATTTCCTAGTCTATGTCAAGAGATTCCAGTTAAAATTAAATGAGAATGTAAATACGTTTATGCTTCTTATTAAATTATATAAAAGAGCGGTTTCCTTGTTCCCACGATGATAGGTAAATTGTAAATTGACCTGGTATATAATTGGCCGATTATGTAAATTTTATTTGTTAACAGAAATAATAATTTTAAATGAAAATAAAACGAGTTTGATTAAAATGCGATGAGAATTATATGAAAATGAAATAATTGCTTTTTCATATAATTCTCGAAAATCTTAGAAAGTCAGAACAAAATATTGTTAAAGTTCTTTGTTAACTTTCGTCTTTTTTCGAAAATTTTTCGATTTTTTTTTCTTGTATTATAATAAATAACGTAACCCAATGCCGCACCTTGTCTGGCTGGGTAAACGAAGTAATTAAAACATCAAACGTTAAAAATGGCCTCTAAATATTGTTTATGAAAATTTCAAATCAATGTGAAAGTTGTTAGTCCTACAATTGTTTAAAAGTTTTTAACAGTGAAAAATTAATTAAGCCATTCATTTTAACGTAAAATATTTTTTATTACTACCGTCCTAAATCTTAATACATTTATAAACGACATAATTAAATATAACAGTATATAAATACAGGTAATCTTTCATGTAAAACAAACCTTATTCAAGTACAATCTTCGACGCTGCAGATATCTATATGTATATAATTTTTTTAAAAAAAGAAAAGTATAATATTACTATAATATAGGACTCACCTGCGTCATACCAAGTCTGTAGCTCGTGACATCCAGGTCGAGTGCCAGGAGCATGTCGTCCACCACTTGTCGGTCAGACATTGTAGTCAGACATGTTTGCCGACTGTCTTCGTTTTCATCTTCAGATGTCGCCAGAAGGCGGTATCTATTGAGAGTGTGTGGGTAAATCTTGAAATGACTGAGTTATATAACTTTACTACTACTAAATAATTTAAAATTTAATAATAATTAACGTAACGTAACTAAAATAACGGCGTTACATTTTTAAAAAATTTACGCCGTTATTTCCAAGTTTGGTCACTTCAATTAAATTGTTTTATAATTTATTATTTTCTTAGCGAACGTTGTTGTTGTTAATTTTTTTAATAACTTTTTGTGAACTTTTTTTACAGAAATAACCCTCCATAAATCACGTGAGGCTCGATAGAGTGGGGGGGTAGGGGAAATTTCGGCAAAAAAACTACACGTGATAAATGGGCGGCATGTAAATGAGTAAGAATTAGTATAAGTAAAATCGTTTACCTTCTAGCAAATTCAGAAAGCGGCATGTGTTCAGGGAATCCTTGTTTATACAGCCTTGCCGCGTCGAGTAATTGGAAGCCGCGGAACTACACATGGAAATTATATTATTTGAAAATTGATTGGCATTTTACTAACATTTTTTTAGCTTCACCACCTAGGTGATCGTGAATACTGTATGGTAGGCAGACGAAACCTATTATTAAGACACTCCGTTTCTCATTTTCCGCCAGATTTTGGCATTGAGTGTTGAGTGGCGGAACATAAAAATTCAGCGGAAAGTAGGGAACGGAATATCTTAACACTTGGTTCCCTTTGCCTACCCTGCTGTGTGCGGGATATAGCGTGTAACTGATAAAAAATATATACAATATTTATTCTATTCATTCCACCAAGTTAGAATCGCACCCACAACCATTGATCTCTATAATAAACAATATGTTAAAAATTAAAATCAATTATAATTACTTGTGACCTCAACAGAGGTATATTAACATCGTCAAACGACTCATTGATCTGATTAGTGACGAGGCAGCACACGAAGTGGACGCCGCCGGCGCCGCAACGCCGCAGCGTGTCAACTATACCATCTGCTACGAACTTTGCCTGTAATGCGGTTGAACGCCGCTTCATGCCTGCTGTACCTTGATTAAAAAATTATATCATAAGTTTCTTTACAGCTTCATACTTTTGAAGGTTAGGAATTGAATTTTTGAAACAAATCAATAATAAGAGTAGACAAAATGTTATTTAGACACTTTAAGTCGCAATCTAATAAATATATTAAATAAAAAATGATTTTATTTTTATATTCTCACTGGAGGAAAATAATAAATTTTTGATATTTTCGTTTCGTCGCTGTTAACGAGCGGCTTTGAGTTGCGCTACTCAACACGAAATGTCTCTAGAATTCAGCGCACTGACGAACGGAAGTGTCTTAATGGGAACGCAGTGTCTTCGCTGCTGGAGGGTATAATATTAACCTAAAAAATATATTCAGGAATAAAAAGCATAATATAATATTAAAATGTTGTAAGTAAATCATTAATTTTTCTATTACTAAGATGATGTTAATGAATGTAGTTGGCTAATGTTAGAATAAATACAATACAATGTTTACTGGAGAATAAAATATTATTACAAAGTTTATTATAAAAAATTAGACCAAGCTACAAGTCATGATGTTCGGAAATAACTATTGTAAGATAAATTTTATAACAACAGTATAAAAACAAAATATGAAAATCAAAAAAGAATCTAACAATAATAGTATATTTTAGCTTATTATTAATTCTAAATAAAAGAGAATTTTAATGGCATCATCATAGCACAATGCTGTCTGATATGTTAACTACATACAAATAAAGAAGAGTGAATGTAATATAATATTTTTTTTCTATTTATCATTTGTTCCCTCACCAAGAGAACGTCGTATAATTGATGCTCGGGAGAACGGAGAGCTGTCTGCTAAATAAATTTATCAAATGATATAAAAAATATTCGCAATATGAAAAACATTTAATTGTATTAGTATATTAAATTTTAAAATTTTCTAATATGAAATACGGTTGTTCTATTATTTTATATTGAAACACATATATTTAATATTAAATTACTTAAATATGTCGTTAATTATTAATAATATGATTCAATAGAAGTAAATATAATCATACATACACAGTTGGTTAGAGTTATGATACATCCATCCAAATGTAAAGTCATGCTTAGTTTTGCGATAAGAGCGTGGAAATGAAAATATTTCATAACCCTGAATGAAAATCAAACCCTCTATATCAATTAAGGTCATGTTAATTGATATGGTCACGGTTCAGTACGGTCGAAGAGTCGTCGGCGCCATAAAGTAAGCTGTATTGCATTTGGCTGCATAGAATTTCGGATTCTTCTGGCTTTAGATTTTCTGATCAAGTGAAATTAACTTGTTAAGTAAGTAATATATTTAATTGTGAAGCCAAACATTGTATATACATTATATATAAAATAAATATCAATTATTATATAACATAACAATCACAAAACAAATAAATAAACTTCAATACAGCCATGACTCGCCGACCGTCCTATAATATATAATACTATTAGCAAACATTATTAATAAAAAATTAATAATAATGATAACTTACCAGAAGTAAGCGTCCGCCGTATAGAGGACGCACGCCGCAGCGTGGACGCGTCGCCCACCGCCGCCGACCATGCGCCCGCGCCGCTAGCGCCGCGCGACCACGAAGAGAGCCGGCCAATGTCCTCGCTGGGGACGGGGACCACGGATATTATAACTATATATGTATATTCCTCTTAATTTTTATGTGTTTTGGATATTAATATATTATTTTTTTTTGTATTATATTTAATTAAAAGATAAATATTTAAGAGATAAGTAAGTTAAAGGATCTTTCGATCCTATTTATCTTTATTTTAAAATGACATAAAATCAGAAGGCAGAGGCAACCTAGTTACAACACTGTCCTACAGTTCTGTTCTGTTTTTATATATATATATATATGTAGAAAATAAAAATGTTAAATAATAATTCTTACTCTTAATATATTATTGTAGCATATTACACATGTATTTCAACGTCTATTAACAATTTAAGAATTTATAAAAATAAAATATATCACTGAAATGAAATATTATAAATGTTCAAATTCTATTAATAATTATTATAAAATTGAAAATTTGTGAGGATGGATATTTGTTCCAGTTTAACAAAAAAACTACTAAACAGATTTAGATTAAATTCTACGGTAACACAACTGACAGATCACAATAACACATAAGCTAAATTTGACTATAATATAATAATACGTACTTTTGACTTTCTTGTAGTAAAGTATGTGCTTTCTTTAGAACAGGGTTCTCGCGACTCGCTTTCACCCACCCGGTTACGTCATATAATACAGGATTAGTACCCTGTGGAGAAAAACATATAAAATTAATTAATTTTTATAATTATTATAGTATGTATTAAATATAAGTGTAACTATCACTAATACTTAATATTGATTGGATAACATGCTAAGATATACTTTTCTAGACCACTCTCAATAATGTGTCCCTCAATTTAAAAAAAAAACATATCTATGACGTATTACAAAATTTGTTACATAAATTGTCGAAAATAATCACAACAATAGATATGCATACTTTTTCTCATAAAAAGTTAAACTAAAATAAAAAAAATTAAATAAAATATATATTATATAATAACATACCTGTAAATGCTGTAAAATAAACTGTCTATTGTGTGGTGCTTTCTTGATCAAGTAATGCGTTGGATGCGGTGCCCCATAGTGTGACATGACTCGTTCTAAGAAAGTGTCGTCTGAGGAACCTGGATACATCGACTCTTCGTCTAGAAGCCTGAGGAACATTGAGATTAGTTAGTATTAGATTTTTTTTGGGTTCAAACTGCATATAGCAGGATAGGGAATCCATATAATAAAATTAATATAAAAATGTGCCGGAAATATGGTTTTCTTACCATAACAGCCCGCGCCTATCACAATCACGTAAATCGGCTTGGGAACTACGCACTATGGTATTCTGTGGCGCTTTGTCCAGCAAGTCCACCAAAGGACCAGGGTTCACCGTTTCTGATAGCCAATCTGTAATTTTATAGAACATAATAAAGCTATAATTTGAATACTTTTAAGATTTGCAAGTTTTAAATGAGTTTTATAGAAGATTTAAGTAAAAAAATATTTTAGACAGTTGAAATCAACGTTTTCCTTAATATATGATCACTCATACAAATGCAATGTTTGGCTCAGACCTCGCGGACTACAATGTTAATTATAAAATATTCAATATTATATATAAATTAAAATTAATTCTAAAAACAGAATAATATGAATTACATAATATATAATTATAAACAAACACAAAACATTATCATATTACCTTCTTCAGATCTATCATCTAAGGTGATTCCTTCACGTGCGTAACGTTCTCGTGGCGCCACTAGTAAGGCCTCGTGGAATACTGTTTGGAGGCGTTCCTTAAAAAGAATTAATACATTTAAAATCATAACATCGACTTGTGCGCCACATAATTTGTTAAATAACTTTTAGCCATATTTTCAATTCATGCAACAAAAATTGGGATGAAATGTGAGTGCGTATAACGTGACATGTTGCTGAACGTGTTTTTTTTTTATAAATATGTATTTGTTACTTTAAAAGTCTTGTAGTTTTTTTTAGTTTCACGCTGTATCCCATATAGCAGGAAAAAAGATGAAACCTAGTGTTAAAACACTCTGCTCTACAACTTTCCGCCGAAGTCTATAGACATTACGTCTAAAGTGTCGAAATTCAATGGCTCACCTCAAAATATATGACATTGTTGAGGGAGATCTTACAAATGTGACTAACAGACAACCGTACAACATTATTAATAAACGACCCAAATAACTACTGTAATCGATGCTAATATTTAATAATAATACCTGTAAATAATTAGACAATAATTTAGATAGCGTAGCACCACTCTGCTGTCCCGCGCACATCGGGTTGTCCGCACCGGGCGTGTCCAACAATAGGATAGACGCTGACGTTCTTGCTGATGTGGATAGACTCCTGTTTGTATGTTTATATATGATTAGTTTGGGTTAGGTTTTATATATTTATACATATAAATATATATATGTATTTATATAAATATATATATGTATTTATATATATTTATATGTATATGTATTTATATGATTAATTAAAATATATATATTCTAACTACATAAAATACCTATTTACTAATGCAGCAACAATGTTGAATGTTTCACTGTACAGGCCAGACACGAACGCGTCAAGAGCGTCGGAGCCGGGCGCCTCTTTCTCGTTTGACGGTGACGGAGTTCTGAAATATTAACATTTAAATAAAATTATGTTAACATTACGGTGTAAGTCTTAGTAATTAATTAGCGTTTAACAACGAAATAACAATAATGAGGAACACCATCGATATGTATATTGAAACTTAAGAGCGAAAGTTATTTTATTATCAAGGAATATCATATAGTTAATCTTTGGCACATAATTTATGACGTATACTTTTCAAGAAATGTAAAATTCAAATTATTTAACGCTCTGTTTACGGCCGCAAGGCTAGGCTTGAGACATCCCCCCCCCCGGAGAGTCTTAACACTAGGTTCCCTCTACCTACCGTGCTGTGTGCGGAATACTCAGCTCATTTAATTCAATATATAAAAGGATACCTCAACACAGACGGCTGAGGGGATGGCGGCGTGGGGGGAGTGAATACAGCGCGCGCCAGCTCATCCGCGCCCACGCCTAGCAAACGTCCCGCGCGGGTGGCGCACCCTGTACTCGCAAACTGGTACTTGAGACCTGATGCCGTGTTTGCTGTGAAAATTAAATAGTTGTATTAGAATTAGTATGTGTAGATGATTGTAGGGTCAATTTGCAGTCTTTAACACGACGGTAATTTGAGGGAAAGTGAGAAATGTAGGGTCTTAACACTAGGCTCCCTTTACCTACAGCGGGGACCGACCTACCGAGACCGATGCCCTTTTAGAAGTGCCATCATAATTTTCTGAATATGAATCCTCTAATATTCTTAAAAGTAGGACAGGCCATAAAAATACGTCACCATTACAATACCGTAGAATACGGGATTAATGCTATTATTTTATATTGAGTAATTATACAGACTTCAATACGATTAGGGGACTTCTATATACTTCGATGAGATATATCATGTAGTTTATTGTAACGCATCAGCCGAGCTCCATCTCTGTATATGTATATAAGTTGTGCTTCAACTGGATACTGCAGGACATTGGGGCATTGACAAGGTGAGTAAAGAAACTTAGACTTAAGACTCTTTAAAAAGACGTGTGTATATTATAGCAAGCAGTAAGGTAAAAAAATATTATATATAAAACTTTATAAATTTATTCGTTGCCATATATCTAGTTATTAAACACAAAATTTAAAAAAAAAAAAAACTATAATCTACCTCTAACAACCCCAGCCCATCCCAAATGGCACACCGCTGCTAAAATCTTCCATATCGCCATTTGTTCTTGTTCAGTCACTGCCAATTGTTTCAAAGCTTCCTTTAGAGCTGAAAACTCGGAAGGCGCTTCAGCTTTCTCTGAGGACCTGATGTATGGGTTCGGAGCACTGACCGGGGCCTGGTCCAGGAGTAGTTCACGACGAAGACGACCGTCACAGCCGTGGAATAATCTATAATGTTAAGACAAACGTATAAGAAAACAATTGACTTTTACAGCTTCCTACGGATCCTAGTGTTTAGACACTTCGTTTTCTATCTTCCGCTGAATTCTGAAGACGTATTGAAAGCCTTCATAATTTTTTGAAGAGCAAGAAAGACTTTTACCGATTTATGTAATCCTTCTTCCAACTGTCTAATGTAAATTGCAAACCACTTCTTGTCAAAATTATTTATTATTAGAATAATTAAATAAGTTTTTATCACTCACGCATGTAAAGCACGGAGATCAGTTTGTTCCGGCTTCAAATCCGGCAGCAATATTTGCACAGACGCCGACACTAAAGCACCACCACCGTCGAAGTCTAGAGACGTCAGCGAAACGAAACGGGATGCGAAAGAATTTGAACCCGTCCTGAAAAAAAATATTACAGATTTATTTAATATCTTATTTCAGCCAATTAATTAAATAAATAATTCTAATTATATCTATTTACCTAAGGTTTTCTTTTTTTTTACACTTCTCCTATTTATTTAAAAAGATAAGTACGAAACAAAAATAAAGTTTTTTTGAACAAATAATACTTAACACACGTTTGTGTATTAAATTGTGTATAAACATTAATGACAATGGACGAGGCGAAGGGGTATGTAGAGACCGTAGCGTATGGCGCTCCGTTCTCTCTAAGGATAAAGCGTGAAGCTAAATTAAGATAAACCATAAGATACTACATTATACAAAATGATTATAACTTGGATATATTATATAACATAAGTTTAAGCTGGCGAAGCCGCGTTGTGATCTCTTGTCTCTTATAAATATCGATATTCACGATAAGAAATAATATACGATGATTAAACTTAAATACAAACGTTTACATTTTATGACACTTTTATATATAATATTATTAATTTAATCAAAGAAAACAACTCAACAATTTATGAGTATGGTTTAAAAAAAAACTTGTGGCGGTTGTCATTAACATTTCAATTAGCATAAACTAGTTAAATGAAATATAAATATGTGATTTTTTTTAATGTTTAAGCCTCATTTTAAATTTTAATATATGTATTTATATTATATTATAAAGTAGACAAATAAAACAATAAAATGATTGAATAATATTCGAAATAAATTAAAAAAAAAACGATTTTAATCTTTGGCTTCAATTGCTAGAAAAATTATATTTTAAATATAGCTTATTACAAATAATTCTAAATATCGAAATTATATACAGAATCTAGTAGTAAGTTCCCTCTTCTTAGCCCAAATTCGGAAGTCCAAAGAGCCAATTACATCTCACAATTAAATAATTTTCAGTCAAACTTGGCTGGAATATAAAAATTCCTATGTATGGGAAGTTATTCAATTTTTTGTAATTTTTGTATTCATTTATAATATTATCGATATAAGATATGTTTTATATTATAAATAATACAGATATACTTACCGACTAGAACCAAAAGAATGTAGAATGTCCAAAGCGGCATCAAGTCTCTCCGGAGTCAGTTTAGACCCTTGCGCGGGGTAAGCACTCGCCAAATACCACACACAATGTCGCATCGCTGATGTTTTACCAGAACCCGATCTGAAAGACAAAATATTCAGAGTTTTTATAAATAATGAAAGAAGAAAACAATATAATCTTACTAGTTTAATATTCATGTTAAATCCTAGGGCTTCTGATACCTATCTCTATTCAACATATTATATAAACAATAGAGATTGTCTCCAGAATTCGAAGGAGAATGGAGAGTCCCAACACTAGGTCCCCTAAACGCTAAAATTATAGCTGTCCATAAAATTTTGGGATAACCAATGAGCAGCCTTGAACTTTTCAGATTTGGCGACGCTTTGGACTCGTTTATGCTTAGAATTAAATGTGTGTGATTTATAATATATAATTTAATTTTATTATTATATATAATTTAAAATTACATTGTCACAACAAAATAACTCATAAATAAGTTAATTAAAAATAGATAGCAGTTAAAGCATAAAGCAACTTCTTATTTTACCTTACGTTGCAGGATAGGCAGTGGGAACCTATTGTTATGGTTTGAGTTCACATTTGTAAATGTAGTTAAAATTTACTGTAAAACGAACAATAAATAGAGCGACTTTTTCTCATAGGATAATAAATTCACTTCATCTCAGTAACTAGTTAAAGAATTAATGGAACACTCTATAAGGAAGTAAACAAGAAAAGTTAAATCACAATAAATTGCATTACAGAATTATTATGCTCGATGTCAATACCTTGACGTTTCCTACGATTTAAAATTTATACGACCACTTGGTGATATAACTAGATGCCTTGAATAGTTAAAGGACTAGGTTTGTTTTGTATTCGGTTTAAATTAAATAATATTAAAGTAATATAAAATAATAATATAAAAGTAATACAAATGAGTACAATACGATATAAGATAATATTCAGTCTTGCCATTTTCCACCGAATTCAATGCCACGCTTTGCCTCGGCACCTGAGTTTTAGATTAGATTAAATATTTAACTACCTTCCAAGAAAGACAATAGCACGATCGCGCCTCGAAGCCAGCATACATCTATGGGCAGATTGTGCTGCTGCGAATACGTGTGGAGGCATGTCATCCACTCGACACCCTCGAAACATGGCGGCAACCTGAAAAGATAAATAATTCAATAAAGAATTAATTGTACTTAGCCAGAGCCCGTCGTAGCGAAGGGGCATAAGCGTGGGACAGTAAGCGCGACGGTTGTGGGTTCGATTACCACATAAAACTATTAATGTTTTCATTTCCTCGCTCTAGTAACGATGCAAAAGGCGGCGTTAGGTTCAGTTCTGCCACCTAGTGCTAAGAGTGTCTAAGCACTAGGTTACCTCTAAGTTTACTCTAAAAAAAGATATAAGCGCTCTGTATTAGAATTTTTTATCAACTTATCATTGCAGGTTTACTTAGGGACTGTGTGGAGAAACTAAATGAATTCAACATGCATGTCTAAAACAATATTTTGATAAGAATCTGTAGAACCATAGACACCTAAAACTTCCTTTTGGTAAACGTAAAGTTCATTATAGTATGATCTATCAATAAATTATTATAAATATTCATTTTATATAGTAGATTTACGAAAAATCTTCAAAAACAGTAAATAAACACAAACCTTCTCAGTATAAATAGGAGTGGTACGTTTCGGGGGTCCCAGCACCAGCAGCGCGTGTCCCGCTCGAGCGTGGGGCAGAGCAGCAGCGTGACGCGAACGAAGCACGTGTAGCGCCCCGCACTCGTTCAGGCAACGCAAAGACGCTATATCCTCACACCGTTCGAATTGAGGTGGGTTGGCCTTTAAATTTTACAAATTATTATTATACTGAATGTCACGATACATGTGAAATTAAGTCAGTCATACGCTGTATCCCACATGACACTCCGTTCCACATTTTTCACATTCTTTTTGAGGCATTGCGTGTTCAGTGGCAGAACTTCACGCCGCGCTTTAGCTCGACAACAGAACGAAGAAATGAAAATATTAAATATTTAATTTTGCTCGAGTGGGAATCGAACCCACACCATGTCGCGCCACGACTGGCGTCTTGGTCTTGTCTTGTTCATATTTACTTAAATTAATTTCATCACCTTGATCGTGATGATTAGATGGACTTGTTGGGTTTTTGTGGGTTTCTGAATTATTCCATTAAAACACTACAAAAAGAATGTTTTCCCTATATAATATTTTCTTATATAATAAAACTATATACATAATATCACGACGAACAACAGCAAAAATTATCATAATAAATCAATAGCAATCAGACTACAAAGTGAGAACGTGATCAACAGGAACGATGTAGAATAATCATGTTCCATTTTACAATAATTAAATGTCCAACCGTCTCAATGACCTATGCCTTTTGTTAAATTAAATATTTATCATGATATAATAAAGAATAATTTATATATTACAATAGAAAATTCTAGATATTATACTTGGGCATGCTTTGGGCGCAGGGGCACAAGTGTATGACTGTAACGCAACGGTTGTGTATTCGATCCCCAATTGAGGGAAATAATCATTATTTATTAATATTTTAATTTCTTCGTAACATTTAAAAAAAATTAAAATAAATAATATATTATTTTAATTTTTTTAAATGTTACGATTCTGCCAATCAACTCGTCGCGCCCACGGATACATAAAAAACAGAAAAGTGGTAAAGACGCTATCCGTATTCGTGGAAACAAATATACTTAAAAATAAATTCATTTTCCCGGTACGACAAGACGAAGCACTGCGTTGACTTCTACCAGTCAACATGACACTAAAAATGGAATCATAAATCCGCCTATCCTGTCTACGTGTAGGAGAAGCTTAAAACTAAATAAGTTAAAAATAAATCAACTTCACAGAATCCTAGTGTAAAGACACTCCGTTTCCATTTTTCGCCGAATTCTGGATTGCGTGTTGAGTGGCTGAACTCAACGCCACGCTTTGCCTCGACAGACCGAAGAAATTTAAATAGAATTTTAAAGAATATTTCATTTCCTCGTGTGGGGAACGAGCCCACAAGCTGTCACGTTTACACTTAGAGTCACTGCCCCACAACTGGCCTCTAAAACTAAAATGAGATCAATAAACTATTTGTATCTGTATAATCTGTAACTAATACCTTTTCCAAATCATCTTCATCAACAGTAATAACTTCTCCAGTTTGCAGCACACGAATTTTAGCTCTTCCAGCGTCAGCGTCGCCTTCTCTTACGACAGCTGTGAAGCCACCGCGGTGGGCCAGCCACATGTGACCGGCTTGCAGCCATTCCTTCTCGCATGCCAACTGTTCTTCCGATTTTGCCTGTATAAGCACATTATAGTTAGTATACTCGTAAGTACATAAATAGTCTATGCAACATAAAAAAAATATATTAAAATTTAAATATAATACAAAACGCTAAATAAATAAACGTCATATGAAAAAAACATATATTCAAATATTAATATATCGCGATGAGGCTGTAGTGGCACAGGGGCGCAAGCGTGTGGTTGTAAACAAGACAGGTTGTAGATTCAATTCCCAATCGAGGAAATAAAAATATTTAAAATTTCGTTTCCTCGCTCTACGATTATTAAAACATAATATATAACATAACCACTGGCATCGCCTAATCAAATCTCATAAGCATTTCTTTATCAGACGAGGCTAATATCGTGTTATGCGTCTGCGCAGGATATACAAGTTCTAACGGCCTTCATCACTATGCACGAATTTATGTAAATTTTCTTGAGGCACTACTTACTCGTATATATAAACATTAATTATTAATACAGCGATTATTATATAACAATGTGATAGATTATTTATAGCTTTATTTACATAACTTATGTACATTTATACAAAAAAAATAGTATTGATAAAGGAGCTTCATAATCTAGATGTATAATATCCGTACAACACATATTGAATTATTAACATTTATTTAAATTAATCAGCCTCACGCTGTATCCCGCACACAGCAGGTAAGCCAGAAGCAACCTCATGTTAAGACACTCCGTTCCCCACTTTCTACCGAATTCTGGAGGCCTTGCGTGTTGAATGGCAGAACTCAACGCCGCGCTTTGCCTTGACACCAGAGTGAAGAAATGGAAATATAAACGTAAATAAATATTGCACTTCCTCTTTTTTTTTTTATGGGAAAGGACAAGGCAAACGAGCGTTCGGGTCACCTGACGGTAAGTGATCACCGCCGCCCACGACCCCGCGCAACACCAGAGGAGCTACAGGTGCGTTGCCAGCCTTTAAGGTGGAGGATGTAAGGCGCCGGGGCCCAGCATTACCTAATACGAAACGCAGTGGTAAGAGCTACTACTTCATGCCGGTTTTAAATGCCGGGGGTGGTATCAATCCGGTCGAGTCTGCCCATCTGTTGCCATTACTGGCGACGTGACTCTACCACACGTACTTTAGTCGCCTCTTACAACACCGACAGTACCAGGGTGATCCTATTCTAAGTCGGGATCACACGGCAAAAACCTCGTGTTGGGATCGAACCCACAACCGAACACGAAAATCAGCAGATTCAAACCCACAACGCGTTACAGACACACTCTTGTGCCGCTGGGCCGCGACGGCCTCGAACAATACATATTGAATTATTAAAATTTATTTAAATTAATGAATTTATTAAAAAAGGTAAACCTAAATAAAAACATTTATCTCTTTATTTAGTACGACGTAGGAACACGACCTACTTTTACTAATAGTTCGTTTTCTTTTTCTTTTAAAATCTCCATTGAAATTATAAACTAGGTAGGTAGGTTGGAATAGTCTACGCAATCCATAATAACTATTTAATATTCATTGTATTACATATTTTGACGCCCACACTAAAATTTTTTTAGCACTTTAAATTATAACCACATGTTGCAAAATCGTACCTGCCTTCTTCGAAAGCCACCGATTCTCAAACTATACTTCCTATTCTGCGCTTGCACATCACTTTGGCGGGAACTATTATCACCGGGAAACTGATGAGACACAGGCAGCTCCAGCACGATTTTATCAGTTTCATTCGTTGTTTTAAAGAAATTGAATTTTGATATAACAAGAAGGAATATAAATTTTAACCAATTGAAAACTTCATATAAATTCTGAATAAATGACATATTTAATTTGAGCAATATGTATAGAATAGCGGAGCGGGCTTTGCGCTTGTAATTGTGCATCACCCACACGTGCCGCGCAGGCGCACCAGGAAGGGTTTCCAACATAGGTATAGCCTATTGAAAACCTACGCGAGCGTACATGGCGCAAATCTCATTAAAACCAATTATCCGTAAATGATACTTCTCAATACACGACTATCATGCGGATGAAAACAAGGAATCAAATATTGTAGGAATCAAGTATACTTCTCGGATGGACCACTGAGGCGAGTGGACGTGGCGTCATACGTTAAGAAAAGGACAGCGTGCAGAGACAAAGATAAGTTTCTATGAGCATCCAAGCATTCTCGCACTTAGACGTACGGTACAAGTCACAAGCGGTTGCGTGCAGCATTTAAACGAAATGTCGAAATAACAATCTTGCATTTGGGACCGGGAAATGGCAGATCATATTGATGAAGCAGATGCAAATATCAAAACTAGAAGAATTAAACGACGGCTAAATACACACGATTCCAAAATTAACTTCAACGAATCTTTCCAAGAAGAAATTAAGAAGATGTTGTCAGACTGGAAAACTGAGCAAGACAAACTTACTAAATTGAGAAGCAGTATACGTGTGTCAAATATTTGGAGGTGTGAATTGAGCTCAATGTAATTCGTGATATTAAATTAATATTTGATATCATGAATTACATTATGTGCTAATACACATACCTTATGTACCGGTAAAATTTTTGCAAATCGCGGTTTTATTAGTTACATATCAGCTACATGCTGTATCCCGCACGGCAATGTAGGCGGACGGAACCTAGTGTCCGCCGTTCCCTCATTCTGGGGGCATTGCGTGTTGAGTGGCGAATTTCAACGCCGCCCTTAGCCTCGACACCATAGCGACAAAATGAGAATATTTAATATTTCATTTACTCGCGAAATTCGCGCTAGTCGCGTTCAGTCATACTTTGTGGCGCTGCACTACGACTGTCCTAGATTACGTAAGTGCGTATATGTTATATCAGTCGATTTACCTTTAACAACGTAGGCTTCTTATCTATCTATCTGAACATATAAAAAAATACAACTGATCGCTTTCTGTACATGGAAGACATAAAAGAAAGTCTGTTCGGTGTTGGGTGCATTAATCAAAAGTAAATAACAGAACCTGAATAGCATTTTTTTTTATTGTTGTCTGTTTGTCTGTGCGTTTGTTCACGCTGATCTCAGAATCGGTTTAACCAATTTAAGTAGTTAAAGTACTGTCAAAAAGGTTTGCTTATATATATATATATTTTTATTAATTTTTTATCAGCTTAACGCTGCATCCCGCACACGGCAGGTTAAGCAGAGAGTCTTGTATTAAGACACCCCGTTCCCCACTTTCCGCCGAACCCAATGCCGCTCTTTGCCTCAATACCAGAACGAAGAATTGTAAATATAAATAAATATTTCATTTTCTCGAATGGGGATCGAACCCATAACCGTTGCGTTACAGTCACACTCTTGCGCCGCTGCGCCACGACGGCTTCAAACATACCTATTGTAAGTACATATAATAGGGCAGAATGATTTACGACTTCGTTTAACTACACTTAGCAGGTGTCTTAGACCAACGGTCATTATTAACCTACTTTACGTACTAACTCTACATTGTTGTATCTTCGTGTGTGAAACATTACAATTTTTCAAGAGGAAAACATGTTTTGAGGTCGAACGTGTGGCTGTAAACTTTACAGGTTCGATATCCACTCGAGAAAATAAAAATTTTTGCCCTGGTAACAAGGCAAAGCGCGACGTAGAGCTCCGCCACTCAGCACGCAATGCCTCTATAATTTGCCAGAAAGTGGGGAACGAATTGATTTATTAAAGACACATGACACTTAAAGAGTATAATCTAATAAAACAAAAAGTAGTTTTAATAAGGAAAAAGTGTCTAAGAGAATATAGAATATTAATTATTACAAAGTAATCGTAACAACATCTGGTAACACATTATACGTGAGTTTAAAACAACTGTGCTGAATACAACCGCTTTTATAACCTCGTAACCTTCGTTATGAACGCAATGTCATATTCAATCAAAATTTACATAATAAACACATAAGGCTTGCCACATTAGAAATTTCGTGGTATTCGTAAAATAGAAATAAAACCGCTGGTTTTGTGGTTTAAAGACTTACAAATAAATCAATTGCATATCATAAACCGTTAAAATATAAAAATATTAAGAATTACAAAGAAAAATATGATATTTTTACGTATTCTCATGAATTTTACCTAATTTCATTGTATGTGATTAAGCTCTGTGAAGTTAATTAATATCGTTACTCTGTCACGCTGCATTGCCCACATAATGTTGTGACACTGTGTTTCCATTTAAACACTTTCGTTCCCCACTTTCCGTCAAATTCTCGATACATTGCGCGTTCAGTGACGGAATTCAACGCCGCGATTTACATCGATGCCAAAGCAACGAAATAAAAATATTAAATATCTCTTTCCCCCGAGTGGAAATCGATTCCACGACTATCGCGGTTTCAATCACACTATCCCACGCTTGTACCCCTACGCCGCGACGTCCACAGAACCATTCAATCCTCAAACAAAACAGTTTCATTAAAAACAGCATTATTTATGACATAGTCAATAAGACATTTCCAAGACAAGATTGCATAAATCTTTGTTATATCAGTATGTACAGTAAGGCACATTTATTCTAAGATTGTCAAGTTGTGGCCCAATTTCACATTTTCACGATAGATACAAAACGGCAAGTCAACGTGTTGACACGAATAGTAAATTACTAAATGAATTGCTGCTCTTGCGCATATCAGAAATCTGTACACTGAAACAAGCCTAGATAATTTAGGTTAACAAAACACTTAAGGAGATTTAAAGCAACAACGGCAGCTAACATTTAATATTATTCGATAATTTTATCAACTTTAGTCAATATATTATTTCGATTTGCTCTTATTCTAATATTGAGGCCGTTGTGGCGAATGTGGTGATGGTTCACTCTGGTAACAAGACAAAGCACGGCGTTAAGTTACGCCACTCAATACGCAAATTCAAGCAAAAAGTGGGGAACGTAGACTCCCTCTGTTTACCCTTGTTAAACGCGGGATACAGCGTGGAACTCCAAATTCTACCTTCATCTATTATTTGCTAAAAAAAATACCTTTAAAGCTAGAATTAATTATACAAATAAAACAGATAACTGTTTAATAAGCAATCAACACATCAAACGAGCGCGCCGTCAGAGCAGCTACGATTGAGTACTCACCGAGCGACAGAGGTCGCGACAGGCAACCGTCAGTCATGTATAGAAGAAATGATATTATCAAATATTTCACATTAGTATGTTAAATACATCAGCTGCTGATTATTTCACAAGCAGACACTCAATATTTCAACATAGACAGATATTTATTACAAAACCTGGATATGGACAATGGTGGAAAGTGAACGTACAAGTATTGATACCAGAATGTGATTTTTTTTTCTCTCTATCTATTTTTATTATATTAATAAATTTTTTTATCTCAATAGATAACTGTTGTTTTAATGTCTTGTTGCAGTTAGAATATTCTATTATTATATTGTATTGCCTTGCAAATTTCTTTAGCTTGGCGCAGTATCCCGCACATAGCAGGGTAGGCAAAGTGAACCTGCACACTTTCTGCCAAATTCTAGAGGTACAGCGAGCTGAGTGGCGGATATTTCCTCGAGTGAGTATCGATAAAGGCCAACTCTAGAACTTTAATATTCATTAAATTGATTTACTTATTAAAAAATGCACCTATTAAGCGATATCTTTAGTCCAAAATAATTTATATAAACGCAATAAATAATTTCTATAAGTTTCAGTACTATGCAACTTTACAGATCAAGTAGGTAGCCGATAATAATTAGAAATCCATGGATAGAATACCATTAGACCCAGATCCCACAACAGTAAAATAGCTAAGGTATAAAATTTCTCCATACGCAACAAGGCCGTTCAAGCAACATATCTTGAGTTACGGTCACTGTGTAAAAATGGAAACTTGCTGCACTTTTTATGGAACTCATTACATCAAATGGAATTCACTCACAGCTTAATTACAATAGATTAAACAGGTGATAAATTGTTTTCCATTTTCTCTTACAAGGTCAGCCCGCTTTCAACCATACACTAGTTGTTACAAAATAAAAACACGAGATCTTTATAGTTTTCTTGATATGAGATTATTTTTTCAGCTTTCCGCTGTATTCAGCAAATAGCAGGGGACACTTCGTTACCCAATTACCGAATTTTGATGCATTGCATGTTGAGTGGCTGACGTCAACCCCGCGTTTCGCCTTGTTTACCAGATTGGAGAAGTGAAAATATTAATAAATAATTAATTCCTCAATTGTCAACCGAGCCCACAATCTGTCGGGTTTTCAAGATATGTGATATTTTTAGTTAAAATAAAAATCGGTTTATTTGTCTAATATACGTATATTTAATTTCGTTATAATATTTTAACTTCTCTAAAACGTTCAAACAAAACAAAAAGACTAAGTAGAATGGTAATCAGGAGAAACACGAGTCCTTAGGGGCTGCGAAGTGATTAACGCATAGTTATGGGAGATTTTATCTATTATAAATCGATGGGTGTCAAGGCAAAGGGACACAAGCGTGCGACTGTAAACGATACCAGTTGTGTATTCGATGCTCACTCGAGGAAATTAAATATTTCATATTTTCAAAGAACGGCGTTAAATTCAACCACTCAACACGAGTTTCTTTAGAATTCAGAGGAAAGCGAGGAACCAGAGTGTATTAATGGGAATGGAATATTCCTGCTGGAGGTTCCCTCTGCCTACCTACTTTGGTATGAAGAAAACCCTTCGCTATAACGATAATAATATAATGATTGTGCGTCATTTAATAGCATTATACCTACTTAATGACGCACAAAATTTATTTGTGTGACATAAAAGAAGCTGGCTGGTAAAGATCAATAGAACAGCTTAATTGAATTTTGTATTGGACTCTATACTAATTGTCTTGCATATTGCACTATAATGAAATTCAAATTGCCTTAAGATGCTCAAACGATGCATTTAGTTTTTGTTCATATACTGATGTAGGTACTAATAAAATTATATTGTCTAAATACAAAAAGTAATATTACTCCTAGAAATTTTTAGTGTTGGAACTCAACGCCACGCCGCAATGAAAATTTTAAGTATTTCATCGAACCTACGACCGTCCCTCTGCTGGTCGTGCTTCTGCGCCACGATGACCTCGATTAATAAATCTTAAATAAGGTGATTTTTATACGCTTAACTATTAATAATACAGTTATACTTAACTGTATTATAATACAGACATAAAACAAAAATAATATATAAACTGAAACCAAACTAAGCTAGCAACTATTAATAATATAAAGATAATCCCAGTAAAGGCGCAAGCGCCTACAGAATACATATTAGAAATACAGGAAGCGGAGACGTGCTGGCATTCCAACTCCATAAACCATAGCATGCCCATTTTTAGATTCAAATATATTAACATAGATCGCCCAGCTAGTAATGTTTTAAATTACTAGTTACAAAAAAGGAAATTAGGTAATATTGTATGTTGTCTGATTTCATAACAATTATCAGCTTCACGCTGTATCCCGCATACCGCAGGGCAGAGGAACCTAGAGTTAAGACACTCCGTTCCCCACTTTCTGCCGATAGGTATATTTATAACTATTAATTGTTTTATTATCGTATGATAATTTACGATGCACTCTAGAGGAATGCATCCGCTGACTTAAAATAAGGAAAGCAGGAAATGCATTTCGTGAGACGACTTTATAATAAGAAAGGATTTTATTTATTAGGAAACTCAATAATCCATGCTGCACTTTAAATATGCTATAAATGCATCCGTCACGTCACCCATAAGGTACATGTCCTTAGATAGTTACGAATACTTATTCAATGTACATTATTATTTTTATTAGCAATGTTTATATGAATAAACATTAAAACAAATAATATATAAAGGATATAAATAAAATATATAGTACTAATAAAAACACGTGACATCGACTATAATTTAAATATTACTTGAATTCCAGAGCAAAAATTATGAAAATAGCATTCTTCAAAATATAAATCAGTTAATGGATACAGGAATGTATCATATTATCATATCATATATATCATACAGTTCGTCCACATTTTTAAGGAATTGCGACGGTTGAGGGCGCTTTCACTCATTACAAGAGCGAAAAACTGAAAATAAAATATTTTATTCCCTCGAGTGGAAACCGAACCCAAAGCCGTCGGCCTCAAAATATTGATATAAAATGAAATGCTTGTATACTAATGTATAATATAATATACTAATATATAATAATAAATAAATCTTGTTTATTATTATTTTTTTGTAGATGTGTTAAATACCAAGATCCAGATTCTTATCCAGTTTTGCGTAATCAAAATAAAAATAGACAGACATAAAAATTCTGCTGATTGATATTTTTTGGTTTCTGTTACATATTTATTAAGGGATCTATTAATATAACAATTTTAAATCTTTCGTGTACAGAATATACTTTTATTTCGTTCAATTATAAATTAAGATATGTATACAGGCATATTAGATTATATACAGATAATATAATGAGTTTGAAAACCGCTGGCCTGTTATAACTTCAGAAATCGCAATAGCCACTCGAGTTCAAGATAAACAGAATATGTGTAACAATATTAAATTAGTATGGAGAGATATTCGTATTCGCAATAATACAACCTCTTGAACTACTCCGTAATGTAATGACTCACCGGAGCTCAAGCGTTCCATATCACAAACATTTATATTCTATCAACTGATCTTTATATTAAGCAATACATTGAGATAAACCTAATAATTGGGGCCAGTCGTGGCGCAGGAGCACATTCGTGTGAACGTAAACGGGACACGTGTTGGATCGGAGTGTGGATTCGAATCCCAATTGAGGAATTAACGCTAGTCTTACTCTGTCTGCCCTGATACATGCGGGATACAGCATGAAATTGAAAAAAAAAAAAACATTTTAATGATATCAAACAGTCTGTTTGCAGATGTATTATATATATATAGAGCTGCTTTACCAGAAAATATTAATAGAAAGCTAAAACTATATTAAAAGCCTTAGGCGACTCTAGACCAAGTATCTAATAAATTGTTCTAAGAACCATTAAAACCAAAGAGTCATTATTATATATTGAACCATTATATATGCATTTATACAAATGAACCGTACCACTGCGTCATATATTATCTATATACAGATATAAAGTATAGAATCTTTTTCAAGGCTTTTAAGTCAAGCGTGATATTTAAAACAAACGCGTCAACAACAGTTGGCAGTTCTGTGAAGTGCGGTGGATTGAATTCTAATGTCAAATGGACATTGAAGGTATATTAGTGACAAATCCAAGTCGTTTGTAAAATCTTTACTGACATACATCTATATAAGTCAGATATGGAGTTATGTCGGGGGTTTTAAACTTTTATTTTGCATTGGTGCGACTGTAAGTGCTCTTGTCCCGACACTAGAGCTAAGAAATGAAAATACTGAATATTTATCACTCGAATAGGAATCGAACCAACAACCTGTCGCAGACTACGTCGTCTTAATCTTAAACACAAAAGAGGGCTACTGGGTTGCAGAACATATATTAGTAAACATTGATCACAAGAAGCTCTTTAGAATGTCATTGTATGGGCGTACCTCTTGATTATTGATTAACTTTACGCCATTTTACACCTTAAGTCTTATCATGTATGTAGGTTAAGGAAAAAATCATTATTAACAAATTTTGTATATTCTTTATTGCACTTAGGTCGGTCGTGGCGCAGTGGTACAAAATGTGCTGCACAATCAACTGGTTGTGGATTCGATTCCCACTCGAGGAAAGAAAAATATTCATATTTATTTATAGGATCACCCTCGTACTGTCGGTGTCGTAAGAGGCGACTAAAGTACGTGTGGTAGAGTCACGTTGCTAGTAATGGCAAGACGCATGGGCAGACTTGACCGGATTAATACCACCCCCGGCATTTAAAATCGACGTGAAGTAGTGGCTCTTGCTACTGCGTTTCGCATTAGGTAATGCCGTGCCCCGGTGCCCAACATCCTCCACCTTAAAGGCCGGCAACGCACCTGTAGCTCCTCTGGTGTTGCACGGGGTCGTGGGCGGCGGTGATCACTTACCATCAGGTGACCCGAACGCTCGTTTGCCTTGTCCTCTCCCATAAAAAAAAACTAAATTCATATATTTGTATTAGAAAATACAAAATACAAACTTCATTTACGATGGTGGGTTTATCTCTAGAAGAGATCTCTTCCAGCCAACCCACAGAAGTAGATAATTACAAAATAGCGGGAAAGACAGAGGAGTACGATGAATTTGAGATAATATAGATAATATAATGAAAAGTAAAAATTATTATTATTTACCTCAAAACTTAATTTTTAACTTACATTATAATATTTAAATGAATAATACATGTAACAAACAAGCATTTACTGCATGTCATGTTTATGTGTTATTTGAACTCGGGTCAAGGTATTTTGTAATTATATTTGAATATAGTGTACTCCGTATATGACACTTGTAACTACTCATACTGCAATAAGTATAAGCATTGCATATATATATATATATATATATATATATATATATATATATATATATA